>JAPWDM010000052.1:1268429-1738583 GCA_035578155.1 Brachynemurus nebulosus | reverse complement strand
TCCCTACTTAATTAAAGGAATACATACATATATTAAAAATTTTTTTTGAATACAGTATCTTGATCCTTTATTTACGTCTGATACTTAAACCAATCAATGTTTCCTACATTGACGTCTAGATGTCACTCTATGTGTCATATTACTCATATTACACGTCTGTTTGTATATCGGTTCCCAACTCCTAGTGTCATTGATTTTTCTTTGTTTGGATATAGATGTCGACATTTTGTAAAAGAAAAACATTAATAAATAACAAGTTTTGGGTTGTATTTTTGAAAAACATATTCATTGGATTAAGAAAACTTTCTTTCATGCTTATTAAAAAAAAAAATAAAGGGTGTTCAATTTATTTGTCAATTTTTATGTCAGTTTTATTACACACCTAAAAATAGTGTTCCAGTATAGGGGCTTTTATGTTACTGTGACAATATATATTTTGTTTATTGTTGTTTGGAATATGAATCTGTTCTGAAAAACAGAGAAGGAAATATGGAGTTCATAGGTATATATATATATATATACCTATATATAGCTTTTTATTTTGTTTGGAATATGAACACCTGGAATGAACACCATATTTCCTTCTCTGTTTTGCAGAACAGATTCATATTCCAAACACAATAAACAAAATATACCATAAAGTTCATCAAAACATTTCGGATCCAGGTTTTGTGTAACGAATAAAGAACTAATGAGAAAGTAGTGCGTTAAATAATGATAGGTATATTTACAATATTGTTATATAAAACATTAATTAATAATAATAGTAAACAATATATATTATATTCACACCTGCTGCAGTAAGTATATGTTACATTATTTAACGCACTACTTTTTCATATGTATGGATGTTCTTTCTATGTTATTTCTTGCATTAATCCACATGAAAAGATAAAAAAATTAAATAAATACGAATAACCTACTTGATAATTTACGAAACAAGAAGTTCGTAAAAGATAAAAAAAATAAGCACTATCTAATTTATATTCGATTAAGATTCGTTATTTTAAAAATCGAATGTTGGAAATCTAGATCGGGAATATCCATGTCCAAAGCTCAAGCGCAGTTGTTTTTAATTTTTAAATTACTATCTCTTTATTTTGAACTCCTGGTCTCTTTTGGAATAAGTACCTATTATATTTGTATTTATTTTCAAAGAAAATGGAATACAATAAAGAAAAGAAGATTATCTATGGTGGCAACAGAAACTATGAAATTCCAAATATATCATTCGGGGAGCATTTATATAAAAATATTCTAAAAGGAGGAAATTCTGAAGCAATTGTAGAGTAACACATATTGTATCCTATATAAAAGAAGATGATATTTAATAATAAATTAATATTTTTTTTTTCAGATTGATGACGCTACTGGTGAAATAATCACATATAATGACATTATTCGTAGAGCAATTATAATAGCAAAATTTTTACAAAATTTAGGACTACAAAAGGGGTGACAGAATTTCAATTTTTAGTCATAATAGACTTGATTTTTTAATTCCATTTTTAAGTTCACTATTTACTGGGATTATAGTAGCTCCAGTAAATTTTTCTTATATAAGAGGTAAAATGGATAATTTTATTTAAAATCTCAAATTTTATTTTAGACTAAATTATACCTTATTAAATTCTAGATGAGTTAGCTTATTGTTTTTCAATAACTAAACCGGAACTAGTGTTTTGTTCATCGACAATATTAAATCGGTTGTTAGAAATTCGAAAACAATGTCCATTTATAAAATTTATAGTCGTTTTTTGATGGTACAATGCAATTTTCATCAAACATTTTTTATTATAAAGATATACTGGAGAGTTCTATTATGAATAATGTGGATATTGATAGATTTAAATTAGTTAATGTAAATCCAGTCAACGACGTTGCTGCTGTTTTTAGTTCTTCCGGAACCACGGGATTACCTAAAGGTGTTATGTTGACCCATCGCAATTTGTTATCTGCTTATTATTTACTTACGTGAGTATGCTATTATATAAATAGATTCAATATTTTAGTTGTAAGATTATGGTTTTTGAAATTATCTTGAACTCGTGGCTTCACGCATACTGTTTGAAATTATGACATCATGTTAATAATTGAGTATAGGTACTTACGTCGTGTGATAACTGAGAGTTGGTAGTTCCTTGGGGAATATTCTCCCTGGAATAGGATGTTTTCTCGAAGTAAATAGTAGCCTATAAGCCTTTGCAAAGTTTCAAGTTAACTGGTTACGCTGTTGAGGCGTGAAAGTAAGACAAAAAACAAACAAACAAATAAACTGACTTTCGTATTTAAGATATTAGTAAGAAAATACCAAACCTGAAATTTCGATTATGTGTAGTAGTGGATTTATAGGCGTTCTAAGTCCTCCTGCCTCCTGATGATATTTTGACTGACTTCGGGTGGAGACAGCGGTGCTTTGGGGGTTCTTGATTTTCATATAGGTGTTTCAACCTTTGATAACTAACTAAAAAATTTTTTTGCATTGGGCGAGAGCGAATATTGGTGATGATAACCGAAAACATCTGAAGTGAAACTAGTGACTTTAAAAACGTAGTTAAAACTAGGGCTTCACACCGAACCGTAACCGTAACCGAAAACCGGTGATTGATTTTGCCGGAAAGTAACCGTTAACCGGAGCAAAATTATTTTCTTAAAAAACCGTTAACCGAAGCCGAAACCGTTATTTTTTTTCGTTCCGGTTCATACCTGAAATTCAATATTAATTTTATCATATATTCTTAAAAAAAATTTCTAAATTTAACTTACTGATGTTTTTATAATATAATAATATTACATGAATAAAATATGATATATCCACAAAATAAGCAATAATACCCCTGTCGCAGCATCTGCATAACATAGCGAATTTCCAAATCTTGGGCACTGGCGGATCTCATCTAAGACCTGTACCTATTTAAAATAGTTTAGCTTTCTAAGAGTAAAAGAATTTTTAAAATCGGTTGGGTAATTAGTTTTGGTATTTTTGGGGACCCAAGAACCCGAACGAATTTTGTGCAGCATAGTTGTATCCATCTAAAATAATTTAGTTCTCTAGCAGTGAGAAATTTTTTAGCATCGGTTCGATAGCTTATTACTGGCGTTTTCGGATCTGCAAGATCCCGGTGGACCTCATTAAAAAATCAGCTCGACCGTATATTCTAGGCGGACTCTATGTAATATATATATATATATATATATAATATATATATATATATATATATATCTATATATATATATATATGTATACTATATATATATATATATATATATATATAATATAATATATATATAGTATATATATATATATATATATATATATATATTAATAATATATATATATATATATATATATATATATATATTCAAAACCCGTTGTGTAGCATTCTACGCCGCATTTGCATCCGCAGGACAGTTGTGGATCTCAGAATCTCAGATAACACAACCTGTACCTATCTAAAATAGTTTACCTCGGTAATAGTAAAAAAGTTTCAAAATCGGTCAGTTATTTTATTTTTGACACTTTTAGGTCCTACTGACACTGTCAGACCTTACATAACGTAATCTATATGTATCTAAAATAGCTTAGCTCCGTAACAGTGAAAAAATTTTCAAAATCAGTCAGTTAGTTTATTTTTACCACTTTTGGGTCCCATGGACCCTGGGCGGACCCTAAATAACGTATTGTATGTCTATCTAAAATAGCTTAGTTCCCCAACAGTGAAAAAATTTTCCAAAATCGGTCGGTTAGTTTATTTTTGACACTTTTGGATCCCATGGACCCTGGCAGACCTTACATAACGTAATCTATATTTATCTAATATAGTTTAGCTCTGTAACAGTGAAAAAATTTTCAAAATCGGTCAGTTAGTTTATTTTTGACACTTCTGGGTTCTATGGACCTTGGTGGACCTGTACATAACGTAATTTATATTTATCTAAAATAGTTTAGCTCTGTAACAATGAAAAAATTTTCAAAATCGGTCAGTTAGTTTATTTTTGACACTTCTGGATCCTATGGACCCTGGCAGACCTTACATAACGGAATTTATATTTATCTAAAACAGTTTAGTTCTGTAACAGTGAAAAAATTTTCAAAATCGATCAGGCAGTTTATTTTTGACACTTTTGGGTCCTATGGACCCAGGCGGACCTTACATAACGTAATCGATATTTATCTAAAATAGTTTAGCTCTGTAACAGTGAAAAAAATTTCAAAATCGGTCAGTTAGTTTATTTTTGACACTTTTGGGTCCTGTGGACCCTGGCGGACCTTACATAATGTATTCTAAATCTATCTAAAATAGTTTAGCTCTGTAACAGTGAAGAAATTTTTAAAATTGGTCGTTTAGTTTATTTTTTACAATTATGGGATCAGAAAATCCTGGCGAAACTCATACAAGTCTAGTACTCTAACAGTAAGAAATGGGTTCTAAGGATCTCATATAACTTTATGGCAGTCCGTAAGCTTCTTGCGGACATCATTTAATTAATTAATTCAAATACTTTAACTTACTAACTGTGAAAAAATTTTAAAATCGATTGGTTAATTAATTTCTGGCCTTTTTAGGTCCCGAAAACCTTGACCTCACATAAAATACCATTTGAAATGGTTTAATTTGTTAACATTATTAATTATTAGTGAAAAAATTTTCAAAATCGATTCAAAATATTTTTCCGTACATACATATGTACATTGTACATATTTTGTTTTGTTTCATATATTTAATAATATTATATCATAACATAATCTTCAATTTCTTGTTTACTTAAAAAATTCAATAAAAAAAAAAAATTCTTCATTACATTAGCTTAGAAAATCTGTTTAATTTACATTTTTTAACATGAGATAGAACCATGCTAATTATAATGCAATAAATGAGAAAACAAAACTCTATACATGTATGTGTGTTATAACACATATATGTGAATAGTTTTCACTTGTTCTCACAAAATTCTTTAATAAAAAAGTGAAATATTTTTATACTTCATAAAGAACTGAGATATAAATATAAATTACTTATAAGACTAACAAAGAAAGAATAAAAGTGAAAATTACATTTTCTCGAAAAATACTTAAAATAGAAAGAAAATTATAAGAATATTTTCTTCATAATTTTTTTTTTCCTTTTCAACGATGTAAAAATCGAACTGCCTTATGATACGATCGAATGATAAAAAATGGCCAGAAAACCTACTTCTGGGCATCCGACGTGTCTGGGCTGTTGTCGAACTTAGCCAAGCCAATTCAGAATCCAGTCCGCACACAAAATTTCATAAGCGTTAGACGTTTCGTTCGAGAGTTATCGTGGGAACACATAAATATATATATATATATATATATATATATATATATATTATATATATATATATATATATATTATATATAATTTTAGTGAATATCATTTTCGTATTCTAGGGACCTCAAAACAGATTTCTGCCATAGTCCCGGACTCAGATTGCGTCATGAGACCTACTGTAATAGCTGAATTTCGAGTTTTCGAAATTCGCTAAAAAAGAAGATAGAAGTATATTATAAGTGTGTGCGTTTTAATTTTAAAAACAAAATGATTTCACTTGGTGTGTTACAATTTGGGTTTAGCGAATTTTCAGAATATAAAAAAAAAAACGCCGTGAGAAGCGGAGCCCCATCACGGAAGTCAAATTTTTCCTTTCATCTTCGGTATTGAATGTCTACAAGCGAAATGTAATTGAAAGTCCACAAGCGATTTGTCATTTTGGTGGTGTCAAAACCAATGATGAGTGTCCAGTTGATCGGGTCTTTAAAAAAAGTTTTTAAGTTTTTAAGTTCTCATAGATTTAAATATAAAATTTTACAGAGATAAACTTTTCTAACGTTCGTATATACGGACGTTCAACTATATTTTAATTAATTAATTATTTATTTTTTTTATTGTATCACCTTATTATTAATTAGAATTAGAATTAATAGACGTATGATATCTGCTTTCGACGATATTTATAAATTAGATACAAAAAGAACAGGTTACTGGATTAGAAATGAAAATTTTTATTCCCAGCTTTTACTAATTTCAGAGGTTGTGTTTAGCGTACCAGCTAGTCAAACGAGTGTTGAAAGAGCTTTCTTAGGCCTAAGGTATACACCTACTAGGAAAAATGGTGTTTCGATAAATTCAAGCATTTTAAAAACTATTAAGACTGAATTTTTCAAACATTGATTTATGTTTTATAAAGGTAATTTCTATAAAATTAAATAATATATTCACCAACTCGCAAAAAAATTAAATTTTATTAAAACCAAAACCAAAATCCGAAAACCGAAACCGAAATAGAAAATAACTGATACTCTGTAACCGTAATCGTAACGGAAACCATTATTCTTTTTTTTGCGTTGAACCGAAATTGAACCGGAACGAAAAAAAATTCGGTTCGAAGCTCTGGTTAATAAAACACGGTAGTTGAAAGCAAGGTGATTTCTTTTCTTAGCTATATGATTATAAAAAGAAATAAAACAAATTAGTCATAGACACAAAATACGTTATATTTCACAATTCGAAACTTCGATGCTTTATTACCTACTTTATCATACTACTTTCGATGTTAGTTACTACCTACACGGAGAGAAAAATCCTATAATTTTTGTAGAGAAAATTTCAGAAAAATTACTATGCTCCCCTATAATCCGTGCGCGATCGACGACCAAAATAAAAAATATGTGCTAGCATGGTAAAATTTAAATGTGGTGCTAACACAACTTTTATCACACTCTTATGTATGTATATTATAGTTTAATTCTTGTTGTCGTACTCTTTCATTTGCGCATCTGACTCGCGACCTTATATTGGCTGCACTGTACCTGTAAAAACAAGTATACAAAAATGATTGCCAACAATATATTGTAATACATATACTAAAGATAGGTAAATAACGAAAGATGAATTAAACGATGACATCATCCTAAGAGAGTGTAAAAGCAACTGACTACTAGCTGCATCAAGGTGCTTGGTGGGAGCTGTCTGACAAAGTTTCTTCCACAGTCCACACCTATGGTTCGCATGTGACTCGCTGATTGAGGTACATTTCATTACAGCGTTCCCAACAAAACCAACCTTCTTTCTGTTTTTTTTTCTTTCTATTATTAGCATGTTAGCATGGAAATTTTTTTAATAAACACAATAAAAAATTATTTTTTTGTCGGTAATGGAACTTTTTACTGTGCTGTTTTACAAATTTTACGGAGATAATATTACGAAAAGAACATTCCATCTTTAAATTTTTTTATGATTAATTATAAACTTTATATTTTTACCTTACAGAATTTAATATGTTCGCCTTTTACACGTCGATTGTAGTGCTGAGCACAGTAATTTTTATAGGAATTTTCTCTCCGTGTACATAAATACTTTTTTTTTAACTGGTTGGTAACAATTTGATTACATATATCTCTGAAAGTTACTGGTACAAACTTTGAGGAATTAATTGTAATTGACATTTCTCATCAAGTGCTAGTATCTGCATTTTTAGAGAATTTTCGAATCAAAAATTTAGCTAATATAGCCAGTCATGACGCGATTCGAGTCCGGAACTATTACAGAATTTGTTTCATGGTTTTTAAAGCCCCTAAAAATAAAAGATGATATTCATAAAATTTTATATATATATATATATATATACTATATATATATATATATATATATATATATATATATATATATATATATATATATATATATATATATATATATATATATATATATATATATTTAAATATTTTGAGATATTTTGATATATTCACATTAAATTTGGGATACGCTACGACAGGATAAATACCCATATTCTGAAGTAAACAGAATATTTCCATTCAAACCAGTGGCGTCCGTACGGCTATATGATGATATATTTTTTAAGAAAAAAGGGACGTCAATGATTTTTTCCGGTTTGAAAATGTTTTTTGAAATGTTCTATAAATTGTTGACAAAAATGACCTCTTAGTATTTTGTCGTTCATGTGTCCGTTTTTAAGATTAAAAACAATTTTCAATTACTGTTCTTACTACAAAACCGGTTTCGGTTCTCGTATTAACTGCTGAGGTCATTTTATGAAAAAGTCTTACCAACAAAAAGGTGAAGACCCTTCATTTCTACAGTATGACCACATAATTTGTTTTTAATTTAATATAGAAAAATATTTTTAAAAAACAAAACGGGACACTCTGTATCTTGGGAAACTAAGCGTTTTCGGACCTGGGTATATATAAACTTTTTTACATAAAAAAACCTCAGCAATCACCCATTAAAATTTTTCGCACTTATTCACTAACACCTTGTATATACCGAGTATATTCTTATTTTTACGAAATTTGGTGAAAACGTTGAAAGTTCAAAAATCTTAGATTAATTCTTTCAGCCAGATACGTTCAATGCCCGGAGCATAATTTTTTGGATATTTCTCGTAAAAAATAAGTTTTTCAAATTCGTTTGTTTTTGCAACATTTCTTACACTATTGAAATATCATTTTATTCTATGTAAACTGGTTTCCGAGGAAAACTAATTTTTATAAACGGAAATTCGCAATGTTTTGCAGGATGCTGCGACAAGGGTATTTGCTAATTTTATAGACCTACGACTAACAAATTACAAGCCATAGTTTCGAATTTTCTTCTTTTTTTAAGAATGTTAGAAATCATCAGGGGTAATTTTTTAACTTGTTGCAGTTTAGTTATAGAAATTTAACCCTTTGCACTCCATGGGCGCCGCCACGGCGACACAATAAATATTAATTCCACTCGTTAAGCGCCGCAGCGGCGCCATAAACAATAGGTACGTATTTTATTATTTACAACACACTAGGGGACCTAAAGCCCGATTTACATTAAGGTCCGATTTACATTAACGCTCCGCTCTCAGTACGATATCACTCCGCTCCCGGTTCGATAAAATATTCTTACATAATAAATAATGAGTGTATTCACATCATCGCTATGATATCGGTCCGATATCAGTCATGGTTCGCTCTCGCTTCAATACCGCTCCAATACCAGTACCACTGAGATAATATTTTATCGGAGCGATATCAGAACCTATATTGATGATAGTGAACACGTTTTTGATTCCACTTCGCTCCGTTTCTCAGCCTTCTTCATTTATTTGAAAATTATTATATTAGAAAAACATGATACAACACAACGACGCGACGTCTTGCTACAATACATTGTGATACATACTACTAAAATTATCTAATAGATATATTGTATTATGGATATTGTGTTCTCCTAATAAAATAGTGTTTGCAGCGTTTTAAAACTACTGTCGAGTAGCTGAGTACCCATACTAAAAAATGGTTCGAGTGCAAAGGGTTAATAGTAAAAGTCTCATGAAAACCTTATTGTACGGGACTATGTACACACTTATAATTACTAAAAAGATAATTATTTTCAGAGATCCGTCAGTATATGATTTAAAGAAA
Source organism: Brachynemurus nebulosus (assembly GCA_035578155.1). Lineage (NCBI taxonomy): Eukaryota > Metazoa > Arthropoda > Insecta > Neuroptera > Myrmeleontidae > Brachynemurus > Brachynemurus nebulosus. Next base: position 1,729,138 of record JAPWDM010000052.1, on the reverse strand, counting down.
GATGATAAGGTGCTTGTGTTTTTACCACTATTTCACGCCTATGGATGTTTAACAACGTTGTTTGGTTTAGCTTTTGGTGTTAAGTCAATAATTATGAATAAATTTGATGAAGAAAGATATTTGCAGTTAATAGAAAAATATCGAATACAGTTTAGTTATGTTGTACCACCAATTTGTGTATTCTTGGCTAAAAGTAATCTAATTGATAAATACGACTTGTCCAGTCTTCGCCGCCTTCTGAGTGGTGCAGCTCCATTAAGTAAGGATATAGATGAAACTGTCTGCAAAAGGTTTACATTAAGATAATATTTAATATGTCATTTTTATAAAATTCGGTCTAAGTATTTTTCTACTATGCTAGGTTAAAGATTCCTTTTATTCGTCAAGGATATGGAATGACCGAAATAACTTTAGCAATAACCATAACGCCAACTGATACACCAAATACGAAAGTTGGAACCGTCGGAAAAGTGCTCCCAGGCATTTCTTTGAAGGTATTTATTGCTCTTTGTTTAGTAGTTTCTTATACATTTTCGATTATAAACTAAATATACTAAATCAATATAGGTCATTGATATAGAAACAGGAAAAACATTAGGGCCTAATCAGGTAGGAGAATTATGTTTCCAAGGTGATATGTTAATGAAAGGATATTACAATAATCCAAAATCAACAGCGGAAACTTTAGACGAAGACGGATGGTTACATTCAGGTGATATTGGGTATTACGATGAAGATCTGTATATTTATGTTGTAGACCGCTTAAAAGAGTTGATAAAATATAAAGGATTTCAAGTAAGTTAATGGTTATAAACAATTTAAGGTTTGTATCTCTTATCTGGCTTCACATTTCACACTTCAATAAAAAAAAAAAAAAAAATTGACCTTTTTCGAGACCGTAATAAATTTTATGACTTTTTTTGGTAAAAATATTTTATCCTTTTAAATTTTCAGTATTTTTAAATTGCGTTAAAAAAAAAGTTTAAGTTCTATATCGGTTTATATGCAACTTAACTAAAAATTAATATCTAAATAATATTATAAATGTGAAAGTTTGGATGTTTAGATGTTTAAATTTGTTCGATGTTTAAATTTTATCCCGGTTGCAAGTTCTTGAGGGATACAAAAACAATTATTCAAACACACCCCAAAAAACAAAACTCAATTCGATGAAATTTGGTACACTGACATTATTTATCCTGAGTTAACAAATAGGATAATCTTATCCCGACTAAAGGTTCCTGTAGGATGACTGAACCGAATTCGATTAAATAAAATATAGAGACACTATTTACTATGAGCACATGTAGCTAGAATTTTAATAACACGTAGAATAGTTTTATCCCGATTGAATGTTTCCAGGGGATACAAAAGAAATTCCAAAATCATGTCCAAATAATTAAACAGAATTTGATAAAATTTTGTACACAGACATGATTAATCCTGAATTAACGCATAGGCTAATCTTATCCTGATTAAAGGTTCCTGTAGGATTACTGAATCGAATTTGATAAAATTTAATATACAAACGTTATTTACTATGAACACATATATAGTAATACAGTCGTCCCTCAACTTATTGACAATTTAAGTTATTGACGATGATCGTAGTTTACCTTAAGTTATAGACAAACCATATATATATACCCAAGGTCATACGTGCTGTGTCGTAGTGTGGCAATGCGTACATACAGATGATTTGTCTATAACTTGAGGTAAACTACGATCATTGTCAATAAGTTAAATTGTCAATAAGTTGAGGGACGACGGTAATTTTGAAATAGTTTTAGTCGGGATAGTTTAATCCCGATTGAAGGCTTCCGGGGGAAGAAGGGGAGACACAAGGGGGGGGGGGGGGGGTTAATTCAATGCGGGTGAAGCCGCGGGTCAGACTTAGTTATATTATAAAAATGTGTTGAAATGATTATGGAAATTCATAGTGAATGCAATAGCAATAATAATACATAGGATACTTTTATCCCAATTGAAGGTTTCCGGTGGAAACAAAATCAACTGCTAAATCACATCCAACTAACTAAATCGAAGTCGATGAAATTTATAGTACACACAGAGACACTATTTACCCTGATCTAACACATGGTGTAATCTTATCCCGATTAAATGTTCCTGTGGGATTCAATATTATTTAATTATAATAACAGCAAAAAATCAGAGATCCTTTGATCCTTTGAAAATTTGAAAAACTTGTAGTGTGATTTTAAACCATTTTTGAACAATTTACATAGCCATATTTTCAAAACGGGGGTGGGGCAGAATTTAATTAATAATATTTGATATTTTCATAATTATATAGTTAATTTAATTCCCAAAGAATGAATGTAGTAATTATTTACTGTCCTATAACTGGATTAAAATTGGATTTTTCCGCTATATTCAAATTCTCAGAAAAATATTACCTGAAACTATACATATATACTTAGTTTTTAGGGATTTGCAATTGTCTAATAATTACCTACAGTGTGGACTTGAAAATTTCGGACGTAAAAAAAACATATGAATTGCACCCCGCGGTCACAGGGTACATTTGTCCTCACTGAAGAGGAGAAGCATGATTCCTAACTCAGAAGAATTGTTTTATAATTATATAGAAGCAATAAAATACTTTTTTCCACAATAAAATTGCCTCGTCTGTCTGTCTGTTTGTTTGCCCCGTCTGTCTGTCATGTCTTACCGTGTGTCTTGTCTGTATGTCAGTCCTGTCCTATTAACTGGCTGTATGTTCTGTGTCTGTCTGTCCGTTTAGTCCTACAGTCTGTCTGTCAGTCATTCTTGTTTGCTTGTTCGTCTGTCTGTATTTTAATTTTATCCTGTCTGTCTGGCTGTCTTTTCTGTCTGCCCGTCAAATCCCGTCTGCCTGTTTAACCTGTCTGTCCGTCTACCAGTCCTGTCTGTCTGTTAATCGGTCTTGTCTGTTATGGAAATCATGGAAATCTTAACTTCTTAACTGTTATGGAAATCATTACGCTATAAAAATTATCATAAATTATTTACTTAGTTTACTTATCATAGTTAATTCAATTTCAAATAAGAAAAAATTATTCATTAAAATTATTAAATTTACCTAATAAAATTACTGCTATGTCAGAAAAATCAGCCGATAAAATAAAGTTCACAATCTAATCGGCATTTTGAAATTCCCAACTTTAATGCAAGCAATATCAAGGATCTATGATTTTTTGCTTCGTAACATATAAATCCATATTGAACTTAAACTTTTTTTTAACTTAATTTAAAAATATTGAAAAATTTAAAAGGATAAAATATTTTTACCAAAAAAAGTCATAAAATTTACTACGGTCTCGAAAAAGGTCAATTTTTTTTTTTTTTTTTTTTTATTGAAGTGTGAAATGTGAAGCCAGATAAGAGACTGAACCCAAATAATTTATATCTAGCTACTAAATAATTCATATTGAAGGTCGCTGCATCTGAACTGGAAGCTCTACTTTTACAAAATAAACATATTCAAGATGTGGGAGTAGTTGGAAAACCCGATGAAGTATCTGGAGAATTACCTTGTGCTTTTGTAGTTAGACAGTCAGGCTCTAATATTACGGAAAAGGAAATAATACAATATGTAGCTGGTAATTCTATTTCACCAAATGTACAACCTTTAATTCTTAACTAATAAATTAATATAATAATACTTTTGTAGAAAGGGTATCACGACAGAAACATCTTCATGGAGGTGTAATATTTATCAATGAAATACCAAAGAATCCTAGTGGAAAAATTTTGCGTCGAAAATTACGAGAAATATTTAAACGTAAATCTTTAATTTAATAGCAAAATCTAAATCATATACGGGGTGTCCCGTTTAGATGTATACATATGGTTTACATGTTAACTGATAACACTGAATTCCCATAAGGAAAAAGTTATGTCAAAATAGTGCTTTGAATAAAATAATAATAATTGTTATTATTATTATTAGCCATTCCAGTACAAAGAAAACAAAAGTGATATAATACAATACAAAAGAAAAATAATAATACAATCCAAAATAAAATACATACCGTAAACACGGATTACTCGAGCTCTAAGATGTAACTTGAGCCCAAAATGAAAAATTATTATTTTTTGTTTTGTGCTTAGTTTAGCCCGTAGTAGAAGTAAGTTAGATGTTTATCTGATCGGTAACAGCACTAGGTTCACTGTATTTATGTTTAGGTAGTTCTGAAAATTGACACTAGGTGTCAGGCCAGTGTTGTTTATTCTCTGTTTGAAGTTCCTGTTTTTGTTATGTTGCTAACTTTCAACTGTAAAAAATATTTCGATAGCTCACAAAGTAAAGTACGTGTATAATTTTCATACTTGGTCCGTTACTAAAGTAAATTCAGACACATTCATATGCCAGATATTTCCTTAGTTTCTTTATTTAAAGTTTTGATAAACCAGTTAACATAACCTTCAAATTAGGGTAACTTAAGTCCATTATAACTTTGGTATAAAATGGTGCAAGACTATAGCAGAAATTTGTTTTTAGGTCCCCAGAAACCGGAAATAATATTGACATACATATACATATACATATACATATACATATACATATACATATATATATATATATATATATATATATATATATATATATATATATATATATATATATATATATATATATATATACAGGATGTCAGAGAAATAAGGGACCATTTAGGGCTGACTCATAGCACCCTGTAGACACTAAAACGGCAGGAATTTTTTCGGAATTAACAGTCACCCCTCAAAAGGATAAGAGTTATTTCCCTTACACCCTGTATATATACACACATACATACATATATATGGTCACCAGACGATGGTCACTTATTTCTCTGACACCCTATATATATATATATATATATATATATATATATATATATATATATATATATATATATATATATATATATATATATAGATAGATAGATAGATAGATAGATAGATAGATTTATTACCAATAAGATGATATACATGCTTGGTGTCGTCAAAAATATACAATAAATTATATATTCGTTACTAAATTAATATAAAAAATATAAAAAAAATTGTTTCCAACAATTGTATGATTGGTGCTCATGTACAGAATTGTTAAAAACGGCTTATAATAAGAATCAAGTAAAATTTGTTTCTAAAAATTCTTTCAAACTGTAAAAAGAATTATCTATTAAAAATTTATATAACTGTCGCTTAAAAGTATTTATATTACGATTTTGCTTAATTAACTCTGGTAATTTATTAAAAATTATGAGAGGAAAAATCCTTGGAGCTCTTTTACAAGTTTCGGTGTGATACTTCGGAATTACAAGCGAGTTTCTTTCGCGGGTCATATAACCGTGACTTTGGCCGACGGACGTCAAATTTTTTAAATTGGATTTTACATATAAGCTTGCTGTATATATATATATATATACAGACAGGCTAGCGTTAAAATATTCTTGAGCGGAAAAAGGGGAAACAAGATTCGATGGGATTTAAACCGAACATACACCTTATTACCATTTTTTGCTTCATGAATGCTTCATGAGCGTGTGGTGTGTGTCCCCAGCTCAGAACCGCATATTTCAAATGTGGATAAACAAACGCATAGTAAGCAGTCTTTAAAACACTGTAATCGTTACAAATTTCTCTGAGCCTCCGCATAATATATGCACCTTGACATATTTTATTTACTACATTATTGATATGAATTTCCCAACTAAGATTGTGGGTAATTGTTACACCGAGCAATTTATAGAACTCAACGGATTCAGTGCTCATATTCTGAAACACAAATGGCGTACTAATACTCGGGTTCCTTGAAATATTGAATGTTAAAACTTTTGTCTTTAGTAAATTTAATTTTAATGAATTACTGTTTGAGTAATTTGCAACGTCAAGTAGAGAGGCCTTAATAGATGACGCCATTGATTCGACATCCTTGCCTTTAGCAAGGATTGTCGTATCGTCAGCGTAAATTATTATATCCTCTTCGGGAGAATTAATATTTAAAGGTAAGTCATTAATGTATAAAATAAATAAAACAGGGCTAAGAATTGCACCCTGTGGTACACCTCTATTTATCAATAACTTATCCTAATAATAACCATCTATTTCAACAATTTGAAACCTATTTGTGAGGTAAGATTGAAGCCACTTGAGCGCACAACCCCTGATTCCTAACTTTTTCAATTTATTTAGTAGGTTACTATGATCAATAGTATCAAAAGCTTTACTATAATCACAAAATATAGCTGATGTTTTATTGTTTTTATCAAGTTCTGAATATAAGTTATTTAGGAAAGCATAAATCGCAGTTTCAGTTGATTCATTCTTACGAAACCCATTTTGTGATGAAGAAAAAATGTTATGTTTTGTTGAAAAATTCTCGAGTCATCTTAGAAAATCTAATTCAAAAATTTTTGATAATAGACTCAAAATGGAAATTGGAAAAATTTTTAAAATTGAAATAATTTTAAAAATTTTTAATTCATCTGGATATATACCCTCCAGGAAAGATTGATTGATTAAATGAGTTATTGGTTCACTTAGCTTTTCTAAGTTCTTCAATAAAACTGGGCATTCGGTCTATGCCAGACGCTGAAAGTGGCTTCAAAGTTCCTATTATAGATTTACATTCATCTATTGTTACAGGTAATAAAAATAACGAAGAATTTATCCATTTAATTGAATTATTATTCAAATTATTAATATCTATTTGAGAGTTTGATACGGAATTTATAAAGTAGTAATTTAATTCATTTGCTAATTGTATATTATTATCAAATACTCTACCATCAATATCCAAACCTTTGCGGAATATTGAGCTTTTTGAATCAGTATTTAAATTAAATTCATTGTTTATAATGGACCAAATCATTTTATTCTTTCTAGATTGCTCTTTATTAATACTATTAGTGATATAAAGTCTTTTAGAGTGACTTACCAATTCTTTATACATTTTCCTTTTATTTTTATATAGTTATGTCAACGAAGACTGGATTATCTTTATTTAATATAAACCAATCATATATTTCTTGCTTCGCTTGTTTTATATCATTGTTTACCCACTTTAAGGGCCCACATGGTTTTGATTTTCCGTCTCTCTCTCTCTCTCTATCTCTCTCTCTCTCTCTCTCTCTCTATATATATATATATATATATATATATATATATATATATATATATATATATATATATATATATATATATGTTTATGTGTGTAGGTGTGTGTGTGGGTGTGAAATGTTCTACTTTTACGAAATTTTTGTGAAAATATTGGAAGTCCCAAACCGTTGGACAAGTTCGTTAACCAGGCACCTCCGATGGTTACATGGTTTTTTTGGCAATTTTCGTGAAAAATATTAGTTTTATGCCAAAATCTCTCTTTATTCAAAGATATTTTAAAATTTTTTTACACTATTGAAACGACGAGAAAAAATCACACAAAAAAGGTCTTTAAGTCTTTAAAGTATTATTCTATGTCAACTAATTCCCGAAAAAAACTAATTTTTGTAAACGGAAATTCGTTATGTTATGCAGGATGCTGCTACAGGAGTATTGAATTAATAAAGTTTCATATATGTTTGTAGAATGTTTTAGTTAGTAACCAACATTCTACGTGGTCTCAAACTGTTTTCAAATGAAAATCATCTGGAAATTTAGATTTGGGCTCAGGTAACCCGATCTTGAGGTTAACTTGAACCAAAATTTTAAAATTTATCAAATTTATGAACTATCAGAAAAAAGTCCATATTATATAATGTAGTCATATACAGATTAATATACTGAATTCCCTGTCCCAAATAACAGTTGCGCTCAATTTTAAAAATTATCAGATGATTTGCAAATCTGGGCTCAAGTAATCCGTGTTTACGGCACAGAAAAGACGGAAATTAAATTAAATTCCGTAATTAAATATCTAAAAGTACTAAAATAAAAAGTGTTTTAATACTGGACTACCCACTGCTGGGTAAAGGCCTCCCCTAATAAGTCCTATTCCTTCTTATTCTGTGCCTTTCTCCACCAAAAATAGTCCATTTCTGTAGTTCATCACGCTATCTTCTTTTTTGTCGACCAATGTTTCTTTTTCCTTGGCATGGGACCCATTCGGTTACCATTTTTGCCCATCTGTCGTTTTGCATACGCATCACATGACCTGCCCAGTCCTACTTCAACTTTTTTGCATTGATCACTACGTCCACTAACCCGTTTCGTAACCTTAATTCTCTGTTTTTAATACGTTGTCGACGATTTACACCTAGCATTCGCCGTTCCATAGCTCGCTGACAGACTCTCAGTTGATTAATATTTTCTGACTTTAAAGACCATGTTTGTGCACCGTATGTAAAAGTAGGAAGAAGAACACTTTGGAAAGCTTTTTTCTTTAATGAAATGGGCAAGTTGTTACACATTATCTATTTATTGACCAAAATTTGTTCCAGCCACTACCAATTCTTCGTTTAATTTCTTTTGTTTGGCGATTTTTAAAAGATATAAGCTGCCAAAGTTACACAAAATCTCATACTCTTTCCACTTGAGTATTTTCTAAAAACAAGGAACTTGTATTATCATCATTTGACAGATATCTTGTTTTGGAAAGATTTATTTGCAATCCTGCATTTTTACATTCGGTATTTAAATCAATCATCATGGATTGTAGTGAAGGTAAATCCGAACTAAAAAGGACAAGATCGTCCGCAAGGCGTAAGTTGTTCAAGCGTTTGCCATTAATAACAACATCTAAATGCTCCCAGTTCATTTTCCTAAAAACAGATTCTAACGTAGAATTAAAAATAATTAATGACATTGGATCTCCTTGCCGTAGTTTACAAAATAAAAAAAAATTTTTGTCTTTTCAGTGAATTTTATATTTTTCTATTTAACTGCAACAATTAAGCGCCAACATACAAATTTTTTATTTTTATCACGTCACAGTTTAAAATTATCAACGTATCGATCATGTTTAATATTTTATTTTCGACTACTTACAAGCTTGTTTTGAATTTATTCTTAAATTTATTCTTAAGTTGCCGATTTGTTACATAATTTTCAACGGATGGGTGTCAGCATGTCCCTGAAAATTCGTTTCCTGCAATCACACCTCGATTTCTTTCCTAAAAATATCGGAAACATCAGTAGCGAGGATGTCGAGTATTTTCATTAGGACTTGAAAACTTTTGAGCAAAATTATGAGGGATACTGGGACCAAACTATATTAAGTAACTATTGCTGGTTTAATGTAAGACACAAGCAAGTACAAGAGAAAGCTAAGGTAGTTCATTTTTAATTTTTTTTTAACATTATTATACCATCATTTCTTGTAAATAAAAAGTAATAAATATTTTTGAAATGTGACGTGCTTTTTTTTTTTCGTAATTTTTTTGAAACTCAGAGTACCTCACTCGTTAAGAAAAAACACTTTTCATTTCAAGGACAAAAATCGTGTAGTGTTATTTTCGTGGGAACACCTTGCTCTTTGAGTGCTTCGTATATTGCATTGTGTTTGATACTATCAAAAGCTTTAGTAGAGTCTATGAACACCATATATAGTTTCTGATTATATTCCTTGGTTTTTTCAGTTAGGTGATTTACTACATGAAGTTGATCCATAATTGGGTAAAAGCTTCGGAAACCTGCTTGCTCATTTGATTGTTGAAATTCTAAAATTTGATGCAATCTTTTCTTCAGAACTGACGCAATAATTTTGTAGAGCACAGATGAAAGCGAGATAGGACAAAAGTTATTTAGATCTTTACTATTCTGTTTTTTTTTTTTTTTTTTTTTTGGCAAGAGTATAATATCAGCTACTAACCATTGTTCAGGCACGACTTTTAGCTCTACTAAAAAGTAGAGTTAAGGGCTTAAGTATTTTTTGTGTTGCCAACTCCAGTATTTCATTAGTTAATCCATCTCGTCCCGGGCACTTGTTATTTTTTATTTATTTTAGTGCTTGTGCAATTTCTTCTTATATGAATTCTGGGACCTTAACAGAGTTTGTAATTGAAATGGTAACTAGTGTTTGAAAACTCTGATCAGTGTAGAAGTTTTTATAAAAAGCGGTAGCAGTTGCAATTATGTTTTGACGATCATGTATAACTTCTTCTTGCCTTCTGATATTTGGAATCCACTCCTTCCCATGCGATAACATACTTTTTATTACTCATGCGGCAGAAGTACTAACTTGGCGCACACATTTCTGTACGCAAAATAGTTGTTTGCCCACTGTACTCTTCCCACATAATTTTTTGTGTGCGGAAAGTAACTTTCCACACGCAAATTGACAATAAAACAGGCAAAATTTAATCAAAACAACCAAAGACGCCTCTTGATTTTTCATTTAATAAATATTTCATAATTATTTCTATAGCAACCACCAACAAAGTAATTTAAACAATAATTAATTAAAAAAAAAGGAATAACACTTAAAAATATTATTTTAAAAAGTAATAAAAATGTCAAAAATAGTAATAATAATAGAAAAAATTATGTCAAATTCGTAATAAAAATTAGAATGTGCAACTCGTGCGGGATTGTCGATTGCTCACTCAAGCGAATGAGTGCAAAAAAAAAGACGAACACTCAAAAATATTATTTTAAAAAGTAATATAAATGTCAAAAATAATGATAATAATAGAAAAAAGTATGTGAAATTCGTAATAAAAAATAGTATGTGCAACTCGTGCGGGATTGTCGATTGCCCTACTCAAGCGAATGAGCGCACTCACTACGTTCGTGCGCTCAACTTCGCTTTCGTGGGCAATTGACAATTTTACGCACTTATTGCACAATATACTATTTTATTTTTTTTTGTCGAGTCTGAATTTTTCATTATATCATTAATTATTATTCTTGTATTGTATTCAAAGATATCTCGACGAATTTCTTTTCTAACTAGTTTTTTAGTTCGGCTAATTCAACTTTCTACCGGTCAGATTTGTCTTTAATAAATCTAATTAAAATAATAATACCAATTTAATATTATAATTCTACTGTTTCTATTGCTTTAACAATAATTATGTAGTAAAATAAAGAAATGAAGTCGCAATTTTCAAGCAATTCACATTTTCACATAATAAACATTTGTGTCATTTGCTATAAATTCAAAATGCATTTTTTTATTTTCTTGGAAATTAATATTAAAATAATAATAATACCGAAAGAATATTTCTGTTGAAGAAATAGTGCAGACATTTGGTGGAAAAAATTACTTTATAAAAGAAAATTACCAAAAATATATAAATATGTTTATTCAAAGCACTCTTGTGACATAACTTTTTCCTTATGGGAATCCAATGTTACCAGTTAACAGGAAAATCGTATGTTTACTTCCGAATGGGACAGCCCCTATAGATTAAAAATAATGTAGTCAACTGCAATTAAATGTATACTTTATATATTTGATATTTTTAAAAATAAAGGAGAAAAAGTAATTCGAATGAATTTAAGGTTTTTTTAAGTTTCCGTAAGAATTTCATATTCACAGGGACAAAAATTAATATAAATATGGATTTTCCTTAAAATTACTTTTAAGTTTTCTATAGGTAGGTACAGTTGAAACTTATGTGAACATGACACTCTTCTTTTACTAAAAAAAAATTTTTAATGTATAAAATGATAGTACATATATTGCGTTTGTAATTATTAGGTCATCTGGAAAGTTCGTGCCGTTTTCGGAGCCGTTCGAATGAATTCATATTTCTTCAAGTAGCAACCGCAAACGAAACGTACAACAACATGTTAGTGTTAGGCCTATAGTGTTGCTTGTAATATGTATCATAAATCTTTAAACATAGTGTAAATAATTTTTTTTTTTGTCAGTAATAGTGAGCAATCTTAAGCATCAAGGAACATCATGTCATGTATACATATATATATTCCCGCTACCTTTTGACATGTGTAAGGTCCTCCTATGGACGGAATGAGCTGAAATTTGGTAAGTGGTCCTCATTCTGATGCAGAATAATACTGTCAAAGTGGGGCCAAATTTTGAGCAAATTTTGGATCAGACCCAACCTTTAAGTACGTGGGGGGAGGGTACAAAACATTTATACTTTTCCAAACTGATTGGAAATAATATTTCGGCCAACTATCTACAACATATCCAAAATTCAGCTTCCTAGGGTAATTTGAAGGGAACAGAGGGGGAAAAGAGAGTTCTAAGAGAATTTAACACGCCCACAGCCGCATGGGGCTGAAATTAACGTAAGGGGTTGAAATTTTTTATGTTGATAGCGTCCGTACCTAGGGTGTGCTTTTCGGATGTTTTAATATTTTACCCCCATGGCATCATTTTTAAGCTAAAATTTCATGCTTTTTCGACTTTTTCGAAGTTTGTACCACGCGTACAGCTCACCAAAATAAACCTAGAGGGATGAAATTTTGTATTCGGATTGGGTTAGTATCGAGGGTGTGCCTGCTGGGAGTCTCAACTTTTAACCCTTATCCCCACCATTTTTATACCAAAAAAACCATGATTTTTCTTGTTTTTTAGCAGTTTTGTCAACGTAAAATCTCCCCAAATAAACCTAAAGGGCTGAAATTTTGTGTATAGGTTCAGTTAATAGCCAGTCACTGCTTTTTGGAGGTTTCAACTTTTAACTCTTACTCGCAGCCAATATTTCCTTGATTTTTTTGCTTTCTTCTAACACGCCTAGAGACTCTTTGAGTAAACCTAGAGGGCTGAAATTTCGTACATGCCTTGAGTTAGTATCCAGTTAGTGCCTTTTAGGGATTACACATTACCTTCCCCCCATTTCTCCCATTTTTACATCGGATTCAATGGTATTGTTATAAGTGTTTAAAATGAATTATTTTCATACTAATAGAAGTAGGCACAGTAAATTAAAAAGACGCCGTGAGCAGCGAGGCCCCATCACGGAAGTCGAATTTTTCGCTAAATCTTCGGTATTTTCACGATGCCTAAATGTGGTTGAAAGGATCCTGGCGGATTGTCATTTTGTGTTTTCAAAACTGATGATAAGTGTCCGGCTGATCGGGGCCTTAAAAAAAAGGGTTATTTTTTTAAGGGCGGAACTTCAGTAAATTTCAATTTTATGTCGATAGCAGTTAGCAGGATAAAGCCAACACAATTCGTATAAGGGCATTCCTACCCATGCTTATCCGCCAATAGCTTTTGTGTTTTATTTTTAAATATTAAAAAAATAGTGAACTGAAAGGATTTTATGAAGATATTTTTTCTTTCAAAGAATCCAAAATTTATATTTTATAAATAAAAACTGACTTTAATAATATTATTAGTCGAATTTTTCCTTAAAAAATTTGACTTATACAGCCTATACGATAAGAACGGCGAAAGGCGAGAGTAGGGGCGCTATCCGTTTTTCGAACCGTAGAACACGATTCTGAAGAAAAAAAATGTCTGATATATATTAGGGTGGTCCTTAAAAAACTAATATTTAAAAATTACTAGGGGCACCCGTTCATTTTGTTCCACAATATGAAAAAAACTTCTATCAAAATTTTAGATTTTTAGAAAATGTTTTAGGGCTCGCTACCAAGTTTTGAATTTTCAAAATAATCGAAGATTGTTCAAAATTTCTATAAAATTTCGTTAAGTTGGTGGGCACCAAAGTGACGTTGATTATGAATTAAATAACAAATTAAGACACTACCTTAACTTTTAATTACATATCACTCACTCCTAGCTCATTAAATAGATGTTCTCAGACATGCGTTTTGCAGTGCCATCCAGGCTCTGGGAAAATCTATTTAATAAGCTATGAGTGAGTGATATGTAATTAAAAGTAATGTAGTGTTCCAATTTATTACTTAAATCATAATCAATGTCACTTTGGTGCTCACGGACTTAATGAAATTTTATAGAAAATTTGAAAAATCTTCGATTATTTTGAAAATTCAAAACTTGATAGCGACCCCCAAAATATTTTTTAAAAATCTAAAATTTTTATGGAAGTCTTTTTTTCATATTGTGGAACAAAATGAACGGGTGCCCCTAGTAATTTTTAAATATTAGTTTTTTAAGGACCACCCTAATATATATATATATATATATATATATATATATATATATATATATATATATATATATGTATGTATATATATATATATATATATATATATATATATATATATATATATGTATATATATATATATATATATATATATATATATATATATATATATATTTTTTTTTCCCGCTACCTTTTGACTTGTGTAGGGCTCCCCTATGGAAGCTAAGAGCTGAAATTTGGTAAGTGGAGCTCATTCCGATGCACAACAATACTATTAAAGTGGGGTCAAATTTTGGATCCGTCCGAACTTTTAAGGGGGTGGTGGGGAGTAACAAAACAATAGAACTTTTCCAAACTGGTTGGAAATAATGTTTTGGTCAATTACCTACAACAATCAAAATTCAGCTTCCTAGGATGATTTGGAGGGTGTAGAGGGGGAAAAATGATTTTGGCTAGATCTAACGCGCCCACAATCCCCCAGAATTAACTTAGAGAGTTGAAATTGGGTATGCTGATAGAGTTCGTATCTAGGGTCTGCTTTTTGGAGGTTTTAATATTTTGGTTCTGTAACAAGTAAACCGAGGACAGTTCAACCGTGACAGTTAAACCGCGACAGTTCGGCCGATGACAGTTCAACCTGACGACGGATGAACCGACGATAATTTCACCTAACGACAGATTAGCCGATGACAATTCAACCTCATGACAGTTCAGCCTAACGACAGTTAAATTAAACGACAATTGAACCGTAGAACAACTAAACCACAGGACATTTTAACTGCTTAACACTAATATATATAAATTAACTAAATCCAACCTGAACTAACCCAACTCAATAAACTATAAACAAATCCATCCTAACCTAACCAAATCCAACCTAAGCTAATCAAACTCAACAAATCATAAGCAAAAGTAACCTAATCTAACCAAACAAACCTTAACCAAATAAAATCTGACTTAACCAAGCCCAACCTAAACTAACTGAATTCAATAAATTATAAATAAACCCATCACAGCCTAACCTAATACAACCTAATGTAACCAAACCTAACCTGAACTAACCCAACTCAGTAAATTATAAACAAACCCAATCTAACTTAACCAAATCCGGCCTGAGCCTACCGAATTCAACAAATTATAAACAAAGTCATCCTAGCCTAATATAAAACAAACAAACTCAACCTGAACTAACCGAACTCAATAAATTATAAACAAACCCGACCTAACCTAACCAAAACTAGCCTAAACTAACCGAATTCAACAAATTATAAACAAACCCAACCAAACCTAACCAAACAAAACCAAATAAAACCTAACTGATCAAACTCAACCTAAACTAACTGAACTCAATAAATTATATATAAAATTAACCAAACCCAACTTGAACTGACCGAAATCAACAAATTATAAACAAACACAATCTAACCTAACCAAACTCAACCTAAACTAATCGAACTCAACAAATTGTAAACAAATCCGACCCAACCTAACCAAAACCAGCCTTAACTAACCGAATGCAACAAATTATAAACAAATTCAACCTGACGTAACCAAATACAACTTAACAGATTAACCTAACCAGACAACACCTAAACTAATTGAATTCAACGAAAGGTAACCAAATCCAACACAACCCAACCAAATAGTATACCCTTAACTGTGTAAAGAGTCGCCCTTGAGACTTAAGACTACATAAATACTTATTTAGTCTCAAGTCTGAAGGGAGGCAAATTTCATTACTAGATAAAATTCAAATAATTTTGTTCTTATTAGTTAATAGATTGTACAACGGTTAAATTGTCTTCAGTTAAAATGTCGTTAGGTTGAATTGTCGTCGGTTGTTCTGTCGTCGGTCGATCTGTCGTTAGGTTGATTTGTCGTTAGGTTGATCTGTCGTTGGTTGGACTGTCGGGGTTGAACTGTCGCGGTTGAACTGTCTCCGGTTTACTAGTCGCGGCACCTAATATTTTACCCCCACCATTTTTAAGCTACAATTTCATGGTTTTTCGACGTTTTCGAAGTTTGTATCACTCACACAGGTCGCCCAAATAAACCTAGGGGTGACTTTTAGGGGTCTCAATTTTTAACCCTTACCCCCACCATTTTTATACTTAAAAGAACGTGATTTTTCTTGTTTCTTAAGTTCCGTTCGGATCCAAATTTCCCCAACTAAACCTAGAGAGCTGAAATTTTGTGTATAGGTTAAGTTAATAGCCAGACACTGCTTTCTGAAGGTTTCAACTTTTAACGCTTACCCCGACGATTTTTACGCCAATATTTCCTTGATTTTTTTGCTTTTTTTCTAACTCGTCTAGAGACTTTCTAAGGAAATCTAGAGGGCTGAAATTTTGCCGTGTATTGAGTTAGTATCCAGCTAGTCCTTTTTAGGGTTTCCACATTACTTCCCCCCACTTCTCCCATCTTTACATCGGAATTCCATGGTATTGCTAAATGTGTTTTAAATGCATTATTTTTGTTCTAATACAAGTAGGCGGATAGTAATTTTAAAAATTTAAAAAAATGAACTTTCGTTTATAACAAATGCAATACATAAATATTAAGTAATTTAAAAATGTTATTAAAGTCACTGTCTATTTATAATGTAGGAAGTTTGGATTCTTATTTACAAAATAGAAATTTTGGAATTTTTTGGAAAGAAACAATATCTTCATAAAGGCCTTCCAGTTTACTATTTAAGGTCCTTTTCTTAATATTTAAGAATAAAACACAAAGGAAGTTGGCGGATAGGCATGGGTAGGAATGCCCTTGTACAAATTGTGTTGGCTTTTTTTCTGTTAACTACTATCGGCACAAAATTGAAATTTACTGAGGTTCAACCCTTAGAAACTTAAAACCTTTTTTAAAGCCCCGGTCAGCCGGAAACTGATCATTAGTTTTGAAACCACCAAAATGACAAAGCGCTTATAGACTTTCAATCAAATTTCGCTTGTAAACATTCAACACCGAAGATGAAGGGAAAAATTCGACTTCCGTGAGGGGGCCCCGCTGCTCACGGCGTTTTTTTCTTTTTTTCTTCTTTTTTTTTTTTAAATTACAATATTTATTACGGTGAGTTCACTTTTTTTTCGAAATTTACCTTGCCTACTTACATTAGAATTAAAATAAATTATTTTAACCAGGTATAACTATACCATTGGATTCCGATGTAAAAATGGGAGAAATGGGGAAAAGAGTAATGTGGAATCCCTAAAAGGAACTAACGGGATACTAACTCAATACACTAGGTTTACTCAGAGAGTCTCTAGGAGTGTTAGAAAAAAAGCAAAAAAATCAAGGAAATATTGGAGTAAAAATCGTGGGGGTAAAGATTAAAAGTTGAGACGCCCAAAAGGCACCCACCTGATACTAACTCAATCCGAATACAAAATTTTAGCCCTCTAGGTTCATTTAGATGACCTGTGCGAGTGGTCCAAACTTCGAAAACGTCGAAAAAGCATGAAATTGTAGCTTAAAAATGGTGGGGATCTGGGTAAAGTATTAAAACCTCCGAAGAACGGACCCTAGGTATCGAATGGTATCAATATACGCTAGGTATCAATATACCGAATTTTAACCTTCAAAGTTGATTCTGGGGAGCTGTCAGCGTGTTAGATCCAGCCAAAACACTTTTTTCCCCTCTACTCCCACTTTACACTTTTTACCACCCTTTACAATTTGGGTTCGATCCAAAATTTTCCCAAAATTTGACCCCACTTTGATAGTATTGTTGTGCATTAGAAATGAGCCCCATTTACCAAATTTCAGCTTCTCCCGTCCATAGGGGCGTCTCACGTCTATATATATATATATATATATATATATATATATATATATATATATATATATATATATATATATATATATATATCAGACATTTTTTTCTTTAGAATCGTGTTCTACGGGTCCGAAGGTATAGGTCTAATTTTTTCAGAGAAAAATTCGACTGAAAAGGATAAACTAACTGTTATAATAAATGTAATAAATATTGTAATTTAGAAAATATTATTAAAGTCAGATTTTATTTATAAAATATGAATTTTGGATTTTTTGGAAAGAAAGAATATTTTCATAAAGGCCTTCCAGTTCACTATTTAAGGTCCTTTTTTAATATTTAAAAATACAACACAAAGGCTATTGGCGGATAAGCATGTGTAGGATTGCCCTTGTACGAATTGTGTTGGCTTTTTTTCTGCTAATTACTATCGACATAAAATTGAAAGTTACTAAGATCGAGCTCTTAAAAACTTAAACCCTTTTTTTAAGCCCCGATCAGCAGGATACTTATCATCAGTTTTGAAAAAACCTAAATCTGCCTGAACCCTTTCAACCACATTTAGATATCTTGAAAATACTGAAGATGTAGCGAAAAATTCGACTTCCGTGATGGGGCCCCGCTGCTTATGGCTTTTTTTTTTTTATAAAGTTCAACTCATAACTAGACGGTAGCTACACAGTAAGTCCTCGTGAATTATCTGTTTACAGAGTTAAGCCTTTTCAAAACATTAAAAATATCCAATTCGTCGAAAGACGAGTTACCCTTGATTATTGCCTACAATTTTGTGTGAGGTCTGTCCGTAGATGAACGTACTTAAGAAATGAAATCTGTATTCAAAGAAAAATGTTCTCATCGTCCAACCATGTCCCTGTGACTTCGCTTTGTTCCCAATTGTGAAGGACCGGCTGAAAGGCCGGAAGTTTGCGAGCGATTCCAAGTTACCTGTCAGAAGAAAAATGGCACGATATTTTTGACAACTGGTTTTACGTATGACTAACAAGTAACACTATCCAATGGTCAGAAACTGATTCGCTTAAAACTTTGCAAAGACGTAGTATTAACGAAAACATATAACCCTATAACTGTTTATAGTTGCCCGATTTCATTTTAGCAATTATTAATAATAAAAAATAAATAATTACATATCCATGTAAAAGCGTGGCTTTCCAGTATTTGGAGTGAACGTAGTAATATTCGGGATAGTTTTGCATTCACAAGAAATTATTCTCAAGTCCATTAATCCTAGTTCCATATGTACCAAGCCTATACAGGGTGTAAAACAAATAACTCTCGTTCTTTTGTGGGGTGACTCATCGCACCTTGTAGACACTAAAACCGCAGGAATTTTTTCGCAATTAACAGCCGCGTCACCCCTCAAAAGGATAAGAGTTATATAATATATATATACACACACATATATATATATATATATATATATATATATATATATATATATATATATATATATATATATATATATATACTGGGTTTTTCGGGAGTTGCCATTTTTATTACAGCCAAACCGCTGATCCGCTGATTTAATCGAAAAATTGTTCAAATAAGAGTTATAGATACCGACGGGGGCAACCGATTGCTATAGTCAGGAGCTTTATAGCTCTTATGGTTTTCGAGCTATGATACAAACTTATAGATTTTTAAATGAGACTATATATTAATTTTTCGATAAAACTGATCTAATGCATTAACTAACAACATAAATGAGCAAAAAAAATTTTTTTACCCAAGTTTAATTTTTTAATTTTTCACAAATTTATCAGTTAGGCGGTAAAAATATACATATGTACTTGAGACTATTTCAACCGGTAGTGTTTTTCTTGGTTACATTTCCATTACATCCAAGAAAATAACCTTTTCCAGTATAATTTCTATCATAAAAATTTGGTTTTAATACAAATGGCAACTCTCAAAAAACTCACGTGGTATATATATATATATATATATATATATATATATATATATATATATATATATATATATATATATATATATATATATATATATATTGTATATGTGTGTGTGTATATATTATATACAGGGTGCAAAGGAAATAACTCTTATCCTTTTGAGGGGTGACGCGACTGTTAATTCCGAAAAAATTCCTGCGGTTTTAGTGTCTACAGGGTGCTATGAGTCACCCCACAAAAGGACGAGAGTTATTTGTTTTACACCCTGTTTACTCGTATCCCTATATATCAACCTGCATCTGCGAAACAATATACTATAGATTCAATCTTTAATAAATTCATAATCAGTTTTCTTGTCCACAGTTTACTTAACTTTAAAATTTTGGATTAAAAAACTACTGTCATTGTGATATTATACTACGAATTCACTGCAAATAAAAACTTTCCTACTATTAGTTTAAGCATTTGACAAGGAAACTGGATGAAATGACTATCTGTCAAGCGCGAGTGGAAATTTTAACTTTAGAAAACAAAAATCTCTTATTACTCTGAATTTATTAAAAAGCTTCCTCTACTTTGCTAGACCCAGAAGCAAAATAATTGCCTACAAACTCTACCTGTATAAATCCAGTCTTGCCATTCAGTGAGTTTAACTCCTTAGGCTGTAATAAAGAGTTTAAAAACGACCATATGTTGAGTTGATTTGCAAAATTTTAGTAAATTCTTCTAAACTTATAGCGGATTTTACGGCTGAAGCAGCGATTTTTTTTTTTTTTTTTTTATAATAATAATAATAATAATAATGCCGGGCATAAATCCAACTCCTCGTCCTCGTCGTGCTCGGCGGTAACTGCTAGCTGGCTAGCAGGCTAACGGAGCTCTGGTTAGTTAATAAATTAAGACAACACAGAATCATTTTAAACACGTTTTCGATTGTTATTGTTTTTTCGTCCCCTTTGAGTTTTTTATTTCTCTGCCACTGGAGGTCCATGGGGCCTCCAACGGTGTTGTTGGAATCCCCACTGTACCACTGGGCGGCTCTAGGCCCCCGGGAATACAGTGGGTACGCTGTGATATATTTACTGTGATTTTTCAGCCTGTGATATTTTGTTGTTATTTTATTGTTATTTTTCTATTTTGTTGAATTTTTATTTAGTTTCCTTCTAATGAAGATTCTTTGAATCTCCATTAGCGTTGTTATAATCCCCATCGCACCACTGGGTGGCTCCAGGCCCCCCACTAGCGCGATGGGTTACTGTGATAATTCTTGTTTCGCTATTTTTTTGATGTTCCTTATCTGTGATATTTTGTTATGCCGCTGTAGGCCTGTTGTTATGGCTCTACAGCGGTATTGTTTTAACTGCGTATTGCGTCACTGGTCGGCCAGTGGCTACCCAGTGACGCAATAAGTTCTTCTGTGATACCTTGTTGTGATACTGCTCTGCGATATTTATTTCCTTTTTTTTTGAGTTTGTCTAGTCAGGTTCCTCCACCCCGAGGCCCTTTACATCTCGGGGGGAGTTTCATCGTTGGTTTTCAGTTCTTGGTGCTCGGACGTTCTGGCTAGTACTTAGCGTGCCGCCACCAAGGACTGTCCTCTCTTTGTGAAACCCTGGGATGGCAGGGCTCATCGGTGAATTTTATTATGTGTATGTTTGTCCATTGTCTAGTGCATTTATGTGTCCCTGTCTTTACGTGTTGTTTTTATTTATACCGTATTTGGCGGCGCATGCCCTCAGTTGGCGATGCTGCCGGGTGCTGCTGACCGCGCCATCCACCGGCAGCAGTATCCCAACCTTAATCAAAAAAAAAAAAAAAAAAAAAAAAAAAATAATAATAATATATTTATTGTATCATCGGGGATATTCCCCATTACAAGGAGTGTGGTTCAAAAATATTGCTTAAAATTAATTAACAAATTACATAAAATCATTAAAATCATGTAAATAAATAAAAGCATGCTATTAAAATATTCAGTAATTAAAATATAAACACAATAACAAACGTAACAAATATTTCAGAACAAACAAAAGTTAAAGTTAAAGTTAAAGTTAAATCAGTCCTTGTTTTTGTTATATAATTATTATGTCATCTCAGATGACATATTAAAATCGTTGTGCGACTGAACAACTACTGAGCTGCACATCCCCATTGAATAAACGCAAGAGGGCAGTAGAGTTAACAACTATAGAGTTAACAAACAACTATAGAGTTAACAAAAAAATCATAAATCAACACCCTCACCGAGATGACATTACTTAGTGCGTGTCAAAAACACGCACTTAACGAATTTTATGTAATATTAATTCAGTATGTACGAATGTGCATCAGCACGACTATTATATTATTTGGGAAGAATATTCAAATGAAAACATTAAACATTTAGTTCAAAATAATCTATAAACAATAACAAAGTAAAAATAATTAAAATCTTTGGCAAATAAGAAGGTTAATTACTTAAGTGGTAAGCATAGGCAGGTACATTCATTATATTGACTTGAAAAGAAAAATGTCACAAAGTCACTCATTCATAAACAAACCACATGTATATACATAAGTTCCGGATAAAAATAACACAATCAGAAGTTGTACAGATACGCA
Organism: Brachynemurus nebulosus; assembly: GCA_035578155.1. Classification (NCBI taxonomy): domain Eukaryota; kingdom Metazoa; phylum Arthropoda; class Insecta; order Neuroptera; family Myrmeleontidae; genus Brachynemurus; species Brachynemurus nebulosus. The sequence goes on along the minus strand of JAPWDM010000052.1, from coordinate 1,706,863 downwards.
TGATAGAGCTATTCGTTCAGAATAAAAGACCTTATTTTCATAGTACTAGCCAGAAAGTAATATATGTTTTTCAATAAACCAGTATCGGAACTAGAAATCATTCTTATTACGTCAACCCGCAATGACTTCTGATTTATACTATTACAATATTCTAGTAAAAATTGATTACGCGGTATTACATACTGTGGGCAAATGAATAGAATATGTTCTATTGTTTCTAAAACTTTCATATTATAGACCGTACATATTTGATCTGTTTCGATAACATAAAAGCAGTTACCTAATAATAGCCTGATTACGTTTTTTCCCGTTAATCTTAATTGGGCGACAATTCGAGTAATTCTAATGCCCAAAGGTTTTAATAGGTAACTCGATATCATAGTATCGTATTTTAACGATTGGTAATATTGGCAAAAGCTCGAATTGTGACACCTATCTAAATCTTTAGTTTTAAAATGCAAAATAAGTTTTTCTAGTATGGCTTCCATATTAACTTTTAGAAATGTACGGTCTTCAAATATACGCCAGTCATCAAAATCAATAGCGTTTAGCAAGTGTTTTACTTGCAACACCCAGTTATATTTTATATGTTCAGATGTATCAGTTTGTTTGGCAAGCTCAAGTTGACGTAAATAACACAACCTCGGGTACCGAGTCCGGTCCATTAACAACATTTTATAAATCCATTTCAAACATGAACTGACAACATTTACATGCAGATGAACAGTTCCGGTTTCGGCGCGTATTGCATAATTAGGCGTATTTTTCGGAAGAGCCAAAATTCTTTTTAAAAAATTTGTCTGTACTCTTTCAAGGCTGTCAACGTACCTTAACGACCATACAGGTCCACAGTACAACAGTACACTAGCTACTAGGGAGTCAAAAAGTTTTATTCTTTTGTACCAGGAGTCGCATTTACTTTGCTTTAGAATATTAAATACTGAACCCATTGCAACATTTGCCTTAGAAATCGTCCGATTTGCTGTCTTAATGAATAAAGAAGATGATGAGTACGTAATTCCAAGATACTCATAGGAGTTAACAATATCAATTTGTTCATTTTGAAAGTAAAATGCTTTTTCTGTAGCTTTACCCGTTCTACAAAACCGAACAATTTTGGTTTTTGAGGTATTTACCTCAAGATCTTTCAATTTACAGTACTCCTCCAAACACAAAAGTTTTTTACGTAAATCACCTTCTGAGTCGCATAAGATAACTAAATCGTCTGCGTATAGCAACATCATAATGTCATCTGTCCCATTACAGTTTAAACCCCTCAAATTTTTCTGTTTGAAAAAATCATTAACATCACTAATGAATAATGAGAATAAGATTGGACTCAGTGACTCACCTTGTAGCACGCCTCGATTAACATTAATAGAACTCGTCAGTTGTTCATTTACTACTACCTGTAATGTTGCTTTTGTATAAATATTTATTAAAATTCTTATAATTTTAGAGCTAATACCAATTTCTTGTAGCGTATTCCATAATTTAAGATGATTTATACTATTAAACGCGCTTTTAAAATCAATTAATAGCCCAAAAACTTTTCGCCTAGGTAAACGTAACTGCAACTGTATGATAGAGCTTAAAGTAAAGCAATTATCAATACATCCCCTACCGGGTCTAAAACCTGACTGACATTCGGGAATAATATTCATCTCCGTTGCACACACTAAAAGACGATTAAGCATTATTTGTGTAAAGATCTTAAGAATACAGTTCATAAGGGCAATAGGGCGATAGTTATCGGGGTCATCTTTATCTCCTTTTTTATGCATAAGAGATACGATAGCTCTCGGCCAGGTAGTGGGTACATCCTCCATTTCAAGAATTTTATTGAAAAAACAGTTCAAATATAAGACCCAATTTGATGGTAAATATTTATAAAATTCATTTGTAATTAAGTCCGGGCCTGGGGCCTTTCCTATTTTGATTTTATTTAATGTTGTCAACAATTCTGATTGTGTAACCTCTGCATCCAAATACCAATGTTTTACACCAAAACAAAAATTAATCATAATATTATTTACATTATACATGTCAGCAAAATATGACTCCCATCTTTCTAAACTTATTGGATTAAATTTTTTATCTACTTTTTTTCTAAATCTATTTATAATATTCCAAAAAGTTTTCGAATCTGTGGATTCAGCTAGTTCACTGACTAAACCTTGTACAAACATTTTTCTTTTCTGCTTAGTTAAATTTTTATATTTCTTTTTCAAAATTTTATAATTTGACAAATATTTTTCTGAAAAACCTTGTTTACGACATGTTTTCAAAGCTGATTTAACGTCATTTTTAAAGTTCATACACTCAGTATCGAACCATGGCTTCTTAACTTTTTTAGAAAAGCTATTACTTTTAACAACTTTTAGCTGTAATAGAGAAGCAGTTTCATTAATTGCCAAAATCAGATTCTCATACATGCCGTCTAAGGTACAGTTTTTAAAATCAAATCTTAATCGTTCAGAAAATTGCATTGTGACACAATAATCAAAACCTCTTTCCTCTTTCCATTTCAAGACTTGTTTTCTGTACTTTACAAAATCGGAATTTATTTTAGCCGTTGATATGTTGATATTTAAGACTAATTTTAGAGGAAAATGGTCCGACCCCGTCACAATACCATTTTCAACTGATAGATCTTTAATTAAAGATGTTGAATTAATATCACAAAAAATTAAATCTATAATACTACACCCGCCCGAAGCAACGTATGTGTATTGTCCAGGATGATCCGACAGTGTTCTGCCGATCAACAAAATAATAGAATTACTCTCCATAAACTCGATAAGAGTTTTTCCTTCCTTATCTAATTTATCTGGACTGTTACGTTCGCTGTACAAGAACTCATTATTCAAAATATAACTAGATAACTGGTTCTCACTACCTACATGACAATTGAAATCACCACATAGTATCACAGTATGGTTTACAAATTTTTGAATAACTTCTTCTAACATTACTAATAACAACTCAAGAGCAACACTTACCAGAGCTTTAGATTTTATATACACAATTATAAGAATTATTTTTACACAATCACTACACAGCTCAACAATTAGCCACATATGATCAGACTCGATTAAGTTTATTTGAAAAGCTTCTTTTTTAACAAAAATAGATATACCACCACTACCTCTACCACGACTTTTGTCCCTTATAGCCAGTGAGTGAAGCGAAGAAAAATTATCTAACCATTTTGGCAAGATTTTCGGAATATCCAGTAGCCAAGTTTCACACAAACAAAGAATATCAAAGTTAACATTACTATCATATAAATCGTCAATATTAGAAAAGTCATTTACATTCCAAAATATAACGGAGAGGTTCGATGTATTACTGTTCATTAATTGCTATTGTGTAGGAGCAGCATTGTTTACGTTCAGATATGTTTGTATTGACTGTTGATTTTTTAAAAGAGATTCTTTCCCTTTTTTATTGACTCTGCTTAGAACTCCATCTATTTTTGAATTACTCGAAGTGTTTCCAGTAGAAATTGGTGATGTTGGTTTTCTTTTTTTACTACTGCTAAGGACACCAACCAATGAATTGGCGTCCGAATGAAAATCAGCCATCTCCTTTATTTCTGTTTTATTCTGAACTTGGGAAGCTGTTTCAGTAACACTTTCTTCAATCACCTCGTTGACTTCTTTTATGTCATATTTCCTGCCATTGATAATAATTTTGTCGTTTTTTATGTATGATTTTACGCCATTTTCATACAATTTATTGGTATATTTACTGAGCTCCTTTCTGAGAATTTGTTGCTCTTTAGATAAATCTTCTTTAACATACATTTCGGCATTGCTCAATTTATATTTATTTTTCAGAATTTGATATTTTGTTTCATAATTTGTAAAAGATACTACTACAGGTCTTACATTAGTATTATATTTATTACCAATTCTGTGTACGGTATTTATATCTCTTGTTTCGTAGTTATTACCTGTTATGTCGTTAATAACTGTCAAAATCTTATCTTTTAAATCGGTATAATTGTTTTCAGATTCATTTACTCCAAAAAAGATGAGATTATTTTTCCGCATTTGTCTCTCCAGTAAGTTTATCCTGCTCAGCTGTGCTGCAACTGTCTCTTCCAATTCATCACATTTCTTTTGAATTTCAACTAACCGATTGTTATAAGCGTCTATTTTACTATCAATATCGGTACATTTTTCTTGAATTTTGTTTACTGCACTAACAATGCCGCTAATATTGGCACTAATACATTCACTGATTATTTGTTTAATTTCATTTTTTTCCATTTTTTTTTTTTTTTTTTTTTTAAATTAAGTTTAGATTGAAATATTTTATAAATAAATTAGTATACACTCAATTAAATGCCTTAAATTTGACAAATTTATTTAATTTTTGCTTTTTTGAACAATTATTTGAACAATTTAAATCATGTAGGTATTGCGTAACTTTTCTAGAAATTGTCTATGACCAGTTCCTTTGTTCACCTTTGTTTGTCAGATATTTGTATTTATAAATAAAATAATTTTATATTAAAATCAAGTAATTAAAAATTAAATTAAAATTGTAATTAATTTCAATTATTAAATTTAGTTTAATATTTTTAAAATTTTTTTTTTTTTTAAATAAAATTTTAAGAACAATGCAGTTTAACTAGTACTATAAATACGTCTTTCCTCTATGAAGCTGACACCACACTCCAGCGATTTTTATACCTTTTCCGCTATCTATTTAATCTATCAAATAACTTCAACAAGCATAAAACATCCGTATTTTATCAAACATATAATGAGGTAAAGTTTGTGATTTTGTCGGTGTGCACAACGTAAAATCTTTGCAATACGGCTCAATTTTTGATATATGTATGTCTATAAAGGGTATGATTAACATACAAAGGGTTTAAAATAAGATTAGAGGCTAAGGACTAAATAAAAATAAGCTCTTTCAATTACGCTACAAACTTAAAATATAGTTGACAAAGGAAGTAATCAAAACCTGATTTAACAAATTTTATGGCTGGTTTGATATCGTATTCTGGTTCCAAATTAACATGCATAAGTGTGCGTAACACAGACATTGTTATAAAACGACCCTTTCTCAGTAGGGAGTCGCAAACCTTTTTCATTTCAAATATTTTTTTTATTTTATTTTTGAGTTCTATAGAGAACTAAATGCATCTTTATTAAGTAGTGTGTGATTATAATTTTATTGTCAAATATTTAAAAAAAGTAAATTGTTTTAATTTCACAAAATTAATTAAATGGTACATTTAGGAAGCTAAATGTATCCTAATTGAAAATAGTATATACAATATAGGTTTTAATTGGGGGAAAAATTATACAGTAGGTATATGATTTTTTTGTGGTTTAAAAAAAAAATACTTATCACAGTGCATAATGAGAATGAAATATATAAAAAAAAAAAGAAATTTGGACATTAATTTGCGGTAATATTGGCTATTGATTGTTTCTTAGCCATTTGTTATCACCTTACAGAATTATATAAATCAGTGATGCCCAAACTTTTTGGTTCGCCACTCCCCTTTGCACTTAAAGAATATCACCCCCCCCCCCCCGAAATATGTAGAAATTGGTAGAAAATGTGTAAAAAATGAATATGTGATCTATCATCAATTGTTTCTGTGACTCCCGAAACAATTTTTGCGACCCCTCTAGGGATCGCGACTCCCATTTCGGGAATCACTGATATAAATTATTGCATCATTCAGTTTCTTTTACATATGCATGAATGTTATTTTGTACTGTGTATCTTTTCAGTGTTAAATTCAAATTTTTAATATAAATTACTCAAAACTACTTTTTTCGATACGGTTGACATATCTCAATGCACCGATTTACTTGAAATTTGGTACAGCTCTTTTTAATACTATCAAAATTGATTCGACATAGGGGTTTTTGGAATTTTTTTTACTATTTTTAAAAAATTTCCAAAGTTGAAAAAAGGAGGCGAAAGGCGGTTAAAAGCCACCAGAGATAAATGAGACAAATTACTGAAAATAATGGCACAAAATAACCATCCCATTTACCAAAGGCGGTCTTTAAAAGGCCTTGTCAAATATAAAAGTTTGCCTTATGTGAAAAGTGTTCCTGTAAAAAAAACATTTTTGTTAGTTAATATTTTTTAATATTAAAATAGGTAAATTAAATTTAAAATTATATGGAGTATAATTAAAAGTTTGAATGAAATTAATTACTTTGTAGCCATTATTACTTTCCTCATATACAACATGTTGATACTCTTAAAAGCCACCAGAGATAAATGAGAAATTTATGTAGATAATAAAGTATAATTTCCTATCAAATTATCATGTGTCAGTGGCGTATTTACAAGTGATTAAGTAGACTACTGAAAATTGAAATCGGTAGAAAACTGAAATCGGTACAGGCCGGCAAAGTGGGGACTCAAAAAAGGGTGTCTCCTGGTTTACGTGATTCCAACCCTCCTGGTGATCTGAAACATAAAATTTTAGTTAATTCTTAATAAACAAGGATGTAGAATTAGTTGGACGTAGCCGATTTGAAAAAATAAATTCTCTCACCAAATAACATCCATTTAAAAAAAAAATCATTTTTTCGCCTCCTTTTTTCAACTTTGGAAATTTTTTAAAAATAGTGAAAAAATTCCAAAAACCCCTATTTCGAACCAATTTTGATAGTACTCCAACTACGTCCAACTAATTCTACATCCTTATTTATTAAGAATTAACTAAAATTTTATGTTTCAGATCACCAGGAGGGTTGGAATCACGTCAACCAGGAGACACCCTTTTTTGAGTCCCCACTTTGCCGGCACCACTGATTTATATAATTCTGTAAGGTGATAACAAATGGCTTAGAAACAATCAATAGCCAATATTACCGCAAATTAATGTCCAAATTTCTTTTTTTTTTTCATTCTCATTATGCACTGTGATAAGTATTTTTTTTTAAACCACAAAAAAATCGTATACTGTATAATTTTTCCCCAAATTAAAACCTATATTGTATAATGTATATATACTATTTTCAATTAGAAACTAACACTGAAAAGATACATAGTACAAAATAACATTCATACATATGTAAAGAAACTGATTGATGCAATAATTTATATCAGTGATTCCCGAAATGGGAGTCGCGATCCCTAGAGGGGTCGCAAAAATTGTTTCGGGAGTCATAGAAACAATTGATGATAGATCACATATTCATTTGTTATACATTTTTTACCAATTTCTACATATTTCGGGGGGGGGGGGGTGATATTCTTTAAGTGCAAAGGGGAGTGGCGAACCAAAAAGTTTGGGCATCGCTGATTTATATAATTCTGTAAGGTGATAACAAATGGCTAAGAAACAATCAATAGCCAATATTACCGCAAATTAATGTCCAAATTTCTTTTTTTTTATATATTTCATTCTCATTATGCACTGTGATAAGTATTTTGAAATGAAAAAGGTTTGCGACTCCCTACTGAGAAAGGGTCGTTTTATAACAATGTCTGTGTTACGCACACTTATGCATGTTAATTTGGAACCAGAATACGATATCAAACCAAATTCAGTAATACATGTAACTACATACTTTTGTCCTTTCCTTTGGCGAGGGGGAGGAAAATCGGTAAAATTTCCTGAACATTGAGAATGGAGTGTAGATTAAGCGAAAATTATCAGGACTGAATTTCCTTGTACAACGTCCTTGGTATATAAAATGAAAAATTGATGACATATTTTGCTTTAATCAAGATGTTGTTTATCAATAATAATTGTATTAATAGTATCCATATGTTATGTAGATATTTTAGTAATTTTTTTATAAAGTGAATTTTAGAAATTAAAGAAGTAAGGAATAGCAGATAAATTTGTACACAAAAAATATATTACAATCTCGTACCTAAATATTATCTATAATAACATTTGTAAAATTTTGTTAGGTATCCATAGAAATAAAACAAATCCAATCTATTCAAAGAAATTGACAATAAAATTTAAATAATTTTCTGACTTGGTGCTTGAAATATTATTTAATACAATTTTTATAATTAATAGTACAGCTAAATCTGTTTTATGCGGTCCTTTTTGTGCGGTTTTCTTGTACGATTTTTTTATGCAAATTTTTTATGCGGTTTGTAAAAAAATGGCAATTAAAATGCATAATATGAATCAAAATGAAGAGACATAAGAGCCCAAACATTTACTATAATAACTTTCTTTGATAAAAATACTTTTTAACGGCTTTTAATCAATACATTGCATAAGAACATGTATCATTTAATTTTTTTACGGATGTATTTTTCAAAATTTTCATAATATTATAAAAATGAAATAAAATCTTCCTAAGTGTAAATTAAGGATTTATTTTGTTTAGAAAAGCAACTTCTATTAAAATTATGAGGTTTTGAGCGTTTTGAGTTATGCATTTTCGATGAAACTTTTTTTATGCGGTCCCGATCTACCGTATAAAAAAAGTTTTTTTACAATCTGGACCGAACTAATCTTTTTGTAGCTATTTAGGATATTTTTGAATATATTTTTTTTGTGCGATTTTTAATCCGGTCCTTACCACCGTATGACACAAAGGTTCAGCTGTACTGCTAATAATTATTATTGAAAGAAAGAAAAACGGCTCCGTGATGTTAGCACCCCAAATGTGAAATTTCGATTGACCAATAACATGATTTAAAAGGTCAGAAAATGGTCATAAAAGGTCAGTTGGTTTCACTAATTGGTCAGCAATAGAAAATTTTTTATTAAGGGTTAAAATATTTCAAGGTCATTCAGAAATTTTAGCACCCCAATTGTGAAATTTTGAATGACGAGTTGTATAATTTAAAAGCTCAGAAAATGGTCATAAAAGGTCAATTGGTTTCATTAATTGGTCAACAATAGAAAATTTTTTATTAAGGTTTGAAGTTTCTTCAAGGTCATTCAGAAATTTTAGCACTCCAACTGTGAAATTTTGAATGACGAGTTGTATGATTTAAAAGCTCAGAAAATGGTCATAAAAGGTCAATTGGTTTCATTAATTGGTCAGAAGTAGAAAATTTTTTATTAGGGTTTAAATTTATTTAAGGTCACAATACTGTATCAGAATTAGATATTAATTAGTGATGGGCATAATCGAATGAAAATTAATCGATCATTCGATTATTAAAATATCTTGAGATATTTCGAGATATAATAAAATCATTCGATTATTTTTCATTCGAATGATCTTAAAAAAATATCTCGAGATATTAAATCATTCGATTATTTTTCAATCGAACAGTTTTAAAAATATCTTGAGATAAAACAAATTCGATTCTTTTAAGTGATCCTACTAATTACCAGGAAATAATCATTTAGTGAGTGATATCTATTGAAAACGGACAACAGTTTAAATAAAAAAAAAAGGTTTTAGGATAACAATGATTGGCGATGTTTTGCATAAAATGAATAGCACAACCTAAGCAGGGGTGCTCCTTATTGATACTTTAATGGCCATGGGCGTTGTATGTGCACCGTCAAGTAAAACCTAACTAACTAAGGCACAACGCTGTACTACGTCAACAATTCTATATATAAAGTGTATTAGTTGTCAAAATACTGCGCTAGTGGGGTGTTTCGTGATTATAGTTTATGACCATCAACGTGTTAAAATGCCGACTATTAAAATGGGAAAACCGATAATACTGTAATTAGTACTGGTTTAATCTTTAATGGACATTAATATTATAAAAAAAAATTATAAAAAAGATTTTTAAAAGCTTTTATTTAACTTGCTATGTTAGTATGTTGGTTTAGATCAAATCTTGGAATCAAAATTTAGACAGGTTCTAATTGAGCTAGAGGTTTCAAATTTTGCATACGTGTCTCACCTTGATGACAATGCAATACTGTATAATTAGTTTTGTCCGAAATCGCCCCAAACCAAAATTGTTGATTTTTCGTCCAGTGCAACTTTTTGACATTTCGAATTGTCAGATATTGTCCATTGATTTACATTGCAATTTTTTGTTTCCATAGTTATGTCTGATTAGGGTAAATTAACTGATTAAAATATAGGTAAAAAAATTACTTCTTTAATTTTTTTTAAAAATTAATTGTAATCAGACTAAAAAGTAGAAAATAAATTAAAGTAAAAAAAATGTTTTTTAAGAAAAAGCTTTTATTTAAGAATGGGCTAAAAAAATAAAATAACTTTTGAGTGAAGTTTGAAACAATATGCAACATAATTTATAAAAGCTTGAGGCGTTTAATTAAGTTTGATAACTACTGAAAAGTAAAATAGTTGCAGTTCTATCCAAAACAGAAATACCTAATTAATGATAACGCCTCAAGCTTTTATAAATTATGTTGCATATTGCTTCAAACTTCACTCAAAAGTTATTTTATTTTTTGTAGCCCATTTTTAAATAAAAGCTTTTTCTTAAAAAACATTTTTTTTACTTTAATTTATTGAAGATAATATGATAAACCACATAAAGACAAAAGAATTGAAAGGTGGATTATGGTCGTATGGTTCATACAAGTAAATAATATTGTATTATAAGTTTGAATTTAAAAATAAAAATTACAATAAAAGGATTCCAAAAAATTACAAAATTGAGATTTAATTTCTTATCGCATCTCAATAACGGAATAATATAACCGATAAAAGTAATCGATAAATAATTGCTAGAATGAATCGAAAGAAAATAATTGATAATAATAACCCAATGAACTCATAGTCGATAAAAATGATCGAATGAAAATAATCGACAAAAATAATCGAATGAAAATAAATGAAAAGGATATTTTTAAAACTGTTCGATTGAAAAATAATCCAATGATTTAATATCTCGAGATATTTTTTTAAAATCATTTTTAATGAATGATTTTATTATATCTCGAGATATCTCAATATTTTATTATATCTCGAGATATCTCAATATTTTATTATATCTCGAGATATTTTAATAATCGAATGATCGATTAATGTTCATTCGATTATGCCCATCACTAATTTATATCTAATTCTGATACAGTATTGTGACCTTGAAAAATTTTAAACCTTAAGAAAAAATTTTCTATTGCTGACCAATTAATGAAACCAATTGACCTTTTATGACCATTTTCTGACCTTTTAAATCATGTCTTTGGCCAGTCGAAATTTCACATTTGGGGTGCTGAAGTTTTTGAATGACCTTGAAAAACTTTAATCCTTAATAAAAAATTTTCTATTGCTGACCAATTAGTGAAACCAACTGACCTTTTATGACCATTTTCTGAGCTTTTAAATGATACAATTCGTTATTCAAAATTTCACATTTGGTGTGCTAAAGTTTTTTGAATGACCTTGAAAAAACTTCAAACCTTAGTAAAAAATTTTCTATTGCTGACCAATTAATCAAACCAGTTGACATTTTATGACCATTTTCTGACCTTTTGAATGATGTAATTGGTTTTTCGAAATTTCATAATTGGGATGCTAAAATTTCTGAATGACCTTGAAATATTTTATCCCTCAATAAAAAATTTTCTATTGCTGACCAATTAATGAAACCAACTGACCTTTTATGAGCATTCTCTGACGTTTTAAATCATGTTATTGGTCAATCGAAATTTCACATTAGGGGTGCATCGCGGAGCCAAGAAAAACGGAGTTTCTTAATACATTTACTCCACTCAGTAAATATCACTGTTCGTTTGTGGTAAAGGTAAATAGACCAAAATAACGAAACCATCGTGCTGAAATCGAAAAATATGGTTTATTTTCGGAATAAAATGTATTCATTAGGAAAAATATTTCAACCACTTTCATATGCTATTATATCAAATTTATAAAATCAATTGATTGTACGGAACACTATTTGCGCAAGTACAACTTGCTCTTGACGAATTGTTTAGGTCTTCGAAGGGCGTGTCATTAATAATAAAGAAGGAGAAAACCGGGGGCGTTTATATTATTAAATACTTTTCTTAGCTACTTCATTTAAAATACTAGACATCTCCTTTCAACTAATTACGAAGTAATTACTAAACGTCGTAGATAATAAAAAACGCCGTGAGCAGCGGAGCCCCATCACGGAAGTCGAATTTTTCTTTCATTTTCGGTATTGAGTGTCTACAAGCGAAATGTAATTGAAAGTCCACAAGCGATTTGTCATTTTGGTGGTTTCAAAACTGATGATGAGTGTCCGGTTGATCGGGGCTTTAAAAATAGTTTTAAGCTTTTAAGGGCTGAATCTCAGTAAATTTCAATTTTGTGCCGATAGCAGTTAACAGGGAAAAAGCCAACACAATTCGTACGAGGGCATTTCTACCTATGCTTATCCGCCAATTGCCTTTGTGTTTTATTTTTAAATATTGAAAAAGGAACTTAAATAGTAAACTGGAAGGCTTTTATGAAGATATTTTAAGAAAAAAACCAAAATTTCTATTTTATAAATAATAAAAATCCAAAATTCCTAATTTATAAATAAACAGTGACTTTAATAACATTTTTAAATTACTTAATATGTATGTATTTTATTTGTTAAAAAATTATATTCACTTTTTTGTCGAATTTTCTCCGAAAAATTAGACTTATACAGTCTATACGATAAGAGCTGCGAGAGGCGAGAGTAGGGGCGCTATCCGTTTTCGGACCCGTAGAACACGATTATGTAGAAAAAAAGATGTCTGATATATATATATATATATATATATATATATATATATATATATACATATATATATATATATATATACATATATATATATATATATATATATATTCCCGCCACCTGTTAATTTGTGTAGGGCCCCCCTATGGAAGTTAAGAGATGAAATTTGGTAAATGGTGCTCATTTTCGAGGCACCTCATACTATCAAAGTGGGGTCAAATTTTGGGCAAATTTTTTTTTCCGACCCGACCTTTAAGGGGGTGGTGGGGGGTAACAAAACAATAAAACTTTTCCAAACCGGTTTTAAATAATGTTTCGATCAATTATCTACAACATATCCAAAATTCAGCTCGAATTTCGCAAATGGGGCTCATTCCGATGCACAACAATACTATCAAAGTGGGGTCAAATTTTGAGCAAATTTTGGATCCGACCCAAACTTTAAGGGGGTGGTAGGGGCGGAAAAGCACTAAACCTTTTCCAACCCGGTAGGAAATAATGTTTCGGTTAATTATCTACAACATATCCAAAATTCAGCTTCCTAGGATGATTTTGTGGGAGTAGAGGGAGGAAAAACGATTTTCGCTGGATCTAACACGCCCCCAGCCCCCCAGAATTAACGTAGAGGATTGAAATTTGGTGTGTTGATAGAGTTCGTAACTAGGTTATGCTTTTTGGAGGTTTTAATATTTTACCCCCACCCCCCCTAATTTTTAAGCTACAATTTCATGCTTTTTTGACGTATTCGAAATTTGTACCACTCGCACAGGTCACCCAAATAAACCTAGAGGGCTGAAATTTTGTATTGGGATTGAGTTAGTATCAAGGGGGTGCCTTTTGGGGGTCTCAACTTTTAACCCTTACCTTCACCATTTTTATACCAAAAAGAACATCATTTTTCTTGTTTTTTAACAGTTTCGTTCGGGTCAAAATCTCCCCAAATAAACCTAGAGGGCTGAAATTTTGTGTACAAGTTAAGTTAATAGCCAGCCACTGCTTTTTGGAGGTTTCAACTTTTAAACCTTACCCCCACGATTTTTACGCCAATATTTCCTTGATTTTTTTGCTTTTTTTCTAACACGTCTAGACGCTTTCTAAGAAAACATACAGAGCTGAAATTTTGTACGTGTATTGAGTTAGTATCCAGCTAGTGCCTTTTAGGGATTAAGCATTACTTTTCCCCCCACTTCTCCCATTTTTACATCGGAATTCAGTGGTATTGTAAATGTGTTTTAAATGAATTACTTTTATCCTAACACACAGTAGGCGAATAGTAATTTTAAAAAATTAAAAAAAAAAATGAATTTACTTTTTTAACACAAGCAATACATACATATAGGTAGTTGCATACATACATATTATATTACATATAGGTAATTCTATATGTGCACATACATATAAAGTAGGAATTTTGGATTTTTATTATTTATAAAATAATTTTTTATTTTTTATTTTTTTTATTTTTTATTTTTTTTTGAAAGAAAAAATATCTTTATAAAGGCCTTCCAGTTTACTATTTAAGGTCCTTTTTTAATATTTAAAACTAAAACATAAAGGCAATTAGCGGATAAGCATGGGCAGGAATGTCCTCGTACGAATTGTGTTGGTTTTTTTTCTGCTACCTGTTTTCGGCACAAAATTGAAATTTACTGAGATACAACCCTTAAATACTTAAAACCTTTTTTTAGAGCCTCGATCAGCCGAACACTCATCACCAGTTTTGAAACCAACAAAATGATAATTCGGTTGTAGACTTTCAATCACATTTCGCTTGTAGACATTCAATACCGAAGATGAAGGGGAAAATTCGACTACCGTGATGGGGCCCCGCTGCTCACGGCGTTTTTTTTTAAATTTTTTTAAAATTTCTATTCGCCTACTTGTATTTAGAATAAAAATAATGCATTTAAAACACATTTAACAATAGCATTCAATTCCGATGTAAAAATGGGAGAAGTGGGGGAAAAAGTAATGTGGACTCCCTAAAAGGTACTAGCTGGATACTAACTGAATACACGTACAAAATTTCAGCCCTCTAGGTTTCCTTAGAGAGTCTCTAGACATGTTAGAAAACAAGCAAAAAAATTAAGGAAATATTGGCGTAAAAATCGTGGGGGTAAGGGTTAAAAGTTGAAACCTCCAAAAAGAAGTGTCTGGCTATTAGGTTAACCTGTACACAAAATTTCAGCCCTCTGGGTTTATTTGGGGAGATTTTGACCCGAACGAAACTGTTAAAAAACAAGAAAAATCATGTTCGTTTGGGTATAAAGGTGGTGGGGGTGGGGGTTAAAAGTCGAGACCCCCAAAAGGTACCCCCTTCATACTAACTCAATCCGAATACAAAATTGCAGCCCTCTAGGTTTATTTGGCTGACCTGTGCGAGTGGTACAAACTTCGAAAACGTCGAAAATGCATGAAATTGTAGTTTAAAACTGAGGGGGGTGGGGGTAAAATACTAAACCTCCAAGAAGCACAACCTAGGTACGAACTTTATCAACACACCAAATTTCAACCCTCTACGTTAACTCTGGGAGGTTGGGGGAGTGTTAGATCCAGCGAAAATCGTTTTTCCTCCCTCTATTCCCACAAAATCATCCTAGGAAGCTGAATTTTGGATATGTTGTAGATAATTAACCGAAACATTATTTCCAACCGGGTTGGAAAAGGTTTATTGCTTTTCCGCCCCTACCACCCCCCTTAAAGTTTGGGTCGGATCCTAAATTTGCTCAAAATTTGACCCCGCTTTGATAGTATTTTTGTGCATCGGAATGAGCCCCATTTACGAAATTCGAGCTCTTAACTTCCATAGGGGGGCCCTACACATACTAAAAGGTAGTGGGGATATATATATATATATATACATATATATATATATATATATATATATATATATATATATATATATATATATATCAGACTTTTTTTCTACATGTTCGTGTTCTACGGGTCCGAAAACGGATAGCGCCCCTACTCTCGCCTCTCGCCGTTCTTGTCGTATAGACTGTATAAGTCTAATTTTTTCAAGGAAAAATTCGACTAAAAACATGCAGGGATTATGATGTTATAGAAAAAATGGATGTGGCTATTTATACATACAGTATGTATACGCAGTTGGATATTTATACATACAGTATGTATAGGAAATTGGCTATTTATACATATATAGTATCCCGCAGCTGATTTCTGCAGGTATCTGTTTTTTTAATGAAACTTAATTTAAATGAATCCTTAATGGCAATGTAATAGACTGCTCCCGGGTTGCCTATCGAAAATTAGCCGTAAGTACCTTTAATTGCCGTCATTAAGCGAATAATCGAAAAGACATTTTTTGACGTTTTAAAGTGTCATCATAGTAACAAGAAAAGTAAATAATTTTTTCCTAGTTACAAATACAAAAATAAACCAAGAGCTATTTGAGTTGATTTTTAGCGAATTTCCAAAAGTGAAACTGGAAATACGCTAGTACAGCAGGTGTCATGACGGGACCTAAGCCCCGGATCATAACAGAAATGTGTTTTGAGGTCCCTAGAATACGAAAATGATATTCACTAAAATTCATATATATATATATATATATATATATATATATATATATATATATATATATATATATATATATATATATATATATATATATATATATATATATATATATATAATAATAATATCTTTATTCGACAAATGATCATACAAGATGCGTGTCATCGTCACATATACAATTAATTACATTTCATTTATGTCGTAAAATGTTTCTTTAATTAAGTAATCTTTTAACGATTTTTTAAAGTTATGTATATTCGACAAGTTTCTTATATTGTTTGGTAATTTGTTGAAAACATCACCACTAAATATTACAGGGCTTTTCCTAAAAGTGGTTAAATTATGCTTTGGAACAACAAGTTGGTTTCCTTTTCTAGTGGAATATTGGTGGCTCTCACCCACTGTACTAAAAATTGTCTCATTTTGTTTAGCGTATAATGCAGCCTCATAAATATATATATATATATATATATATATATATATATATATATATATATATATATATATATGTGTCGCCACGATAACTCTCGAACGAAACGTCTAATGCTTACGAAATTTTGTGTGCGGACTGGATTCTGAATTGGCTCGGCTAAGTTCGTTAGCCAGACATGTCGGATGCCCAGAAGTAGGTTTTCTGGCCTTTTTTTATCATTCGATCCTATCATAAGACAGTTCGATTTTTACATCGTTGAAAAGGAAAAAAAAATTATGAAGAAAATATTCTTATAATTTTCTTTCTATTTTAAGTATTTTTCGAGAAAATGTAAATTTTCACCATTATATTAGTTTTCTTTCTTTGTTAGTCTAATAAGTAATTTATATTTATATCTCAGTTCTTTATGAAGTATAAAAATATTTCACTTTTTTATTAAAGAATTTTGTGAGAACAAGTGAAGTCTATTCACATACATGTGTTATAACACACATACATGTATAGAGTTTTGTTTCTCATTTATTGCATTATAACTAGCATGGTTCTATCTCAACCGACCGATTTTTAAAATTTTTTCACTGTTGGGGAGCTAAGCTATTTTAGATAGACATACATTACGTTATTTAGGATCCGCCAGGGTCCATGGGACCCAAAAGTGGTAAAAATAAACTAACCGACCGATTTTGAAAATTTTTTCACTGTTACAGAGCTAAACTATTTTAGATAAATATAGATTACGTTATGTAAAGTCTGCCAGGGTCCATCGGATCCAAAAGTGTCCAAAATAAACTAACCGACGATTTTGAAAATTTTTTCACTGTTGGGGAGCTAAGCTATTTTAGATACATATAGATTACGTTATGTAAGGTCTGACAGTGTCAGTGGGACCTAAAAGTGTCAAAAATAAAATAACTGACCGATTTTGAAACTTTTTTACTATTACCGAGGTAAACTATTTTAGATAGGTACAGGTTGTGTTATCTGAGATCCACAACTGTCCTGCGGATGCAAATGCGGCGTAGAATGTTACACAACGGGTTTTGAATATATATATATATATATACATATACATATATATATATATATATATATATATATATATATATATATATATATATATATATATATATATATATATATTACATAGTCCGCCTAGAATACACGGTCGAGCTGATTTTTTAATGATGTCCACCGGGATCTTGCAGATCCGAAAACGCCAGTAATAAGCTATCGAACCGATGCTAAAAAATTTCTCACTGCTAGAGAACTAAATTATTTTAGATGGATACAACTATGCTGCACAAAATCCGTTCGGGTTTTTGGGTCCTCAAAAATACCAAAACTAATTACCCAGCCGATTTTAAAAATTCTTTTACTCTTAGAAAGCTAAACTATTTTAAATAGGTACAGGTCTTAGATGAGATCCGCCAGTGCCCAAGATTTGGAAATTCGCTATGTTATGCAGATGCTGCGACAGGGGTATTTAATTTTTTTATTTATCTAGAAGTATATCTATAATTCTACAATATGTTTTATTATTTATAAGAAGCTAAAGAGGGAAAATCACAGATTTGTTAATTTTCTCGTTAATTGTGTGCTAAACCCAGTCTACACACCAAATTTCAACTTCCTAAAACTTCGGGAAGTACTCTATAATTTTGATGATCATCAGTGAGTGACTGACGAATTCAATAAAATTTATATATATATATATATATATATATATATATATATATATATATATATATATATATATATATATTTATTTATTTATTTATTTATTTATTTATATAATATCGAAAGCAATAGAGCTATAAAATCCTGACAATTTATTGTATATTGTAATATGTAATATGTAATTGTGTATGTAATAATGTATTATCCAGACCGAAGTTATCAGGGTCCAAAAATAGGCTGAATTGCTTCAAGAAACAGTTTGTCAACAGTCCCAACAGTTTGTCGCAACTTGCGCCATGGAAAATGTTATATCCATATACAAATATTATTTATATTATTATATAAATAATAAATATATAAATATTATTAAATATTTATTGTAACATATATAAACATATATATTTTAAAAAAAATTTAAACAAAAAATATGTTTTTATTTAGAGGAAAACCTGTATAAACCTGTTTTCAGATAAAAATATACAATTATATGATAATAGTATATTGTGCAATAAGTGCGGGAAATTGTCGATTGCCCACGAAAGCGAAGTTGAGCGCACTCACTACGTTCGTGCCCTCATTCGCTTGAGTTGGCAATCGACAATCCCGCACGAGTTGCACATACTATTTTTTATTACGAATTTCACTTACTTTTTTCTATTATTATTACCATTTTTGACATTTTTAATACTTTTTAAAATAATATTTTTAAGTGTTCGTCTTTTTTTTCTGGATTAATATTGTTTAAATTACTTTGTTGGTGGTTTCTATAGAAATAATTATAAAGTATTTATAAAATGAAAAATCAACAGGCGGCTTTGCGTGTTTTTTTTTTAGTTAAAATTGGGATACTGCTGCCGGTGGATGGCGCGGTCAGCAGCACCCGGCGGCATCGCCAACTCAGGGCATGCGCCGCCACACACGATATAGATAAAAACAACACGTAAAGACAGGGACACATAAATGCACTAGACATTGGACAAACATACACATAATAAAATTCACCGATGAGCCCTGCCATCCCAGGGCTTCATAAAGAGCGGAAAGTCCTTGGTGGCGGTACGCTAAGTACTAACCAGAACGTCCGGACACCAAGGACTGAAAACCAACGATGAAACTCCCCCCGAGGTGTAAAGGGTCTCGGGGTGGAGGAACCTGACTAGACAAACTGAAAAAAAAGGAAATAAATATCACAGTGCAGTATCACAAAAGAACATACAGAAAAAAAAAAACAGAAAGAAATATCACAGATAATATCACAGAATTCCATTGTACTCATGGGGGCCTGGAACCACCCACCAGTACAATGGAGTTATAACAACACTATTGGAGGCACTAGTGGCAAGAAAATAAAAACAAACAACAAAACAACAATAACAACAGAAGCAACAACGAAATATCACAGATACAATATCACAGCTCACATATCACAGACAGCCCGTTGCACCCCGAAAGTCCAAAGCCATTTAGTGATGCAATGAGAACTAACAACACCTTTGGGAACCCGAGGGCCCCCAGCGGCCGAAAAACACAAATATAGAACACAAACAATAACAAAACTTATGTGTTAAAAAAACGATTTTTTGATTGTCCTATTTATTAATATACCAGAGCCTCGTCTGCCAGCTAGCGGAAGCTAGCGCCCGCCGGGCACGCCGTGGACGTGAGGTTGGATTTTAGCCCAGCTTTGCGTGTTTTGATTAAATTTTGCGTGTTTTATTGTCAATTTGCGTGTGGAAAGTTACTTTCCGCACGCAAAAAAATATGTGGGAAGAGTACAGTGGGTAAACAGCTATTTTGCGTACAGAAATGTGTGCGCCAAGTTATTACTTCTCCCGCATGAGTAATAAAAAATTCATTTTTGCATATTAGACAGTGTGGCGAGATGGATATAGGCGTTTAAACTTTAGCGCGCTGCAATAACGACATCTGTCGGTTATAATGATAAGCCTTTCCGACAAGGTGTTTGGTTGCTAGCGATGGAAGATATTGACTACTACACCTAGTGGTTATTATTTGAACTAAGAATATCTCAGAACCGCTATGGTGTTTTTATTTAAGTCTGATGGGGGTAAAGTCGTATTGAATTGAGGGGTAGATTTTGGCAAATGAAATCGCCGAGCGCTAACAATTTCCTTATATGGTGAGATAGTAGGGGAGGTGATAGGTGTATGATGCAGCAGGGTTCGGCCAAATAACAACACTCTTTGTTTAGTCTTAAAGCAACAAGGATGTCTTTCGTTTATTGGTGAAAAATAAAAATTAAATAAGGAAAAATTACATACAACTAAATTTAATATAAAATGAAACAAATTAAATAATATTATTTAAATAAACAATTTTACCTAAAATTATAATAAATTATATTTAAATTAAATTAAATTAAATTTTTAAGTAACATCAAAAATGGCGTCGTATTTTATCGAATAAGAACATTATGTAATAGTTTTTGTATAAATTTTTATGAAGTCATATTATTTCGCAATAAAAATTAGTATATTATTCAACGAGCTAGTAATGATAGCTATCACGAAGATGAAATTGCGACACGAGCCGGGCTTGTGAGGCGAGTATCGTAATGCATCTGAGTGAGTAATAGCCATTGCAAGCGAGTAGAATACGATATTTTTTCTACGACTTTTTTCCTTTTTGATTTAAATAAAATTGAATATAAATTTTAAATCGAATTTTTAATCTATTTCTATTTTCATTAAAAGTTTGTATAATATTATGTATAAAACGATCAAAACAAAACATAAACTACTTTATTTACTTGAACGTTATTGGGCAATATATATTAAATTAAAACTTGATACATACATATATACACAAAACAAAAGCAAACCCATGGAATAATGATTAATACTGTGATTTCATTAGTCAAGGGTGTATTGAGTAATGAACATTCCTTCACACCTTTGAATAATGCCTAACTTTCTCAACAATTAATGGATATATAATGAGTGTGTTCTTCAACAGGAGTAGAAAAAAAAAAATTTATTTAAAGAAATAAAAAAGTGTTTCAGTAAACGAACGAACCTAAACACCTTTGGATGAGACATCCAAAAATCAAATAAATTACATATGGAACAAATTATAATCTTACAGGGACATAAATAATATACTATTCAATTATCATTAAACAATTCAAAATTGTGCGCGAAATACACACAATTCGGTCGTAGCAAGTCGCCGCAATCGCTACAACAGAAATCTTCGCTATTAATATCAGTATACCTTCTAATGACGTCAGCTGACAATTTATACAAGCTTAAAGCTGTTTTATTTTAGAATAAAATAATAATCAGACGTTGCACGTCATCTATTGATAATTTTTCAAACTTACTCACAGGGATCGTTAGTAGCAGGACGAGCAGCGCCATCTAATAGTGAAACTTGGAATTTACAGAGCTCAAAGGTAGTTGCGCCATGTGTTGACAATTTCTCAAACTTACGCACAGGGATCGCTAATATCCAGCTTACGAGCGCCATCTAGTAATGAAAATTTGGAAATTGTAGGGCTCGAAGGTGGGTGCGCCATCTATTAGGGAAATTTTGAATTCTTAGGTTCGGTTAGGTTAGAAACAATTTTGTTAAGTTTGGTTAGGTTAGGTTATGTTATGTTATGTTATGTTAGGTTAGGTTAGGTTAGGTTAGACCAAATTTCCTTAGGTTCCGTTAGGTTAGATCAAGTTCCGTTAGTTTCAGTTAGGTTAAAATAAATTTTCGTTCACATTACTGCACCCATCGCCGGAGGCTTCCAGAACCGCCCCGATCAATTTACCTCCTCCCGTGGTCCCTCAAAAAATCGGGAAGTGGGGAGGTGGGTCTCATCCTCTTATATTTCTAGTACTAAAGGAGGGTTTCATCTTTTACAATCGTTTTTTAGCAGCAACTGGTACCTTTTATGTTATTAGGTAATCACTCTCTACGTACTGCCGAAGGTTCAGAATTTTTTGAATTTTTGATTTCTTGGGATTTTTTGTCTAAAATTTCTAAAAATTCTTAATTATGTATTTATGTATGTAATTATGATCTAAAAATTCTTAATTATGTAATAGTTTACATTATTACATCATCTTCATATAATATATATATATATATATA
The DNA here is from genome assembly GCA_035578155.1 of Brachynemurus nebulosus. Classification (NCBI taxonomy): domain Eukaryota; kingdom Metazoa; phylum Arthropoda; class Insecta; order Neuroptera; family Myrmeleontidae; genus Brachynemurus; species Brachynemurus nebulosus. The sequence goes on along the minus strand of JAPWDM010000052.1, from coordinate 1,684,500 downwards.
TATATATATATATATATATATATATATATATATATATATATATATGTATATATATATATATATATATATATATATATATATATATATATATATATATATATATATATATATATATATTGATTGTATGATATGTCCATTGCAGATGGTATTTAATTAATTAAGGCCTTGGAAATTTAAAAATTCATTAACGGATGCGCATGATTTATTTATGATAGATCTAATACGACTGATATGTTTAGTGTCTTTGAAAATGAATTTTGACTGATATGTTTAGATTCTTTGAAAATTAATGACTCTGGTGGTAGACTTCCTTTTACGAGAGTCATCAGTTTCGGATATCTTGTTAAATATTTCATATTCAGTTTTTTATAAATTTTTTTTGTGCAAGCGAAATACGGTGAGATTATTTTGGTAAGATATAGGATTTTGGACCAGGTACAGTAAGTAGAAGTGATGTAATTTTCTTGTTTTATCAGTGAAAAATTAGCTCGGTTTATCTATAGTTGAATAAATGTTGAAATTATATATTTCTTTTTTTTTTATTTTTAATTTTTAATTGAGTTTTTCCAATATCATATGTATGGTATGTATGCATGTATAGGTATGACGGTTTTTTTTTGCTCATCATTTGTTTTTTGGGAGGGAAAAATAATTTTTTTTTCTACAGGGGCACCGTTTTTTGACTGCCCGGGTGCCACTTACGTTAGGTCCGGCCTTGATTAATTATATTGTAAACATATCTAATGAAGGTGAAATGAAAAACAAGTTTACTATTAAATGGTTGCTTCTATTTTTTTATTATTAGTTGTAAATCTTTGATTGTCACTACTTTTACAATAATTGTTTGTCACAAAAGAGTGAACTTTTAATTTTTTCTATGGATGTTGTAATATTATCTTATTTAGTCATTAAGAGAAAAACAATTAAGAATAAATTTTAACTTGATCATTGAAGTTGTGGGTTTTGAAGTGAGTTTTATACTAAAATCGGTATGTATACGTATTTGTTATAAATAACATCTAGGTATATAACGAACATGATTGGACACTAATCTAAATTTGAATTATTTAATTTTTTGCAATTTCGGGATTAAAATGCATGATTTAGTTCCTCATAATAAGGAGTAAAGTGCCACTTTTAGTCCCAACAGATTACAAATATTTCTGCTCCCGCTTTTAACCTAATCAACAAACATAATTTATAAAGCATCACCAATCAGTTAGTGAAATTTAATTTTTATTAAATAGCGTTACTAGGTAATTTAAAATAGTAAACAAATTCAAACTTATAGATAAAGGAAAACAGTTATGGTCTATTTCAGTTAAATTTAACCATGCTCCACCACTTATGAATTTAAATAATTTCCGTTTTCTTGGTTTTATCTCTTTCATTATTGCATTTACGTAAATTTTAAAATTGCGGTTTGTTTTTAGAAAAGAATAGAAGATTGATTTGTTTTAAATATAAGAATTATTCAATTTCTTAACTTTGACTCATGATCAATTGCATGTGAAACAGGGTGTATTAGTCCAAGCAAATTAAATTTTTACGTGCCAAAATTAGTTCCTGGAAGGGAAGATATGGAAAAGATAGGAAAAAATTCGTAGAATTCGATGAACTATTTTTGAACAGCTGAATCATGTGGGAAGTTCCTCAAAATGGCGACCAAATAAGGCCAAAAACAGTTTTTTGCATTTTTTAAAAAGACTGAATTTCGCGATTTTTTCAATTGCTTATACTTTAAAGGGACAAAAATATTTTGTTATGAAACTTGGCAAAAGTATAGTTCCTGGCAAGTAGAATAGGAACGTTTTTGAAAAATTGCAAAACATTTGGTAGTTTTTGTAAAAATCAATTTTTTTGAAAAAAAGACGTTTTCGCAGAATTTGATTTAACCAGGTTCTGGACCACCTGCAGACACGTTTACGAGCTTAAAATTTTCTTAAAGATGTAGTAACGTATGCAATAAGTGCGCGCATTATTAAGTTATTCAAAGTATACAAAATAAATGACCGAAAGATTAATGATTTTTATGAATCCAGCAAACTTTGATTATTTTTCATATTTTGAAATTTTATTTTTTTGATTATGTTTTTAAAAATCATTAGGTTAGAGCTGTAAATAGGTTGAAAAATATTACTTATGATTCTCCAGCCCCATTTTTTGAGGTAAAGTTATTTTCAATGGCTAAAGTAAAAAACCTCATAAGTCAATTTTTTCCAGTTTTGAGTTTTTACTCTTAAGAGTTTCAGAATAGTGCTAGGCACTAATCCACCAAATTTCGATTTCCAGCCTTATTTTGTTAAGATAAAGTTCATTTGCAGGCCAGATGTTTTATTGGGATAATAAAGAATCTGGCCTGGAAAGTGCAAATGAAACACGGATAACATTTGATAAATTGTATGTATGAAAGCAACATATACCTACGTACTATACATATACGTGTATACTTGTATCGAATGTTTTAAAATTCACAGATTACATATTTATTGGAACAACAAAGAATCTGGCTTGAAAATCGACAGTTCAAGTTTAAAATCTTGGTAAGTGTATTTTTTAAATTTCCCGGGACTCGAAAAAAACTTTTCTTGGTACCATCTTTATTACTACCTATTTGATATGTTTCTAGAAGCCATAAATATGGACTATCGCTTACGAGGTTTTGTGGGCTGATGCCTAGCATAACCATGAAGCCCTTAAGAACAAAATTTTAAAACTAAAAAAAAAAATACCTACGAAGTTTTTCACTTTAACCATTGAAAATAACTTTATCTCAAAAAATGGGGCTGGAGAATCATAAGTAATACTTTTTAATCTATTTACAGCTCTAACCTAATGATTTTTAAAAACAAAAAAAAAATTTCAAAATATGAAAAATAATCGAAGTTTATTGGATTCATAAAAATCATTAATCTTTCGGTCATTTATTTTGTATACTTTGAGTAACTTAATAATGCGCGCACTTATTGCATACGTTACTACAAATCTTTAAGAAAATTTTAAGCTCGTAAACGTGTCTGCAGGTGGTCCAGAACCTGATTAAATCAAATTTTGCAAAAACGTCCTTTTTTCAAAAAAAATTGATTTTTGCAAAAATTGCCAAATGTCTTGCAATTTTTCAAAAACGTTCCTATTCTACTTGCTAGGGACTATACTTTTGCCAAGTTTCATAAAAAAATATTTTTATCCTTTTAAAGTATAAGCAATTGAAAAAATCGCGATTTTCGGAGGTTTTTTTGCGATAACTAATTTGTTTATGCACTAATTTTCACAAAATTGGTCCCATGCTGTTGAAATTAAATAGTTCTACAACTTTTGTACGAAACATTTTTTTGTACGAAACTCAGTCTTTTTAAAAAATGCAAAAAACTATTTTTGGCCTTCTTTGGTCGCCATTTTGAGGAACTTCCCACATGATTCAGCTGTTTAAAAATAGTTCATCGAATTCTACGGATTTTTTCCTATCTTTTCCATATTTTCCCTTCCAGGTACTAATTTTGGCAGAAAACAAGGTTTTAATCAGTAATTTGCTTGGACTATATATTGTATTGTACAATTTGATTGATTTATTCAAAGTATACTTGATGGAATATTATTACATACAATTTAAATGACATATAAATAAAGTTTTGCAATTCCGGGACAAAAAGACCTGATTTAGTCCCTCATAGTAGGGAGTAAAGTGCCACATTTAGTCCCAAGGGACTAAAAAAATCACTTTTTTAGTCCCAAGGGACTAAAAAAATATTTTGCTCTCGCTTTTAAACCAATCAGCAGACACAATTTACAGAAATTTAACACGTTCATTGCCAAGCTAAAAATAGGCTATCATTTAAGCGAGCATTATTTTATACACTTTGAGCAATAGAATTTACACTGTGTGCAATAGAATTTTATATTTTTGTGCATTATATTTACCCTATATTTCAAGCAATAAAATCACTATTTGTGCAATAATATTTTACATTTTGAACATTATATTAAGACAATTATTATTTACCATTTTGAGCAATAGAATTTTATGTTTTGTGCACTATTTACTACAATGATTATACAAAGTGATATTTTATTTGTATGTATGTTGCTTTTTTAGAAATATTTCACATAATCAAAAATGACTTTTTTAGATAAAATTACAATATGTACCTACTCCAAGGTCTCAGAAAAATTATCGGAATCTCTTAAGGGGGTTCTCCCTTGTGACGGCCTGTTTTTAAGCATTTTTTGGGATTTTTTTTGACGACCAATGAAAAGACAGAAAATATAAAGAAAATAATTCGTTTTTTATATAAATTTAATACTTATTTAAAAACTATAATGTATAATTCTCAAACTTTGCTTAATAAAATTACAAAAACAAAAATATTATTGTACAATTAAAGCTTTCTTCACTTTGGATGGGCGACCACGTTTCCCTTTATCACCAATTTGTAAATTTTTCGCTTCAACTGGAGGAATTACATATTTCATAGGCACTGGTCCACAATTTCAAATCATACGTAATTTCCTCTGCAAACTTTAAGCTTCTATTAGTATACCTAACCATGCTTCATCAGTTATGAATTTAAATAATTTCCGTTTTCTTGGCTTTATATCTCTATAAATTTTAAATTTGCAGTTTGTTTTTAGAAAAGAATAGAAGATTAATTTGTTTCGAATATAAGATTTAATTTTTTAACGATGACTCATGATCAATTTTATTTGAAACGGAGTATACATCTTATTCGAATATATGACAATCGGCCCCACCGACAATCGCCCCCAACCCCTAAATTTATTTATACCTGGCTGTATGACTCATTATATTTGATCAGATGTTAATCACTACCAGTGACAATCGCCCCCAGTATATTAGCTTGTTTATACTTGGCCGTGTAAGTAAACTTAGATGATAATACTGTGTGGCAGTATGTAAGAAAAGCAAATATAAAGATTTCAGTAAATTAACTTTTATCTAACTGACGTCATTTAAAAAGTTATATACAGACATATTATGTAAAAAGAAATGCGGCTCCCTGGACGCGATAGTTAAAGCTGCAACATTTTTGAAATTATAACATTTGTTCCATATTTGTAAGTAATTCCACATTTCGTTCCTTGTATGGATTAGTGATAATTCATATCAACATTCAAATAAAAACATAATGAGATTTCTGTTTTAAAATACGAGTATTTGATACATTTTTTTAATATAATATTTTGTTTCAGTGTAAAACTAACTTGTAAAATTTTTTATTACTAATGTCCTCTCGTTAAAAAATAATATGTAGGGACAAGCAGGGCTGGGAAAAATGGTTCATAGAAACCATTTAAAATAGAAAATAGAAAATGATTTCCAAAAATGCATTTAAAATACAAAATGGAAAATGGTTTTGCTGAACATATTTAAAATTGAAAATGGAAAATAGTTATTTAAAATGGATTATAAAATGCAAAATATTTTTTACTTTAAATTTATTCTATAAATTTTTTATCATTATTTATATTAATTAAAAAAAAAAAGTTAAGAAAATATTAAACGCACTGAAATTAAGTTAAAGCAGTTTTTTGAAAAAATTTTGTAAAGTTTGCATGATATGAAAATGACACTTAACTCTTCAAATATTGTTACTTAAAAATATTGTAAAATTTAATTCGGCCTTGACACATTCAGACCTTGACTTAGGGCCATAACTAGGCTGGGGCAGCAGGGGCATTGCTCCGGGGCCTTAAGCCAAAGGGGCGCCCAAGGAATGCTAAGGGGCTCCCAAGAGAATACAAAAAATTCTAAATTTCTAAATTTCTTAGCAAATTTTAAGGGCGGTATTTCTGTAAAATTAGGGCAGCAAACGAGCAAACGACTGACAAGCAAAAAAAAAAGTCGCCGCTTTTTTTGGCGGGGGACGGAATTTTTTGTTCTGCCCGGGGTGCGTAGGGGCCCCGAATATACTTTCTGCCCCGGAGCCCCTGAAGACCTAGTTACGGCCCTGTCTTGACTACGACTGCAACTTCTAAATAAAATTATGAAAATCATCTACTTGAAATACAAAAACATTTCTTATCGATGTGTCTTAAAGATAGTAGTACACAACTTGAGTCAGAAAAGTTTGACTTAAGAGAACTGTATCTCTAGTAACAAATTTAACTCATGTGACATTGCAAATCCAGTTATAAAAAATTGGAGTCAATTAAATCAACTTACATTTAACTTACAATTTGTTAGACTTCAAATCGTTCAATTCAAGTTCTATAATTAATATTGTATACACATCATAAATTTCAGTATACATGCATTTTCATTTTAAATGCAAAATGGATTCAAATTTACATTTTAAGTACAACAGCAAGCCTATACATTTTGTTAAATTTATTGCTTATTTCCGTAATTTTATGGAACAAGTGGTTTTTTTAAGAATCATTTTGAATGACCTAATTCAAATGATTGAAAATGCGCTATTATTTTAAAACGACGTTACAATTTGTAAACAAATATATCAATTCGGATAATTTTCATTTGCAAAGCAAAATTTTTTATTTTCAATATTTTCGTTAGCTTTAAAACATAGTAATAATAAACGACCATAATTTACATAATATTCGTTTTTTATTTTGACATATTATTATGAATACCTACAACCAAATTGTTTTCAAATGATCACCTCAACAATGAGCCATTTTTCGCACTCATTTTTTAACAAACAGTTATTTTATGAAAATTGTTACAAAATTTTTCAAAAAAAAAAAAAAAGAAAACTTCTTCGTTAATACGAAAAGCATGGTATTTAGAATAGTTTTTAATTTTAATCAATAAATTACTGTATTAAGAGGAAATAGTTAGGTAACTATTTCTAAACCTTTTTTACCTCTCTGCTGTTTTTTTTTTATATTCGTTTATATTTCCATTTTTTTATTGATACATTTTTAAGATTTTTATCTTTGGCCAATCAATAACAATCTTATTCCACGTATTCGGTCACAGTCAAATGCGTACAATGCATATAAACAACATGTGTATTTTCGTTGATGTAATGCTCATTTAGTAATTTTATGGGGTAAGTGGTTTTTTTTAAAGGATCATTTTGAATAAAATAATAGTAGTAAAGTTATAAAAGTGCATTTGTAAATTTTTAATTGCACAAAATATTTTTTAAGTGTACGAATATTTATTTTATGTAATACATGTAATGCTTATTTACTTTTTTAAGGGCAAGAATTCCTTATCTATGTAACATTTATTTTAATAAATGCACAAAATCTATTATATTAATTCTAGTTCATATTTACTATTGCACGAAAATAAAGAATAGTGATCAATTATTTTATTTATTGCTACTTTTGTTTTACAAATGTTAAAATAGTTTTTCAAATGCTCTTAGTTATTTCGCATTTTGTTTAAATAAATGCTCGTTTAATTTGTTCCCCTAAAAATATAGACTTTGTAAGATGGCTAAATATTTTTTTTTTTTAAATTTAACTTTTTTTGTGTCGAAAATAAGTTACTATTGTATATATATATATATATATATATATATATATATATATATATATATATATATATATATATATATATATATATATATATATATAATTTTATTAATTTTATGTTAAATAAATAGGTTCTTATATTTGTCACGCGATATCGTGTGATTGACCATATATAATGCAAATATTTCCAATATAGCCGAAAACAAGATATCGTGTGGTATATAATTTATGAAAAAAGTTATATTTACCAATAAAAAACATTCGAATTTATACATTATTACAACTTTAATCAACTGTAATAATTACAAAAAAATAAAAACGTCAACTTATTAAAAAAATAATGACGGAATAAGAAAATGCAACATTCTACATATACGTATTTAGAAAAGCCATCATGCAAGTCAGAAAAACTGTCAGAACAAAATGGAGGACTTTTTGGATATTGTTTAAAATCGGTAGTGATGTTTATTCTTCTTTTATTTCTATAACAGTTTCTAAGTACAATCCTTTCTAGACGTCACGTTCACTATTTGATCAGTGTTTAGCGTTCGCGGTTTGATTTTTTCGATTTTAGTCAGTCGGCATTGTTTTTCGTCCTCGTTCCTTCTCTGTGTGTCAGTTGTTATTTACGGTAAATAAGACTCAATAATTTTCTCCCTAAAATCGTATAGGGTCATATTGTTTTCATTCGAATATCTATTATATAGTGTCCGAGCATTTATCAAACTCATCATTAGAGTATGAATAAAAATTTTCACATACCAACGTAGTTTTCCTTTCACAAGGATAATTTAATATAGATCTTGTATGACCTTGTAACACCTGACATGTTTTATTGTAGTTGATGATGGCTTCTTCATGACAACATCGCTGCGTCTGGTCGTAACTTCTTGCATTTTATCAGAAAATTCTGAACTTGTGTAACTTATTTCTTTTTTGTTCTTCCATTTTCCAACATGAACACCGTTGCAACGCTGATAATATATTTTCGCCTTTTTTTCGCAAAAACGAACGACGCGTTCCGGTGGCCACGCGTCTTATCTATAGCTTGTTCCCCTCTCTACTGGACAACGTACACATATCGTACCGTTCTGCTGTGGTTACTATTCTATCGAGCAACGGAAACTTGTTAGACACTTCATGCGATATCGCGTGATCGGCCATTTAAGAAAGAAATCGTATCACGCGATATCGCGTGATCGGCAAGGAACGTGTTAAATTAAATAGCGTTGCTAGGTAATTTAAAATAATAAAAACAAATTCAAACTTGTAGAAAAAGACAAACAGTTATATTGGGGCATTGTTCAGATTCTGGTACCAATTATGCATGTGTATGTACGTGTAATACAGTAATTGTCATAAAAGGATCCGCACTACAGGAGTCTTTTATGTTCTCCAAATATTTTTTTTTTCAGAAACTTAATTTTATTTGATTTTTAAGTTCCATAAGGAGCTAAATGCATCTTTATTAAAAATAGCATGTATATATATATACAATAAATTTATTGTCGAATATTAAAAAAAAAGTAGCAAATTGTTATAATTTCACAAAATGAATTACATAAATCGCATACTTTAATAATAAATTATTAATTATAATCTTTATAAAAATCTACGTTTGTCCGTTTATCACATCTGAATAATTTCTACATCTTTCGGTCTATGGACATGATATTTTCTATGTATAAGCTACAGATGTAAATTTCAATTAACGAACAGCAAAGAAAATAATTTCCATTTGTTGATGTCTTTTTCTATATTAGAAAATGGAGATGAAAATTTTGTACCACTATTCATTTTTAAGTTCGTTTGCGAATATTGAGCTTAAAAATTAACTCTTTTGTGACACCCTCGTCTCCCTTCCGTCTGCCCAAAAATTTTCACTGCAGATTCTGGAAAATAAACAAAAATATCAATACTAGTAATTGCTAGAACTTGTAAGAACATTTAAGTAAAATTAAGTTGTGTCGGTAACTTTCGTAGATATAGGTAACTAAATTTTCACCAATCAAGTTAAATTAAATTTTTTGTAATTTTTGGTATTAAAAACATCCCTTAAAAATGAAATTTATATAATCTAGGGGAAATGTTAGAAATTAATAAAAATTTTCATTTGTCGCTATTACATGTTTTGTGGTGTATGTAATGCTTATTGTCATATACTAACATAAATGCTTGTTCGCTGGCCTATATTCACCACTTTTAAAGAAAATATCTTTCTTTATGTAAGACATCGGGAACCAAATTAAGTATTATGTGTTTAATCGTTATAGTAGCATTAGTAACAGATGTGCAAGGAATATTGTTAGCTATATTTTTTCATCCTATGGTAAACCGTAAAGAAAAAGAATGTACTTAAATGTACTACATTTTATTAAAATTGAATAGTAATTTTCGCTTTCAAGATAAAGTCTATAAGACATTTAAGTGTATCTTTTACGGTTAATTTAAAAATAGATCAATATGTTGGACAATGTTACTTCCTCATATGTTACTATGCGGGTCAATTACGTGATAATTAGTTACCGATATCATTTAAAGGTATCAACCCAAGTAATCCGAAATAATTTTAATTGAGAATTGGCAGATCGACCGACAATAAACAGAAGGATAATGATAATATACAATTTTTCAGTCAGACAAAAGACCTTTTGATTCTGACGTACCTGAATTGTGTATTATTTATAACAGCGTTTCTCAGCATTTATTTAGTTACGTTCGGTAAAATCTCAAATGCTTAATTTTGTGCGAATCGGCGACTTATGGAATCACATAATATGACGATTTTATAAATTTTCTAAATTGCATGTATTTGATTTGGTTATAATATTCATTATCAATAATTAACTTATTGGTTGTATTTGAGTTCGTGATTTTTTTAATTCTACTGAATTTACAGAACGAACTTTCTAAATTTAGACAAATTTTATAGTTAATGTATTTAAAACCTAATTACACTCAATTAAATCATAGCAAATCGAATACATATTAGCAATTATTACGGTTTAGGTATATTACCTACAAACACATAGCCAGATTTTAGTACTTAAATTTTTATTTCGGAACCCTAAAACACAATATTTAATTATTATATTTATAAAGATTACAAAAAACTATACCATTTAATTTAATTTGTGAAATTAAATTAAATTAAATATAAGTTTTTAATATCTGAGAATAAGTTTATTGTAATTAAAGATACAATAAAGCTACAATTAGCTCCCTATAGAACTCAAAAATCAAATAAAATTTTATATTTGGAAAGAGATCTTTTTTAAAAGTATAAAGGACCTCCTATGGTTAAGGTACAGCTAAGGTCGTTTTATGACACTGCTGTGTTACACATACATATACATGCTAGACTGGTACCATTTCTCGAACAGTAACCGTTATATTGTATTGTATAATTCGATTGATTTATCCAAAGTATACTTGATGGAATATTATTACATACAATTTGAATGACATTTAAAAATTTTTTTCTTCATTTTTATAATTTAAATTATCCGGAATTACAAAAAAAAAAAAAAAAAAAAAAAAAAATGGTATATACGCCACAGGGCTAAAGTGTTCTTTTTTTCATCCCTCGTGTGATTTATTGCCCTTGGGCCTTTACAAGTCCTCTGGCAACAAGCTTCACACTCGGAATTAGAGATGTCGATTTTAAATCGATTAATCGAAAATCGATTAATCGAAGTTTAATCGATTAATCGATTCTTTTTTCGATTTTTTTCATTTGAATCGATTCATGAATCGATTAATAAAAGTAAGAGATCGGCAACCGATTTTTTCCAAAAATAATTTCATTTTAATAAATTGTATTTTTACAAATGAACATATTATGTTAAAATGAAACACCAAAAACGTTATTGTTTATTGTTACTTTTTACTCGTTGTTATCAAAGAACTCCCCATGTGGCTCGATATAACTACATATTACATATACGCACTACCTTGTCCAGTAGCCCCAACAGTATCCAATAGTGGCAATAGCCAATATGTAGACATACTAAGTACTACTATGAAGACTATTAATACAAAAGAAATGAAGATCACCCATCTGGCAAACGGTCCCTTTCGCACAAAAGCAACTTACTTAGAAAACATTTTTTTGTCAGTTTGTTTGAAATTTTTGAATAAACTTGGTTCATTCCATTTCATGGTATTCGTCCTACATATTCAATTATTGTGTTATTTGTTTATTTGCTATAATTATAATTGAAAAATTAACTCATCGCCTTGGCGTAAGGCGTTCTTACACGATACTCCCCATGTACTATCAATTCATTTAACAAACTATCAGCTAATTCATTTAACAAACTATCAAGTCATTTAACAAACTATCAGCTAATTTTATTAAACTTTCCAAAATTTCGATTTTTTAGATCGATCTTACAGAATCGATTTTTTTTAGCCGATTTTTTTGTGAATCGATTTTTTCAATTTCGATTTAAATCGATCCAAAAGTCGATCTTTTTTTGGAGAATCGACATCTCGACTCGGAATTAAAACTCATACTTTAGTCCCTTGGTGTATAACATACTATTTTTCTTAAATTTTTATAATCTTAAATTATCCGGAATTACAAACAATAATATATACGGTACAGGACTAAAGTGTTTTTTTGATCCCTTGTGTGAATTGCGGCCCTCGAGCCTTTACAGGCCCTCTGGCAACAAACTCCACACTTATCTAGCTACATTATGTTTACGATAACTGATAAGTAGGTAATTGATTTTTTTATCCCTGAAATAAGAATATCGACATTTTTTCACTGTAATTGTTATATTTTTATTTTGAAAAATTGGTAGCAATCTTAGTTTTTCGAATTAGATCAGTATTCAGTTAAGGGTACAATATTATATGTCAAGTTACCTACTATTAATTAAATAAAGGCTACATATTGTTTCATTAATTAACTTATTAGAATAAAAAAAGTTGCTGCAAGGAGTCCAGAAATCAAAATTAATTTCGTTGTTGTTGTGTGTGTTTTGAGATCAATCTCAAGGGTTGCATGTGATCTTCAGTGTCAAATCCACCCGACTTCTTTTGTCTGTTCATTGAACCTAAAAAGATAAGAGATGCATATTATTTTTAAAAAATTTAATTAAATGCTTAAGCTGCTATGGTTATACGCATAAAAGGGAATTACAAGAAAAGATTATCATTGTATAACAATATAGATTTATTTAAATTTAAAAAAGTTTCTTTATAGAATGTTAATTAGGACGAGCGAATGGAGTCCCCCATTATGCAGCAATTGATAGATTTTTGTGGTATACAATGTGAAAAAGTTACCGAATCGTTAGACCTGAAATTAGACATACTTAGCGATATGTAATGGTGTCTAGATATGTAGCCAAACATCATTTTAGCAAAGAAATTATAAGAGGAAAAGTTTTTGTTTATAATAATAAACTCCTATATAAATGATAGATATTATACTTAATATATGTAAATACATCTACACATTTCGGTACATAGTTGAAACTGGAAAGTATAGATTAATTTGGTTGTTATGTATTATTTTATTAGGAATATTTTGATTGTGTCATATTATTTAGCAATAAAAATTGGAATTAAATATGTTAATTTGTAATCACGTTCATGGGTTACTTATCATCATTTGTGTGAATAATTTATAAAAAAAATTAAAATTTTTAAATTTTTTCCTTGTTTAATTAACAGTTATTTTCTATAGAAACATAAATTAACATTTACATAAAAATAGATAAAATTTAATAAAATAATTTATCTACGACTACCATGAAATTGCTTGTTTATTGTACAAAATACTATTTAAGTAAGCTACGTTTTACATACAGTCACATATCCAGCTGTACAAAAAATGGCCCTTTACACGCATGTATGCTAAAAATAACAACTTATTATACATATATTATACAGTGATATACATGATACATATTATATTAGAATCTGTACAAAAATTTTACCTAGCAACTGATTGTTTACGTTTGTCTTTAATAAAATTCAAATACTATATAATTTTAATGTATTGGTATTTGTAGATGTGTACCAAATTTTTGTCGTTTATTGTGAATTTTCACGTTAGTCATAGATAAAGTATAGTACGTAACTCGGTTGTAAGGCATATTAAACACTCGCGCAATTACACACTCGCCGCTGCGCGGCTCTTGCGTAACTTTTTCGCTCGTGTGTAATATGCAACTTACAACCTCAGTCACGTAATATACTATTATCTACGACTACCACGAAATTGTTTGTTTATTGTACAAAATACTATCTAGGTAAGTTATATTTTACATACAGTTGTACAAAAAATGGCTCTTTACACGTACGTATGCGTCAAATACCATAGTTAATTACATTTTTATTAATTCTTATATTGTTATTACATTAAAATCTCTACAACAATTTTACTGCAACTGAATGTTTACATTTGTTTTGAATAAATTTCAAATTCTACCTAATTTTAATGTATTATTATATTTGTACCTTTTTATCGTTTATTGTGAATTTCATGTTAGTCGTAGATAAAGTGTAGTACGTAACTCAGTTGTAAGGCATATTATACACTGGCGCAATTACGCACTCGCCGTTGCGCGGCTCTTGCGTAACTTTTTCACTCGTGTGTAATATGCAACTTACAACCTCAATCACGTAATATACTATTATGTATTATAATATTACTGTTTGTAAGGTTCTTATAACCTTTATTTGGTATATATTTATATAAGGAGACAATAATTTGAACTATTTATTGAAAGAATCAGCAGACCACTTTTAGCGAATTTCCAAAACTGGAAATACGCTATTACAGCCACTGTCATGACGCGACCTGAGCCCGAGACCATGGCAGAAATTTGTTTTGAGGTCCCTAGAAACCGAAAATAATATTCGCTAAAATTTATATATATATATATATATATATATATATATATATATATATATATATATATATATATATATATATATATGTATATATATGTATATATGTATATATATATATATATCTATATATATATATATATATATATATATATATATATATATATATATATATATATATATATATATATACATATGTGTCCGCACGATAACTCTCGAACGGAATGTCCTAGGTTTACGAAATTTGGTGAAAATATTGGAAGTCCCAAACCGTTGGACGAGTTCGTTAACCAGACACGTCGGATGCCAGGAACATGGTTTTTGTTCTTGCAAAAAATTAGTTTTTTGCCAAAATTTCCACTTATTCAAAAATTTTTGCGAAATTTTTTTACACCGTTTAAACCAGAAGAAAAAATTACATAAAATTGGTCTTTAAATTATTATTCTATGTCTACTAGATTCCGAGAAAAATTAATTTTTATAAACGGACACTCGCTATGTTATGCAGGATGCTGCAACAGGGATATATATTATTTTGTTACTGAAGTCAAATGACGATATATAGAATTAGTACATATGTACATAATATATGCTACGGTACTACCAATATATTCGTCAAAGTTCTATATGCATGTACAATATGTACATAATAAATTACAAATTAAAAAAAATTGTCAAGTGCGTGGTAAACACGCATTATGCCATCTTTTTTATGTCATCGAAGATGACGTATTAATATCGTTGTGTGATTGAATTGAACACGTGATTGAATAATTATTGAGTTGTACATCCATATTGAATAAACGCCAGAGGGCTGTAGAGTTAACAACTATAGAGTTAACAAACAACTATAGAGATAACAATACCCCTGTCGCAGCATCCTGCATAACATAGCGAATTTCCATTTACAAAAGTACGTTTTTTTCGGAAACTAGTTGATATACATAGAGTAATTGTAAATAAAAGAAACCTTCTTTATGTGATTTTTCCGCCTCATTCCGCCAAATTTTTTTCACGAAAAATGTCCAAAACCCCGTAAACGTTTTCACGAAATTTCTTAAAAATAAGATATTTCGTTCTTGAGTTATCGTGCGGACACATTTATATATATGTTTACTAAGTGTCCGCAAGAACGTCAAGAACGAAACATCTTATTTTTAAGAAATTTCGTGAAAACGTTTACGGGGTTTTGGAATTTTTCGTGAAAAAAATTTGGCAGAATGAGGCGGAAAAATCACATAAAGAAGGTTTTTTTTATTTACAATTACTCTATGTATATCAACTAGTTTCCGAGAAAAACGTACTTTTGTAAATGGAAATTCGCTATGTTATGCAGGATGCTGCGACAGGGGTATTTAATATTTTAAGTTATATATTTTGTAAAGTGAAATAACAATTTGATTTGGGGACCTCAATAATATTTAGGAAAAATTTGATCAAACTCCGTCTATTTGTTTATTTTTGCATCTCTAATGCACCGGTAGATAATTTTGATCTCACGTTCACTTCTAATCTCAATAGTATTTGAAAAAAAAAATATTAATACCTGTTATCCGTCTCCACGACTCTAGGTAACTTAATACCGCATAGTCTATGAAAGTTTGGAATTGTTTAGCTTTTCAACAGTGAAAAAATTTTTGAGATAGATTGGATAGTTTATTTTAAGTGCTGTTTGGGTCCCAGGCGCTTGGGGGACCTCATAATCTCGTATAACATAACTTATGTCAATCTAGAATAACTGAGCTGTCTAACAGTAAAAAATTTTCAAAACTGGCTAAGTAGTTTGTTTTGTACGCTTTTTGTTTCCTCAGGGCCTTTCGGGATCTCATAACCTCATATAACATAACCCAAGTATATTTGAAATAGTTTAGTTGTCTAACAGTGGGAAAATTTTCAAAATCGTTTAGTTATATATTATATATTATATATTATATATTATATATTATATATTATATATTATATATCAGGGGTGGCCACTACCTTTACCTTTGGGAGCCGCAATCCCATAGAGCCAATTCGGAGCGAGCCACCCCATTCTGAGATTGATGGTTCACACAATGAATACACGTTTTACATTTTTATGAAACTAAATATATCTATGACAGGAATGAAAAATGTAATTGTAATATGTAAAAATAATTTTTTTTTAGTTAGTACATGCATCATACCTAGGTACCTAAAATTTAATTTTGAGATGTACTTTTTCTTGTGTTCATTCTGGCCGTGATCTGTTTGAAATCTGGCTCATAGCTGGTGAGCGCAGTTCGCACGAGTTCAGTTAAGTGTTCATCAGTTAGTTCAGATCGCTACTTGGATTTAATAAACTTCATTGTTGAATACAAAGACTCACAGGCATAAGTAGTTCCAAAAATTGAAATTAGTCTCTTAGAAGATTCTTTTGCTAGTGGATATTTCTCTGCTAGAACGTTTTTCCAAAATTCAACAGTGGAACCGCTAACTTTTTTCAGTCCTTTTAACGCTTCGTCTTCTTGCAGTTCAAGTATTTCTAACTCTACTGCTGCTACATTCGTTGTTATTGGAGATGAAAGAGAGCAGCCGTCACCTACAACATCGACAGCAAAAGTGTTGCCTAGGAAGGAAAAAGACTGTTTCAGTGGATCTGTCATTGAATTCGTCAGCAAGACCGGTCAATTTACATAAATAATTTTTTATATCAATCTGGACGTCATCGTCAATAAGGCTTTCAGAAATTTTCTTTAAACATTTGAAATGAGCGAACGTTTTGGTCTCAAGATCTCTCTTAAAAAGCCTCAATTTGCTATGAAAGCTAAATACGCTCTGTATTAAATCATAAATAAGCTTTTCTCTACCTTGTAGGGACATGTTCAGCTGCTGCAAATGCTGAACAACATCTGTAAAAAAGCTTAAATCTAACAACCGCTGTGGATCACTAAGTTCAGGGAAAGATTTTTTTTTTTCTTGCATAAATTGTTTAATGGGTTCAAGCAATTGAAAAAATCTGCCAAGAACATTGCTGACTGATAGCCATCTCACCAAGCAGTACCAAGATACATCATCAGGAAGGTCGTCATTATCCAGCTCTTCTATGAAGGATTTGAATTGTCTGTGTGTTTTAGCACTTGAATGAATGTAGTTTACAATTTTAAGAACTACTTGCATAACTTGTGGGTACTGCAAATATTTCTTCTGCAGATGTTCTCTGTGAATGATACAATGTACAGATACAAAAGGAGGATATGATTTGTCAGCATTTAAAAGTCCAATAAGTCCTTGTTTGTTTCCTGTCATTGACGGTGCACCGTCGGTAACAATGCTGACAATATTCTCGATAGGCACTGAATTTTTTTTCAAAACATCATCCAAGGCTTCTTTAATGTCGCAACCACGAACAGTATCCTTCAATGCAACTAGGTGTAAGAGCTCTTCCACGATTTCAAAGTCTTTCATTACCTCACAAATATTGCTAACTGTGGCTATTGCTAAAAAAGCCAAGACAAAGCCAGCTTTGGTTGTCAAATCTGATTCTTTGGTAAAAACTGACATAACCACACTCTGACCATGTAATTTTTCCTTTAGTGATTTCACTTTGGTTTTTCTTAACTCAGAACCGATAGGAAATTTTGTTTTGAATTCACTGTGGTTAGTGTCATGGTGGCGTTTTAGGTTACTGCCCTTGAACTGAGACAACGTCATCTGACATAAAAGACATATTGGCTTTCCGTTTCTCTCTACAAACATGAATTCTTCCTCCCATTCCGTGTTAAAAGCTCGATGTTCCTCTCCATATTTACGCTTCCTGGACACCATCGTATAACCCACAATTAATACAACTTTACTAGTTTTAACAACGCAACTGCACAGATAAAAATAAAAATAAGACAACATCTAGTAGTTCTGTTACTGGCTTAATACTGACACAGGCAAAACAACAGCTCGGGCGAGAGAGAAAGACACCCCCTCTCCTCTCCATCGCTGGCGCTTCAAACGCTGTTTCAACTTTGAGAAATGAGCTAAAATGACGATCTTTTTTATGTAGGTACATACTTTACTCAAAACTTATCGGAGAAATTTTTTTTTTGTTGAAAAAGATCGTTATTTGATTTTTTTGTGAGAAATTTTAGATTTTTTTTCTTATTTCAAATAAACCTATCAAAACAAATTTTCGAGATGCATTAAAGAGCCGCACAAGATCAATTCGCGAGCCGCAAGCGGCTCGCGAGCCACGTTATGGCCACCCCTGTTATATATTATATATTATATATTAAGCCGGGTCTACATATAACGAACGAACGCGAACGAATGCGAACAAACGTAAACGAATGGTAGCGAACAAACATAAACGAACAAATATGGACGTAGTCACGAAAGCGAACAAACACGAACGAACAGTTTCGAACACTCACGAATGTTTTCCATTTGTTGTCGGTACATCAAAGAAAAAGATTCGTTCGTGTTTGTTTGTGTCTGTCAGATGTGGACGATTAAAAATTATTCTAACAATAAATTAAGATAGACAGTTTAAAATAAATTTAGTTAACAATTTAAAATTGACAAGATTTGAAATTTTATTTCGATGTTTTGGGATGTTTTAGATAATAATTTTTACAAAATTACCAGAAAAATAAATGACGTGTGGGAATCTTTGGAGGAAAAATTTGATTAACAGAAGTCGCAATGAGTAACAACACTGAAGTCTTTCTTTAACAGGGCTTTCCGATAATAAGTGTATATTTTGTTTAAATATTTCTGGTCCAACTATTTCAGTTAACTTTTCGAAATCTGATAGTGACGATCTTGTGAAATTTCCAAAAAATTAGAAATTTTCACAAATTAAATCAGTTAGTAAATTAGAGGCATTATAACGAGTAACAGTAGACCATACAACTCTCACTGCGATAACTTCATTTCAAAATTTATTAAACTTATTTAAAAATATTGTGTAGCCGGAACATACACGAACATCAAAAAATTGAGGTTAATTGTTCATTCGCGTTCGTTTGTGTTTGTTTTTGTTTGTTCATGTTGGTTTCCGTTCGTTCACGTTTGTTCGCATTCGTTCACGTTCGTTCGTTATATGTAGACCCGGCTTTATATATTATATATTATATATTATATATTATATATTATATATTATATAATATATATATATATATATATATATATATATATATATATATATATATATATATATATATATATATATATATATATATATATATATATATATATATATATGTAAAATGTAAAATCTATGAGGGAGTAAAATAAAAAATTAATATAAATTATTAGTATTCTACTAGAGGCTTCGAATATTTAGGATGTTTTAGGAACATGAATATCTGGAATACAATTTTAACTAACATAGTAAATTCAAAATACCTAATCATGCTTTGCCTAGGCTCTCGTTCGTGAACAATTTATTTTGAATTATTGCTCTCTTTCAGAATAAGTATTAAAATTTTGTTTATTGTTAAAGAAAATGCAATATGACAAAGAAAAGAAGATTATTTATGGCGGAGATAGAAATTATGAAATTCCAAATATATCATTCGCAGAGCATTTATATAAAAATATTCTAAAAGGAGGAGATTCAGAAGCAATTGTATGTACTTAATACATTTTATTTACAAATACGGTCAAATTAATATTTTTGTTTCAGATTGATGATGCTACTGGTGAAATAATTACATATAATGAAATCATTCGTAGGACAATTATAGTAGCAAAATTTTTACAAAACTTAGGATTACAGAAAGGTGATAAAATTTCAATTTTTAGTCAAAACAGACTTGATTATCTAATTCCAATTTTAAGTTCACTGTTTTCTGGGATAATAGCAATTCCAGTAAATTTTTCTTATATAAGAGGTAAGGTGGATAATTTTAATTAAATATTGTCGAACTAAAATTATGCCTTATAAATTCTAGAGGAGTTAGCTTATTATTTTTCAATAACTAAACCGGAAGTAGTATTTTGTTCATCGACAATATTAAATCGGTTGTCGGAAATTCGAAATCAGTGTCCATTTATAAAATATATAGTGGTTTTTGATGGTTCAATGCAATTTTCATCAAAAATTTTTTATTATAAAAATATACTGGATAGTTCTCTTAAGGATAATGTGGATATTGATAAATTCAAATTAGCTGACATAAATCCGATCAACGATGTTGCCACTGTATTTAGTTCTTCTGGAACCACAGGATTACCTAAAGGCGTTATGTTTACGGATCGTAACTTGTTATCAGCTTATTATACAATCACGTGAGTATCTTATTATAGATATAACGCAATTTAATATTTTAGTAATTTTATGGTTTTGAAATTATCTTAAGTACATCAAATTTACAGTATCTACCTTTATTCGTTTACGGCCTACGGGTCATTTTTTTACTTTTGATATGCAGGCTGTCCCAAAAGTCAACGATATCCCTTGGAGGGATGATAGACCAGCTCATGCCTGACCAGAATATCAAAATATTGTCTGGTAAAATATCGTTGGTTTTCAAGATATTGACACTTTTATGAATTTCGGGAAAATCTACAATTTTGATCAGATTTTCGAGTACCACAACTGCAATACTAGATTTTCTGCATTCTAGTTTTTATTACGCAACCCTGAAGAGTCGTTTTGCCGATCACAATCCAAAGTAAGGGTAATATACCTATAATCATGGAAAAATAAATCTTTTTTGCCGATTCATAAATAATTTTTTTTATGAGCTAAGTTTGACTCTTCATGCTGTAAAAGAAATGTACCACCTCACTTGGGCAATATATAACGTGGTACTCGAAAATCTGATCAAAATTGTCGATCTTTCCGAAATCCATAAAAGTTCCAATATCTTGCAAACCAGCGATATTTTACCAGACAATATTTTGATATTCTTGTCAGGCATGAGCTGGTCTATCATCCCTCCAAGGGATATCGTTGACTTTTGGGACAGCCTGTTTACATATATATATATATATATATATATATATATATATATATATATATATATATATATATATATATATATAAGTAGATAGGCTATAAGAGTTCTGTGACACCGTAAAACTAACCAACTTTAACCCTTTTGCCAATGTTTGAAATCGTGTAACTTTACGGTACTAGTGCAAACCTTAACCTTTGACCCGGCACGTACCAGGTACATGTATTTAAAATTTGTTGTTGACATTTGACCCCACACGCGCTCATACTGTTAGCCTTGAAATTCGTAAGAGATGAGTCATTACCCGCAACCAAATTAATTTATGTTAACCCATTATGCGTCATCACAATTTACTTATCACAATTTGGTTTTGTGTTAACCCATTATGCGCCGGCACTGATGTAATTTTTGAATGCAAACCTAACGCATACGCAGACTGAATTTAAGTACGCGACGCATGCGCAGACGGAATTTTAGGTTACAATTCGATAGATGGGGTACACTACCGCGTCAAAAAATGTGGGGAATACCCTAACTCGGGGGTGGCCCCAAACTTTTGACGCCGTACTGTACTTAAATTTTTGGTACACTGCTGTGTCAAAAGTGCGGACCCCCCCTGACCAAAAAGGTATCCGATCACTTTTTGAAGCGCACTGTACTTATTTTTTGTGTGTACATGCAAGCCTTAGCCTTTAATCTCACTTAATTGAGTCATCTTAAACGAAAGGTACACTATCACGTCAAAAATGTGGGATTACCCTAACCCACGGGGTGGCCCAAACTTTTGACGCCGTACTGTACTTAAATTTTTGGTACACTACCATGTCAAAAGTGTGGACCCCCCCTGACCAAAAAGGTGTCCGATCACTTTTTGAAGCGTACTGTGCTTATTACGTGCAAATCTTGGCCTCACTTAACTGCGTCATCTTAAATTGGGTGCGGTCGCTAACGATAAATTTTGTCGGGGGCGCACTGTACCAAGCGCTAGATTTTAAGATTAGACTCCGGGGTCCAGATTTCTGACCGCTACTGTACTGTAAATCGAGTGTCTACTGTACTTTTCAACAAGTTTAAGCCTATTTTCAGCAAAGTCAGCACTTTTTTAATTTGTTTATTTATATAAGTTTTAATTTAAAAAAAAATGTTTATTTAAGATTTTGATGACTCAGCAATTTCTTTGTTTGAATTTCAAATACGAAATAGTCTTCTTGGAATTTTTAATTTATGGCCTGATTGTTGAATTATAATTATAGTATGATTCATACAAGCGGGGATTTTTGTTATATTTGTTTATTTATATAATAATTTTGGATCATGTAATAATTTTAAAATTGTTTATTTAAGATTGGGAGGCCGCTAAATTTTGTGGGGGCACTGTACCAAGCGCTACCGCAAAACTAACTTCAGACTCCAGGGTCCAGATGTCTGACCGCTACTGTACTGCCGGAAATTTGGGTGTCAACTGTAACTCAGGGGCTTTTTTGTATATTTAACCTTGGAAAATTCCAGGAATTTTTATCAGTTTTAACATAAACAAACAACTAATAATTAAATGTTTGTTTTAGCTGAATTATGATCGTAAGACTCATATAAGGAGTTTTTTTGGTATAAGAAAGATGACGTCATGGAATATTAATGAGTTAAAAAATTGTTTAGTAAAAAATATCACCCATTGTAGACCTCAAGCAAGAAATTATTTTTATCAGTTTTAATACTTTAACATTTAACCTACAGTGACCAATTTTTTAGTTAACTAACAGAAGTTCTTGAAATTTTAACAAGTTACAAAAAATATTACTTCTTATGGTGCACAACATTTTTGAATTTGACTGTAGCACAAAACTGTTTCTATATCAAACGAAAATTATCTGAAATAATTCAGTATGTACATATGTATAGACTCTGTATATTAAAAATATTTTATGTATACACTCTGTATATTGAGAATAAGAAAGAAAATTTGTATATAATTTTAATTTTTATGAATACTAGTAAACGAATTGTATAGCCATTTATGAATAAGTATTAAATCTAATTATAAAATAATTTATAAATATTGCAAAAAATTTGTTTAATCAGCAAAATCAATGTATATCATTTTAATACTGATACATATTTATATTAGGGTATAATATAGTTGAAAAAATATTCCCAGACACTTTTGTAAGTTTCCTTCTTTCTTGTCCTTGTCATACACTTTTCAACACTATACCAGTGTCCTTAATCAGTGGTTTTTATTTAGTTTTTTAAATATTTGACATAATAATATTTCATCTTCACAAAGTTAAAAAAATGATCAATACTGTAAAGAAAAGTGAAATATGTTATTTTCAATTAGAATAAACTATTTTCGTTTGATTTTAACTGATTTGAAAATTCTAAGCAGTACATATTGACATCCACTGATTTTTGTTTTTCAAAATTATTTTTTAATGGTATTAAATATTTTGCAATGAATCCAGTCATTCAGTTATTTTATGTATATACTTAGAGTTAAGTTATAATATATCATAAATGTCATTTATTTTCGGTTTCTTTAAGAAATATTCTTCTCCAATCAAATTATTATTGAATAAACAGAATTTACATAAAAATATAAAATAGTGTTATTATTTATTATTATTTTGTAACCGGGTAACCTAATGTTCAATTAGTACCTTATGCACTATTTATTTGTTTGATTGGAATTAGAAAAAGACAATCATTCGTTGACAAAGAAACTATCAAAAGTATCTGGGAATATTTTTTCAACTATAGTATTGTATTTAACATTTTTAAACAGAATAAAAGTTCAATTTTTGGTTTTAAATAATTACTATAAGTTAAACACGTTGCTTAATATAAAAATGATAACAGCATTGAGTTTTACTAAATTTTTAAGTCTGTAAAATCAAAATTTTTATAGACTAGAACATTTTGAATTTGCTACTCTATCATTAACATACAAATAATATCATGTATATATAACGGGTGTATATTTAGTATTTTTAATAAATATTTTAGTATACAGGGTGTATCATGAAATATGCTTTTCAATTAGAATAATAAATTTCATAAGATTTTTGTTAATACTCTTATAGGTTAATGAAAGAAACTTTTTACTGTAAAAAAATAGGGGAATGCAGGGTAATAATTAAATAAAACGCACATATTTTTTTTTTAAATTTTATTTATAGAATATGTATACAAAGAATTAAATTGCTTAAATCTATATATTACTTAAAATCTATTTATTTTCCATATAAAAATTTTTTAAAAGAATACAATTTTCTAATGAACAAATTTTATCTGAATGAAGCATACAGCGTCTTGAATAATATTCATCTCGCAGAATGGAAATCTTCGGTACATCAAATATTTCTTCCAAATTCAAAATCCACGGCTGGTTTTCGGTACTATCAAACAAACTTGATATCCATTTCTTCTTTTCACCACCCTTGACGTATATAACATCATACTTCTTTAATATAGGTTTCAATATGGTATGAAGTTTTTTGTACGGAATAAATCCATACGACCAAGGTATCCCATGCCAATTTCGGTAAAGCCAACGGGCTACTCGTTGATATTTCTTCGGCAACTCGTTGAAATCAAACGGTGCGTCGAATATAAGATGTAATATATCATCCGAATTTTTTGCAGCAATACCAACTTCTTTAAAATAAAATTCGTTGTTAGCTCCTTGAAAGCCTTGTATGTCAAGAAACGCCATTTTTTACCGCCACCGTAGAACTGAATTTATTCACACAATCCACAACTTTATATAGAATAATTAAAAGTGGTGGGGGTAGTTAGTTAATTTGTGGAACGTATTCCAAAATGGCTATTAATAGCTATTGCTAGTTTACTATCAAATTACAAACTGTTAATAATATTTAGCACATTTGTGAGTACCAGGTTCTTTTCACTTTAAGACCTAGTGATTTAAGGAATGCTAAATTTTCAGGTGAAATGTGTTGTTGCTCAAAAGTTTTACGTTTAATGATCTTAGGTTTCGAAAGTCCTTTGCTAGGTTCTCTAGCGGTGGACTGCGCTGAATTGTAAATTAACATGGTTCCAAAATGTAATTGTTTTACCACGAAAGTATAATTTTCAACGAAAGAGATGTTAACTCTTTGACAACCACCGGTAAATAGATAATATTTTATGTAAGTTCAACTATTTTATACCCTTCAACCATGATAAGGTGTATAAGCTGGAGTATAACTCAGCAAATTGTATAGCGGTGGTGACGTAACACACAAATGCGGTGGTTGTGTTGCGGTTGTGGCGGTGGCGGTGTTTGTGTGGCGGTTGTGTGGTGGTGGCGGTGGTGTTTGTGTGGCGGTGGCGGTGGTGTTTGTGTGGTGGCGGCGGTGGTGTTTGTGTGGCGGTGGTATTTGTATGGTGGTTTCGGTGGTTGTGTGGTGGTTGTGGGGGTGGCGGGGTAGCAGCGGTGTTTGCGGCTGACGTGCACAACTTTATAATTAATTCAATCGAAGCAGCAATTTACTGTAGACAATAAATCGGTGGTGACATCTCGCGGTGTTTGTTGAACGCAATATCTAAATTAATCAATCTGGTGACGTTCCTGTTCCCTGCTCTTATACTGGAAGATTATTAGATATCGATTTTAGATAAAATATTGGAAAATTTCGGTTACAAAAGACTATAAATACAACTGAATTATTAACCGGATGTCATTTGTTGGTTAAGTTCCAGAAGGTAAACAACAACAGCAACATGCCGATTTGTGGTATTTGTAAATTTCAACCGTCACAGTGTAAGTGTGCCTTCTACGAGTACTGTGATAGGTGTCGAAATGAAAAACGAATTTGCATGTGTTGTAAACGATGTATGATGCCATTTCCAAACTGTGTTTGCAATTATATAAACTGTACCACATGTAAAAGCCGCTGTAATTGCAAATAATTTAGTAAAATCAATCATCTGATTGCCACATAATACATATTGACCAATTCCACGGTTGCTCAAACCAACGTAAACATTTATTTATAACGCAATGACCAGCGATGTAATGAGGCATAATGGATATTTTGTGTAACAGTGGAATTGGTCAATATCGATTAAATATCGATTTTTTATAAAATATTGGATTATTTGGTTTCAGTCAAAATACTATAAATACAACTGAATTATTAACCGGATGTCATTTGTTGGTTAAGTTCCAGAAAGTAAACAAAAACAACATGCCGATTTGTGGTATTTGTAAATTTCAACCACCACAGTGTAAGTGTTCCTTCCCCGAGTATTGTGATAGGTGTCGAAACGAAAAACGAATTTGCATGTGTTGTAAACGATGTATGATGCCATTTCCAAACTGTGTTTGCAATTATGTAAACTGTCCCACATGTAAAAGCCGCTGCAATTGCGAATAATTTAGTAAAATCAATCACCTGATTGCCACATCATAAGTATTGACCAATTCCACGGTTGTTAAAACAAACATTAGCATTTATTTAGTAATGAGGTATAACGTATATTTTGAGTAACAGTGGAATTGACCAATACCTATTAATCAGTATTAAAGTTTTTGTTGAATACTCAAAATATACATTATACCTCATTACTAAATAAATGTTAATGTTTATTTGATATTTTCCATTGGTTCTGGTGTATAAACACTGATCATATGAAGGTGTGGTTGCTTTAGAGTAACTTAATTTGTAGCTGTGTGGGAATAAACATATCGGTGGGGTAAAATGAGCAACTCAAATTTTGTAGTTGTGTTGGGGTGGTGGTGGTGGTGGTGGTGGTGGTGGCGGTGGTGGTGGTGGTGGTGGTTTTTGTGTGGTAGCAACTCATAATTTATTTAAGCGACGTGCTGTAACAGAAATTGGTAGTGTATTGGCAAAATGTCTGAACAACACGGTGTTGAGTTAAGTATAAGTGATCTGTGGACCACTTTTACTGCCACTGATACAACAATGGATCCGGTTTTGGAGAAGTTGAATAAACTCGGTGCTGGTAAACCATTCAAATCGCTATCTACACTCAAACCGTATGAAACGTGGAAAATTCTTGATGTACGACGCATGGAAACTCGATATGGGCCAGCGGTTGCGGTGGAACTTGCAGATGCTCAAGTGTTCCTTCCAAAACGATTCGCGGATTTGGATGAGCAGACCATTCAATGTTTACGTACAGGACAATATTTTATTACATATAAAGGAACTGATTCTAGTGGTTTTTTACATATTGTGGAATTTAGTAAATAGCTATCACATGTATGATGTTAGATGTAAGATTAAGGTAACTGTCAGATATGAAAATGAATTGATTTACTTTTTAATTTTAATATTGTAAACGTATATTTCATTAAAAAATAAATTATTTTACGTATAAATTCTTATATTGTTCTTATTTTACAACACACTAGAACCTCCCAAATTATATCTTGAATTATGATAAGACTCTCAGTAGGTATGGACCCAGTTGGCAACGCAATGTAATTGCCTATATTCAGGAGCCAGTATTTTAATGTTGGTGTTGAGTCACCTGACACTTGCATATAGCTTTTCATTCATTTTCTGAACTAATTTCCAAACCGAAAGAGCGTAATGGGGGCAAAATGTGTAAGCCGGATGTCAACAGCTACTTCATGGAGTAAAATGAGCAACTCAGATGTGGTGGTTGCGGCGGCGGTGGTGGTGGCGGTGTTGGCGGCGGTGGTGTTGGCGGTGGCGGTGGTGGTGGTGGTGGTGGTGGAGTATATAATTAATCGCTAACACAATTCTGAATTAATCTTGTAAGACTAGTTGAGCTTTACACATCCATTATAATGTTCGAGTGTACGCGGTGCTATAAAAGCTTCTCGCGGAAAGATTCTCTTTCACGTCACGAAATACACATTTTCTCTTTCACGAAATTTTCTCTTTCACGAAATACACATATGCGGGAATTTTCACCAAAAAGGTTTAAAAATAGTTACTCTCTTGATCCGCTAAAAAGACAAACATTAGACACGGCTGATGACTTATCTAGTTATGATACCGGGAGGAATGATGTTGATGATGAATTTCTAAACAATAAAGTTGAAGAAAGGGTCAATCCACTTGAACAAAGAATTAAAGCTGCATCAAAAGCAATTCAAACTAAATTTAATAATTTAAGAAATCAAAATAATGTTTACACACCCAGCGATGAGTCTAATAACAGGGTTTTAACCACTTCTGATAGTGGAACTGTTATCATTCCCAAGTTAACTACAGCTTTGCAAACCCTTTTGGATATTTTATTAATCAAAGAAACTCAAAATAAAGTTGAGGATTCTAATGAACGAATAGCAATAAAACGTCCAGTCAATTCAACGGACCAAGAGCTACTTGCTAAGCGTATCAAATACAACGACTCGGAAAATGCTAATGGGCAATCAAAAAAAATAAAATACTGGCATAATTATAATACTTTAATAGATGAATTACGACGTTTATACGAGACTTCAGAGACTGGTGAAAAAATACTCAATATTATTCGGAGTATAGAGGAAAATAAAAACATATTGTTTAACGTTGACGATAGTGAAGCTTTAATCAAAGAGTTAGATGCTTTAAGAGAAACTACTGTCGGTCAAGAAATATTCTCTATACTTCGTGAACTTCAAAAGGCTGATGTTATTGAGCCACTAGGTGATTATCTGGATGAAACTGATAAAGAAGATACCAGCGATTATGATGATGATTAATTTAGATATTGAGCTTGAGGCCTACAATGGGTGATATTTTTTACTAAACAATTTTTTAACTCATTAATATTCCATGACGTCATCTTTCTTATACCAAAAAAACTCCTTATATGAGTCTTACGATCATAATTCAGCTAAAACAAACATTTAATTATTAGTTGTTTGTTTATGTTAAAACTGATAAAAATTCCTGGAATTTTCCAAGGTTAAATATACAAAAAAGCCCCTGAGTTACAGTTGACACCCAAATTTCCGGCAGTACAGTAGCGGTCAGACATCTGGACCCTGGAGTCTGAAGTTAGTTTTGCGGTAGCGCTTGGTACAGTGCCCCCACAAAATTTAGCGGCCTCCCAATCTTAAATAAACAATTTTAAAATTATTACATGATCCAAAATTATTATATAAATAAACAAATATAACAAAAATCCCCGCTTGTATGAATCATACTATAATTATAATTCAACAATCAGGCCATAAATTAAAAATTCCAAGAAGACTATTTCGTATTTGAAATCCAAACAAAGAAATTGCTGAGTCATCAAAATCTTAAATAAACATTTTTTTTTAAATTAAAACTTATATAAATAAACAAATTAAAAAAGTGCTGACTTTGCTGAAAACAGGCTTAAACTTGTTGAAAAGTACAGTAGACACTCGATTAACAGTACAGTAGCGGTCAGAAATCTGGACCCCGGAGTCTAATCTTAAAATCTAGCGCTTGGTACAGTGCGCCCCCGACAAAATTTATCGTTAGCGACCGCACCCAATTTAAGATGACGCAGTTAAGTGAGGCCAAGATTTGCACGTAATAAGCACAGTACGCTTCAAAAAGTGATCGGACACCTTTTTGGTCAGGGGGGTCCACACTTTTGACATGGTAGTGTACCAAAAATTTAAGTACAGTACGGCGTCAAAAGTTTGGGCCACCCCGTGGGTTAGGGTAATCCCACATTTTTGACGTGATAGTGTACCTTTCGTTTAAGATGACTCAATTAAGTGAGATTAAAGGCTAAGGCTTGCATGTACACACAAAAAATAAGTACAGTGCGCTTCAAAAAGTGATCGGATACCTTTTTGGTCAGGGGGGGGTCCGCACTTTTGACACGGCAGTGTACCAAAAATTTAAGTACAGTACGGCGTCAAAAGTTTGGGGCCACCCCCGAGTTAGGGTATTCCTCACATTTTTTGACGCGGTAGTGTACCCCATCTATCAAATTGTAACCTAAAATTCCGTCTGCGCATGCGTCGTGTACTTAAATTCAGTCTGCGTATGCGTTAGGTTTGCATTCAAAAATTACATCAGTGCCGGCGCATAATGGGTTAACACAAAACCAAATTGTGATAAGTAAATTGTGATGACGCATAATGGGTTAACATAAATTAATTTGGTTGCGGGTAATGACTAATCTCTTACGAATTTCAAGGCTAACAGTATGAGCGCGTGTGGGGTCAAATGTCAACAACAAATTTTAAATACATGTACCTGGTACGTGCCGGGTCAAAGGTTAAGGTTTGCACTAGTACCGTAAAGTTACACGATTTCAAACATTGGCAAAAGGGTTCAAGTTGGTTAGTTTTACGGTGTCACAGAACTCTTATAGCCTATCTACTTATATATATATATAAATATATATATATATATATTTATATATATATATATATATATATATATATATATATATATATATATATATATATATATATATATATATATATATATATATATATATATATATATATATATATATTAAAATAGTTTTGTTAAAATAACTTTTTAACCAATATTTTCCAGCTACATAATATTTATTTCTAATTGTAAGCTTGAAAATTATACAGACATATGTGTATTAATAATAATTTTTATTATTATTATTATTATTATTATTATTATTATCATATAGGTACTACTGTTAATTTTTGAAATTATCGCCTGTATATGTTAAATACTGAAGGTTTGTTTACAAAAAAATTGTTGTTTACTTTAAAAATATTTTCACGAAGATTGGGTATGCAAACACAAATAACAAAACCTTGTCCACTTAATGAGAGTTCACTTATGGAATAAGTGGTGTAAATAAAATTCTCAACTATTCGGCAGTAAACGCCCAAATTTTTTCCATCAATTGACTAGACATTTGCTGTCCGATCACACATGCAGGACCGGATAATCTGAGTGTTCTGCCGGAAATCGGATGGTTGGTAAATCTGTAATAGATAGACCTAATAATATCATAAAAATTAAGTTTCGCACTACAAAAAAAAAAATTGAATCTGTTGGATTTAACAAACCAAATTGTGAATTTTCCTCCAGCCTAAAAGCTTATCCCTGAATGATGTTAAGCATGGTGCTAAAAATGGCAAGTTAAGGTTAATTTTCATTATAGATATTGAAAAAATTAAAATTAAAATTATAGAACCTTAGGTATTTTAAGACAAAACATGACCAACTCTTACAAATTTTGGGTTTTTTATTATTTCAAAATTGTAAGCATATTTATGATAAAATAACCTAGTCGCAACATCCTGCATAACATAGCAAATTCCCAAATATTTAAGGGCGACAAAATTTTCAAAATCGGTTTTGTAGTTTTTTTTTTCCTTGACGCATTTGTGTCACCGGGATCTTGTAGCACTTCACATAACATAGCCTGTGTTAATTTAATTTTGGGGTTTTTTGACTTTTAAAAGTATGTAAAAATGAAGTTTTTCGCTAAATTGGGTCAAGTAGACCTAATAATGTTTTGAATATAAGGAAATCTGGTGACATGCCGTATTATCGAATGTTGTTACCTAATGGCCTTATTTAGCCACAGAAAATCGAAGCCTGCTTCCTTAAAAAGGCATATGTGCGTGATAAAGTTTCATAACCAGTGTTTTCTGTTGGAAATGTTTCGTAAAAATTCGCTCAATATTTGTGCTGGTTGCGATATCCTGGTCGAAAACCCACCCCTTTCAGGTAATAGATGACAACAGCTGCGTGCGAACCGATTTAGATGTGTATAGTATCGTTAGCATCTTTACGTAATGCTGGGTAATATAGGCTAGGAACGTCTTAATAAAAAGTTAGTGGGGTGGACCGACAAGCACTGCCACTAAAAAGTATAAAAAAACGTCTGAAGCGATTTAGATGGGTGATATTTTTAAAATTCTTACGCTACTCTTGCTAACATAAGCTAAGTGACGTAATAAAAGATCGTTTTGTTGGACAGGCAAGCATTCCCGTTAGAGGGAATTTTCTCGCTCACGCGTGCCTTTTTAAAGGTGACAGAAATACACTGTGACCTTTTATAAACAAGTCTACTAGTGTGCTTATAACATCGCGTGTCACTAGAGCTCGTTGTACTTATTTAAATATTATTAGCTTTACTTGACCATATTTGGGAAATATTTTTAGAGATAATTTTACTAACTTGAAGGCGTAGATTTCAAAACTGTAGGTCTTGTTTTAGTGTAAGATCATGTTTTGTGGGTTTATTATAATTCGGAAACGCAGAGCTAGCTTAGCCTAATGTTGAAATTATGAATTATACATGTGACAGAGCGAATACTACCGTAGTATCATTGCACTTACTACCTAGTGACCAGATTCACCTCCGGGAGGGTCCTTTTCTTTTCATGTCACCGTTCGCCTATAGTTGGCATAATTTCTAACGGCTTAACGTGAGAACAAATTTTGTTTTAGTACAGGTTGATTTTTATAATATTAAATTTTTGATTGGATACACGTAGGATAAATAAAATATACAGGATTCAATTTTTGCATAATGGAATAAAAAGAAATTCTACGAATTGCAATTAAAATTACTAAAAAAATAATTATTTTCAGAGATCCGTCAATATATGATTTAAAGAAAGATGACAAACTGCTTATGTTTTTACCACTATTCCACGCCTATGGATGTTTATCTTCGTTGTATGGTTTAGCTTTGGGTGTCAAATTAATAATTATGAATAAATTTGATGGAGAAAGATATGTACAGTTAATAGAGAAGTATCGAATACAATTTAGCTATGTTGTGCCACCAATTTGCGTATTTTTGGCTAAGAGTAATCTAATTGACAAATATGATTTATCTAGTCTTCGCTATCTCCTCAATGCAGCAGCACCGTTGAGTAAGGATATAGATGAAACTGTCTGCAAAAGGTTTAGATTAATTTGATGTTTAATTGATCATTATTATAATTTTGTTAAACTTTTTTTCTTTTTTGTAAGGTTAAAAATTCCTTTTATTCGTCAAGTATATGGAATGACCGAAATAACCGCAGTCACCGTAACACCAAATGATACGCCAAAATCGAAAGCTGGAACAGTTGGAAAAGTGCTCCCAGGTTTTCGCTTGAAGGTGTTTATTGTTTTGTAAATAGGATACTTGACCGAAATTAAAAAAAAAAAATATTCTAAAATTCTTATTTTTGCATATAAATTCAGGAATTTTTCTTATCGTTAATAAATTTCGTAAAAATAATTGAAAAAGTAACTATTAATATAATTTTGAACAGCAAAATTAGCATGAAAAGCAACTCATTCTAATGACGTCACAATTTAAAGACAAACAAGTGGCAATCTTTATAATCTCAAAACCTTGATAATATTTATAGTGTCAAAGAAAAAATAAGTAATTATTTGAATTTTGGTCGGTTATTTTATTACTGACTCTATATTTCAACTAACAGAAATATTAAAAATAAAACAATCATAATATCACCTCGTCGATGAGAGTTATCTAAATTGACGGATTTGTTTATAAAACGTTGCGTCATTTTTAACCCTAGAATCATACGTTGGTCTACGAGAAACGTTAATCATACATTGACGTCGTTTTGACGGATGGACTTTTTACGGAGAGTTTTAGAGTTTATTTGCAAAAAACATTTTTTTTTACATAACAATACTACAAAAGCAAACAAAATATTTAAAAAAAAATGGATTTGCAAAAATTTCTTAATGTAAATATTTATTAATTTTTTTAATCTTTTTATCAAAGCATATTTTCATTATAAAAATTAAAATATAGATAAATACATCAATGTAATAATTAATTTATGAACTATTATGAGTCAGTGGACATGTGTGACTTTACAGAATGTGAAATTTCTCAGTCATAAATATTCCTATAGATATGTAGTTATTTCCCCATTAGGCACATTTGTAAATTTTCTAAAATTTGTTAGTAATTTTTCGAATTAGATCTCAAAAAATAATAAAAATTAAAATATTTTCCACAAAATAAATTGTTAATCTTTTATTAAGTCATTCGAAATGCATTCTTTAGTTTTCGATTTAATATATTAAAACTTCAGTATTATGTCGTCTCTATAAGTCAAACAGCTGTAATCATCTTTCACATTATCATAATCATTGAATAAATTAATTATAATATCCATATCTTTAATAAATTTTCAAAAAAATTAGGAAAACTTTTATATGTGGTGTACAAAATCTTCAAAAAAAACATACGTTAATCATACATCGACGTCCTTTTGACGAACACTATTTCAATACAAACAAAACGACAATGACTATAAACAAAATAAATATATGTGGTGTGTTATAATAACAAATAAATTAAATAACACAAAACTCATAGCAAACAAGTAACAGCAAGTCGTAGTATTGGAGCAGGTAGAGAAGTTCGTACGTCGTTTTGACGTGTACGTATGATTCTAGGGTTAAGAAATCGTTGTTCGAAATCGTTTCATTCCAAGAAATCGAAATTAACGATTTCCAAAACAAATTTTCTAAATAATTACGAAATATTTTTGTTTTATCATTAAAATAAAACATATATTATTGTAACGATAGTTCATAGAATTATTTAAAAATTGACAGAAATTTTAAATACAGTCAAGTATGATACTGGCAGTTTTTTATGCATTTTGGATTATCGACAACATGCAGATGACTGCCAGAACAAATTAAAAAAATATTTCTTAATTAATTAAAAAGAAAAAAAAACAAAAAACAAAATGTAGTTCGTTAATTACAGGTTGTCGATATCGAAATGGGAAAAGCGCTAGGCCCAAATCAACAAGGGGAATTATGTTTCAAAAGCGACATGTTATTGAAAGGATATTATGATAATCCAAAATTAACAGCGGAAGCTTTAGATGAAGATGGCTGGTTACATTCAGGTGATATTGGGTATTACGATGAAGACCTATATGTTTATGTTGTAGATCGCTTAAAAGACTTGATCAAATATAAAGGATTTCAAGTAAGCTAATGATTATAAACAATATGATTTTTATAAATATTTTGTCAACCATAGCCATAGCCATGAAATTAGCTCTAATGTTTTATATGTATCTACAATAACTAATGTTGTAGGTTGCCCCAGCTGAACTGGAGGCTTTACTTTTACAAAACGAACATATTAAAGACGTAGGAGTAGTTGGAAAACCCGATGAAATATCTGGAGAATTACCTTGTGCTTTTATAGTCAGACAAGCAGACTCTAATATTACGGAAAAAGAAATAATACAATACGTGGCTGGTAATTATATTTTACCAAATGTAGAATCTTTAATAATAATTCTTAACTAAAAATGTATTAATATTTTTGCAGAAAGAGTATCACGGCAGAAACATCTTCACGGAGGTGTAATATTTGTTAATGAAATACCAAAGAATCCTAGTGGAAAAATTTTACGTCGAAAATTAAAAGAAATATTTAAACGTAAATCTTCAATCTAATGGCAAACCCAAAATCATATATGTTAGTGTGCAGGTAGATTTAAACTTTATACATTTTTTGTTATTTTTAAAAATAAAGAAAAAAAAGTAATTCCACTGACTTCATAAAGATTGGCTTTTTTTGATCCCTCAGCCCATTCCTTTGATATTACTTTTCCTTAAATGTTTATACCTTGTTAATGTTAAATTTTACAAGTATTTAGTAGTTAAAGCAAGTTAATAATATAATATTATAACATAATGTAATGTGTACACATTTTTGGCCGCTACTGTAGTAATTTTGCTAGCAAAAATGCCACAAGAAGTCGAAAATTCAAAAAAATCTGATACTTTGCCAGTATGTATATAGAGTTATTACCTATGGTAATATAAAAAGGGGTGGTTGAAGGGTGAAGGGATTTTAAGGGATGCAACACTCCTTTAAAGTTGGAACTTAAAAATTTAGCAATGGATTAGTTTTGTTTATAGTACTTAAGTCTACGTTTAGACATACGATTTTAATCGAATGTTAATCGAATCTAAAGAAAATCGTATAACAATTGGATAACAATTGGATGTGTAAACAGGTGATCGATATGTGATCCTATTTCCTTCGATTTTAAAAAAAAAATTTAGTTCGATTTTTTGAAAATCAAAATGGCGCCAACAAAAATAATGAAAAAGATCATGTGCATATTATATATATATATATATATATATATATATATATATAGTTACGTTTCGTAACAATTAAAGTTAGTTTTTAAAAAAATTTATTTAAGTTTTAAAATTACAAAATTGTTTTACAAAGATATCACTGGTGTTACTATTACCAGCTAGATCGAACAAAAATCAGATAACTCACTGAGTTACCTTATTTATAAGTAATTCAGACAAAGAGATTGCTGATTAAGCAAAAATGAGAAAGATGTAACTGTAAAATAATATCATTGCAATTCCTTTGTCTCAATACATTGTATTTAATTATTTAGTAGTTTTTGATGATTAAGCTTTTGTTATTTTTAGATACATGAAAAATTAAATAATTATCTATATGAGTCCCTTATGGGATGAATTATTACTTATTGTCTACATACATTGTACAATTCTTAATATTACAGAAATATTGATTAAATGTATAAAAATATAATATGTATTAATTAAGTGTTAGGGCGGATGTGATGGTTACATAACTCCTCCCCTCTGACTTTCTGGCCTAGACCATATGAGCTTTGGTTCATTGGGATGGCCAGACGGCAAATAATTTATTTGTGTTGTAGGTGATGAATTTTTCAATTTCCATTTATTTCTGATATATTTTATCACAATGAATATAATAAATGTTGCTATTACGATGCCGAATGCTATATATACCCCGGATATATGTAGGGTTGTTTTGGATTTGAATTCTTCTATTTCTTGTCTATTTTCGATGTGGTAGGAATTGAGTTTTTGCAGGTTGATTTTAGGTAACAATTTTTGTTCTTTAATTTGGAGTTCGTGTAGAGGTAATATATGAAGTTGTTGTGTTTTATTAAGTTCTTGGTTTTTGTACACGACGTTGTTTATGACAATTTCACATTGGTGAAAATAGATGAGTATTGTTCCTTTTACGAACCGTTGGTTAATACCGCAAGTAGTTGAAATTGATTGATTTTTTACGTTTTTCAATATAACGTGTTGTGGTGTTAAACGTTTGACCATTGTTTGTTCGTCGAATTCCTCGTAGATGCAACTTCCAATTTGTCCACGAATTGCATGGTTAAAGCAGTGATCTGATGTAGGTACTTGGTTAGATCTTCTTTGCCGCATATGTAGATTTTATTTAGCCGTAAACATTCTTTCTGTGAAAAGTAATTTACATATTTTCCGCTTAGGATAACAGGATAGGGAATTACAGATTTGTTTTTAGTGGTTAATGGTTTAAATCTTCAGGGATTAATATTAAGGTAGAAAGTACATTGAGTTTTGCCAATTTAGAGCTTTAGCTAGTTGAATCAAATGTGAATATAAGAGGTCGATAATATAAATTATATGATAGTCATGTTGTATTGAATTTAGAAAGTTTTGTTCACGATTTGTTAAAGATTAATTTTGAGTATAAATTTGTTTTAAATTTTTAGTTAAGTTTCGCTTGTCCTATTTCTATAACCACTAGTCCCGGGTTGTTCGTTAGGTCGCGTATCTCGATTTTCTGTGTCGTCACCGTTGTCATTATTGTTAATATTGCCCTGTAACAAAGGTCGTCTTAATTTTTGTTTTGGGATTTTACGATTTTTATCGTCTGTTACCGTTACCTTATTATTAGTTTTTACTGTAATTTGTTTAGATTTTGGGTGTAATTTGGAATTATGTTTATTTTCCTGAAAATATGTAGTTTGTTTTTCTTTATAATCAATTGGGGATTCGCGATTACTATTTAGAGTATTAATTTTGTTTTCTTTTTGTTGAATTTGGTTCTGATAAGATTCACGTTGAAATTTTTCGCGTTCTTGTTGTACTATTGCTGGGTCGGCAGTTAATTTAATGTCATATTTACGTCCGAAAAATAATTCATATGGTGTACATTTAATCGCGGTATGAATTGAATTATTGTAAACAAAAACTGTATGTAGCATTTTTAAATCAGCTGAGCTGCTTTTATCAGTTGCATGTGTGATACGATATTTTTCAAGGATAGAAGAATGGAATCTCTCTACAGGAGAATTTGATGTTGAACTTCTAACAGCTGTTATGTGTATATTAATACTATACGTGTCACAAAATTGTCGAAAACGTATTGAGTCAAATCCTTTTTCTGAATCAACTACAATATTTTTAGGACTACCGTATTGGGATATGTATTGTGCTAGAGCCTCAAGGATATGGGATGTATTTCTTGTTTCGATTGGGTATGCTTGGCCAAAACGTGAAAATTTATCTACAATTGTTAAATATATTAATTTGTCCAAATAAAATATATCAATGTGTACAATTTCGAGTGGCTGTGACGGTGTTTCTGTTAATTCAAAATTTTGTTTTGGTGGTCGTCTGTCATATTTATTTTCGTTACACAATTTACAATTATTAACATAATAAGAAATTTTTGATTTTAAATTTGGAAAGTAATGTTCTCTTCTAATATGGTTAAAAGTTTCGTTAATTCCTGTATGTCTAAAGTCATGATACTTTTTTATTAATTCGTCTTGTTGGTCATCTTCTAAAACGTCTTCTAATAGTTTAGTTGCTCGAATAATTTTGTACTGTTTACCTTGAGAGAAATAATCAGAATATATTCTTTGAATTTTAATAAATAATTCGTCATCAGGACAGTATATAGCTAAAGTTACCTTCGGTGGAATGTTTTCTTTTATAACTGAGATTAAAATATCGTCGTCGTCAGCAGAAAGTGTAATTGTAATACGTCGACGTGTATTAAAAAGAATTTGGAATTTGCGTTTAGTTGCAGTTTGAATGTTTTCATCTTTTAATATGATTAATTGATTTTTAAAATCATTAAGGGGGTTTTCCGAGATTCTAATTAAGGAGGTATCATCCTCTGATGCACTATGTACTGTTTGTGTAGAAGTGTCTTGTGTAGAAGTGTCTTGTGTAGAAGTGTCTTGTGTAGAATCGTCATTAGTATGGGGGTTACTGTCAATTATAATTCGTGAGAGGGCGTCTGCGTTAGTATTTTGTCGACCTGGTTTGTGTATAATTTTGTAATCAAATTCTTCAAGTTTAAGTCGCCATCTTACTAATTTACTGTTTGGTTCTTTAAGTGACATGAGCCATCTGAGTGGTTGATGGTCAGTAATTATGGTAAATTTTCGTCCGTATAAGTAAGGCCTGAAATATTTGGTTGCCCATACGATCGATAAAAGTTCTTTTTCTATGGTAGAGTAATGCGATTCTGAGTCGGTTAAGGTCCTAGAAGCGTAACATATTGGGTTATCTTTACCAATAGGTCCTTGGGAAAGGACTGCTCCGATTGCTACATTGCTTGCGTCCGTTGTCAAAATAAATTCTTTGTTAAAGTCTGGATAGGCAAGGATTGGGTCGTTTGTCAAGAGGTCCTTACATGTTTCGAAACATTTAAGGAACTCAGGTGTATGTTTAACTGTTTCACCTTTCTTCAAACATTTAGTCATTGGTTTTGTTAACCTAGCGAAGTCTTTAATAAATTTCCTGTAGTATCCAAGAAGTCCCAGAAAAGATTTAATATCTTTTTGTGTTTTTGGTACAGGGAATTTCCTAATAGCAGCTACTTTATCAGGATTAGGTTTTACACCTGCTTCTGATACTATGTGTCCCAGAAAAGCTACTTCCCGTTTTAGAAATTCGCTTTTGTCTAACTGAATTTTTAAATTTGCGTCTTTTAGTCTGCTAAAAACTTTATCGAGATTAATAATATGTTCTTGAAGCGAAGTGGAAAAGATAATTATATCATCCATGTATACAAGACAAATTGTACCTTGTAGATCTTTTAGAACGTTATCCATAACTCTTTGGAAAGTTGATGGAGCGTTTTTTAGTCCAAATGGCATGCGAACATGTTCGAAATGTCCATGGTCTACAGTAAAAGCAGTTTTCTCAATGTCCCTAGGATGAACTTCTATCTGATGGAAACCAGATGCTAAGTCTAGAGTAGTGAAATACATGCATTTACCAAGTTTGTCTAGTATATCTGTGATGTTTGGGATTGGATATTTATCCCCTATAGTTTTTTCGTTAAGTTTCCTATAGTCCACCACTAATCGCCATTTTCGTACTCCACTTTGGTCTAGTTTTTTAGGAACTATCCAAATTGGACTACTCCAAGGAGAATAGCTTGGTCTTATGATGCCTTGATGGAGCATCTTATCAATTTGCTTCTTAACCTCTTCCTTATGAATATAAGGATACCGATAGGATTTGGTATAAACGGGTAGATCGTCAGTTGTTTTTATTTCATGTTTAATTTTATTCGTAAATGAAAGATCTTGACCCTCTTTATAAAAAACATCCTCATATTTACGACAAAGTTTAAACAAAGCTTGTCTTTCTTCGCTATTTAAATGTTCGGTCCTAATAAGAGATTCGATTGGGGGTAATTCCGTGTCGTTAACAGTTTGAAATTGGTTAAAGTTACAGTCAATAATTTCGTGATTTAAAATTTCTACTTTCAGTGGCTGTTCGATTAAAAATTTTTGTGCACTGTTTGTGTGATTTAAAACAGGTGCGAGAATATGCCAATCTTTAACATTGTATACGCCAGAAGGAATCGAAAATTTATTTTGAATTTTTATGTCATGTACTAATACGTCGCCTGATTGTACGTCTGTTGGAATTTTGACTAATTGTTTACAATTTGGTTCAATTATGTGTATGCCACTTGTGATGTTGGGTTTGAACAACAATCTATTTGTAGAAAATGGTGTTATTAATCGTTTACCGGGAATATCAATTTGAGCTTGAAGTTGGTTAAGTATGTCAAGTCCAATAAGTCCGTCAAAATAACCGTGAAATCGTAAAAGAAGAAAATCTATTGTACCGTCTTGATTGAATTCACTAAAAATGGGTAATTTTGCCTTTTTTGTAACATTATATGATCCTAAAAGTGATTTAATTGTAGTAGATTTAATTTCAGTTGTAAGGTCTGGATGAACTAATTCAGGATTAAGGAAAGAATTTGAAGAACCAGTATCAATTAAAAATTTTAAGGGTGTACAGTCTTTTTGGTCAGTAATATGTATATAGGGTAAAGTAGATTCATGAAGATTTAAATCTACGTATCCAAATTGTTGTCCGAGATTAACCGAAAATTTTGATCATCGATCTCATTTTGATTATTTTGGTCTGTCTGTTCGTATTCGTCTACCAAATAACTGTTTTCGTCATAATTTTCGTCAACTACGTATTCGTCTAATGAACTAAATCCTGATGCTTCTGTGTTAAAAAGTTCGTTTGAAGCAAAAGTCGGTCTACTTTGGGGTTGGAAAATATTACGTCTAAATGGTTGTTGTTGTTGTTGTTGTTGAAAATTAGGGCGTGATTGTTGCTGTTGTGTGTTAGGTTGTCTAATGCTTAACCTATTACTGCCGAAGTCCATAGGTGTTGGTCGCGGTAACTGTTTTGTATTGTTTTGTGTGTTAAATTGTCGTGTTTGTTGTACATTATTTTGATTGTAAAATGGTCGCGTTTGTTGAATATTATTTTGTGTGTTAAACGGTGTATGTGTGGTAAACTGTTTTTGGTATTGTAGAGGATTATGAAAATTGTGTGTTCTAATCGGTACAGGTGCGGATATTGGAGGTTTAACTGTTATTTGTTGATATGATTTTTGATGGTAGTGAATATTTTGCTCTTTGATAGCGTATTCAAATGCGTTTTGAATTGTGTCTGGGTTTCGTGCACGTACGACTGATCCAATAGGTTCTCTAAGTCCAGCTAAAAATACGTCTTTTGCCAAATTTTTAAATAATTGTAATTTAGAATTTATTGCTATGGAATCATTTTCGTTTAATTTGGTGAAGTTAACTAATGAAGAAAGTATTTCGATTACTTTCGCATAAAATTCTTCCATTTTCTGATTTTGATTTTGTTTTAAGCTGTAAAGTTCCCTAATTAAGTTTGTCTCGTTTCGTTTGTCTGCATAATGTGAAATTAGATTTGCTTTGATTGATTGCCAATCTGTGGGAGTACCGTACATGTTTAAGATTTCGTTAGCCTCTCCTACAATTTTATTACGGATAGCCCGTATCCATAATTTACCGTATCCCTGTGTCCAATCGACACTTACGCATGCTATGATTTCATCAACATTTTCAATAAAATCATGCAAAGTTCTCGGATTTCCATTAAATTCAGGTAGGAATTTAATTGGATCCGGTATTCTAAATGCTTCGAGCACTTGTGAGAAGCCACTAACTGCATTTTCGTTTACTTGCATTTTTGTACTGTTATAATATTTATTAAAATCTAAACTTTCTAAACTAATTGAATTATTTGTATTTGTATTTAAATTATTTGATTGAACTGTTTCAATATTACTATTACTAATTAAATCTAAATTAACGTTGCTTATCGTATCCTCCGATATGCTCA
This sequence comes from Brachynemurus nebulosus, assembly GCA_035578155.1. NCBI lineage: Eukaryota > Metazoa > Arthropoda > Insecta > Neuroptera > Myrmeleontidae > Brachynemurus > Brachynemurus nebulosus. Next base: position 1,641,827 of record JAPWDM010000052.1, on the reverse strand, counting down.
CGTTTGACTCAACTATTGCGTTTTCTGCGCCGTTTAGTTGAGGGATTTTCGATCTAGGATATGGTCTGTGTGATAATTTAAACAATTTTGATTTTACGATGAAAGACATACGAAAAAGGAAAAAGCAGGAACAAAAAATATAAGCAGCGAAAAATATGCAATTTACTCTACTTACAGAATGCTCCAGTAAATTTCCATTCCTCGTAGATCCGTTGTTGATTGAAGGATTGAAATCCACGCACTGCTAACCAGAGTGTACCACAATTCTTAATATGCCGTTAAGATTGAATTGTTTCCTTGAGAAACCGTCAATTCCACAACTCACGATATCACCAATACCGGTAACAATGCTTACAACAATCCGAACGACTGCGCCAGTTACGTTTCGTAACAATTAAAGTTAGTTTTTAAAAAAATTTATTTAAGTTTTAAAATTACAAAATTGTTTTACAAAGATATCACTGGTGTTACTATTACCAGCTAGATCGAACAAAAATCAGATAACTCACTGAGTTACCTTATTTATAAGTAATTCAGACAAAGAGATTGCTGATTAAGCAAAAATGAGAAAGATGTAACTGTAAAATAATATCATTGCAATTCCTTTGTCTCAATACATTGTATTTAATTATTTAGTAGTTTTTGATGATTAAGCTTTTGTTATTTTTAGATACATGAAAAATTAAATAATTATCTATATGAGTCCCTTATGGGATGAATTATTACTTATTGTCTACATACATTGTACAATTCTTAATATTACAGAAATATTGATTAAATGTATAAAAATATAATATGTATTAATTAAGTGTTAGGGCGGATGTGATGGTTACATAACTATATATATATATACATATATGTATATATATATATGTATATATATATACATATTATATATATATATATATTTTATATATATATATATATACATATATATACATATATATATATATATATATATATATATATATATATATATATATATATATATATATATATATATATATATATATATATATATATATATATATATATATATATATACCTACTAATATGGCTACAAAAAACATAAATTTTTAAATATTAGCTTCTGGCTTGATCAAAGTAACCATCCCTTTTCTTGATGACTTGTACAGAAATGCTGGGCATCCTATTTAGAAGTTTATCAAAATATTCTCCTGTGCCTGACTAGATTGAGAACGATTTTTCACCAGCTATCTACGCAGCTACTGTAAGGGAATAACCGTTACCTTTTGTGTCATTAACAGCGCCGGCGAGAGGGGGAGTCAGGTAGGGCAATTATCTGCAGGCCCGAGTCTAAAATGGGGGTCCAGAAGAAGTGAAAAAGCGTTTTTTTCTGTCCAGCAACTGTCCACTTGTCCACTAAAAAGAGAGAAAATTTTTTTGCTGTCTCCAGGGGTCCGTCATTTTTCTCGTCGGCCCTGGTCATTAATAAGACGAGATATGGTAATAAGACACGTGCGTTAATCAAAAATGCATGCAAAATGGTTTAAAAAATAATATTTTTTGAAATTTTATTTGTTTCGTTTAAAATTATAGCTTAACGGATAACTAAACACATGGCTAAAAAAAAATTAAAATTATTTCACAAAAAAATCACATACAAATATAACAAAAAAGTAAGGACAGACATAGTATTTTTTTAATATTATGCACAGGGCCGGCCCAAACAAACGCGGGGCCAGGTGCAAAGTTGACTTGCGGGACGTTGAATAGGGTCGTCGAGAAAAATGACGTATTCTGAGTTCAAAACAATCTTTCTCCCAAAAATACAGTTTACGAATAAAAAAACAATTTTTCAAGCCTCGGAGCCACAATCCGGACTGCCTCCCCCCTCCCGTTGGGCCTGGCCTTGAAACGAATTTAGTACAAGAAAATAGTAATTGATTGTATTTTGCTATTTTTAACATAGCAGAAACTAGTATAGTAAAGAGCAGAATAACTAGAACTACAATATTTAAATAAAACATAAAAACTCAATTCTTGTGTTCGTGAGAAAATTTTGTTAAATATTTTTTCATGGATTTTTGGTGGTTTTTCGCGGTACAAATTCTTAACTTTTGTGCCCTCTGGTTTATAACGATGCAAGCTCTATTACAAATTTGTAACAAAACTTTAAATTGAATAACAAAAACAATTGCTTCATATACTAAAAACAGAATTTATATTTTTCCAAATTCTAAGCCATTATAGCCAGTAATTAAAAAATATAGATAACTGAGGTGAAATTTTTTTTAATTTTGTAAAAAATAAGTATTTAGTCAGTGCTGTATAGATACTGCATAAAATGTATCTAGATACAGATACAGATACTCCGAGTAAATTTGTATCTATAGATACAGATACAGATACTCAAAATAAATTTGTATCTAGATACAATGTGTCTAGATACTGATATACAGATACTTTTTTTAGATACTTTTTAAAAATAACTATAGTATATTTCTTCGTTAATTCAGTTAAATATACCAAATATTTTCATTTGTATGTATTATTCAAAATATGAATCTAAGAAGATAAAAAATTTAAAAAAAAATATTTGATTTATTTTGTAACATTAATTATACACATAGAATTACACATATATTAAAAATTTCATTGATTGTACTGTAGACGTAATAGGCTAATAATACTGTAGGCAATAGTATAGCCGTATAGTATAATTTATAGTATAGGCGTATACTATAGACGATATTAACTAAGAATCCATGAAATGGTTGCCACCGTCATACACCATTTTCTTAATTTACGCAAAATTATAAAAAGGAAACAAGATGAAAAATGAAAAATAAATAAATAAACTAGCTTAAACCGTAAGTTTCTCTAATGTAATATGCCTTCAATCAACTGTTTTGTTTCAAAAACAATAGTTTCCAACATATTCTCTGACAGAGAATTTCTTTTCGCGGTAATAATTTGTCTAGTTATACTAAATAGTCGTTCAACTGAAGCACTTGACATGACGGTAAAATTGTATTATATTTTTAAAAAATTGAATAAACTGTTTGAAATTGGGGCAATGTATGTAGATAAAGTAGGTTTTCCTTGTAAAAATCGAAGAGCTTCAATCTCTGCTGAATTAGAGTAAGTTTGTTTTAAATTCTGTGTACAATCATTTTAAAGACCTGGCCAACTGACCAATGAAGAATCTCGAAATTTTTCTCATGCACACAGTAACTTATAGATACTATTCACCTATGCAAATTCATACCTACGTAAAGATTTTGAAACTTAATTGTTTAAATTTGTTAATTAAATTCATAATTCTCATTGTTGAGTATTACTAAAATAACCATAATTTTATATTAAAAATTGGTAAATAAGGTTATAAAATGTATCTGTATCTAAAGTTTATAAAAAAGATACAAGATACAGATCAAATGTATCTAGATACTAGATACAGATACTTAAAAATAAATGTATCTAGATACAGATACAAGATACGTAAATTTGTATCTAGATACTGATTTCAGATACTTGTATCTAGATACTATATATACAGCACTGTATTTAGTTTATTTTTACATCAAGAGACTAAAATATGACTCTTAATAAGGAATTTTAAGTTTATTGCCTGAAGGGTTATAAAGATCCAACGGGACAACATGGAAATAAAAGTTCGTCAACAATATTAGCCAAATATAAAGTAAGAAATTATCCTATTAAAGACAAACTGCAAAGTAACTCATTTTTTTAAACAGATTTCACATACCTATTTATAAAATACCAATAGTCAAGTATTAGCCATTTTCCCAGGCGGATTTCTTTACATGTTTTACAGCAAATTCGTTGATAATATTGGTATAATTAGCATCTTCAAAGTCAGCGGCGCGGGGCATTGTGCGGTGCAACGTTTGTACCTGCTTCTGGCCGGCCCTGATTATGCAAATGTAATTCTTTTAAATCTGTATAAGTATGGTAAAAAATTGACAGGTATTAGTAGGTACAGAAATAATTCTAATTTATCTTTAACGTTTATTTTTTGCAGTAATCAAAAAAATTATTAAATTAATTAACATAGGTGATAAGATCATAAATTAAATATTATTACTAATTACATATTTACATTGTTTTTTGATACGAAAAAAAGTATTTAACCTTCTAAAAGGTCTTAAGTCTAAAAAAATATAACAATTAAGGTGGTCACCTCGACATTCAACTTTTCGACAGAATAGTTTCAAATTTTAATAGTATAAAGAAGAATACTATATCTGATTGTGCTTGTAATTTGGGAAAGATTGATCGCTTTTGAGTTAAGATAATTAGGGTTAAAGTTTGTATCTACTCCATGTATTAGATCTCAAAATTCTGACTAGGTACCCTTATTTTGTATTTAACAAGATAATGACTCGACAGAATTCAATAAAAATTTAGGGAGAGAACGATTAATAAGTTCTGAATGTAAAGAAAAAATTGAATTATCTGTTGATCGTTTTGAATTGAAGATATCATCAAAAAATTATAGTATTTTAATAAATACACCAATTTCAAGCAACTGAACCAAAGCAATCTGGCAACTCTGTATATTAAATAACTGGTTTATTTGTATTTATTGTTTAAACAATATTGAAAATTCATATATTGAAAAGTAGCGTTTTTGGACCTTTCACCGCTTACGTTGCGAAAACGGTGATAGACACATTAAAAAGTGTTAACACCTTTTTTGTAGAGAATCGAATTCTCTACAAAAAAGTCCGCGAGAGCATCTGTCTATCTTGTACAGCTGAAAAAATAAAGCGCCCCAAACGCATATGCATACAACTTAATATGTTTGTTGAGTAAATTAACAATGATGTCAAAGCATTTATAATAAAATAAAAAAAAAAACTTTGATAGGATAAGTGTGTATACACAGGCTGTTTGAAAGTATGCATCTACATGTTGGTATGAAAACTAGTACGTATCAACATCTATCCAATAATACAGACAATAATGACATAAAGTAATTTTGGTTTGCAACTTTTTCTACTAGCATGTCACAAGGTAACTACCTTAAACAACAATAAATTATAAAAATAAAAAAAATTGGAAAATATACAATATAACTTTTTATGACCTTAACAGGAACTGGTTACCTTGTTCTTGTTTTAAATAACATAAGAGCCCTCATATATACGATGGTCCGTTTTAAATTTTAGAACACTAGTTTCGACATATTATACTCCCAAATTTTCAGAGCAATATTTGAAGTTTTTGTTTTAGTTTTTGAACATAAAACACGCTCAACAGCGTAAATAACAATATGGTTTTCCACGCATGATTTACATGCGAAGACAAGTAAATCACTTATAACAATAAAAGTGAGGATTCTTAATTACTAAACATTCGTACTTTTTAGGGTTCAACAGACAGTCAATTAGTTTGGTTTATTCGAATGACTGCGCGGGAACTGAATTTACTTCTCCCGAAGGGCAGCTATTATCAGATCAGATTGTTTGGAAGTACAATCTCCGTAAACTTGTAGAACTTTAAATTGGAAAATAAGTGTCCTGAGTTCTTAATGGTGACGCTTATCTCGTAGTTTCTGGGTCTTCTTGTTTCGTGGGTTTAGTTCATTTTAACTTAGTCACTTTCACTTTTAACTTAGTTAATTAACTTTTTAATTAACTCAATAAAACGAGAAGATTTTCTTCGATTTACCTATTATTTAAATTTAGACTGTTTTACGTAGCAAAAAAAAAAAAAAAAAAAAAAAAAATATACAAATTGATAATTTTATTGAAATTTAATACCGACATAGATTCTGAGTATTAATTGTATGAGAATTACGGATTGATTTTAAGTAAATTCGTATTCAAATACAGTATGCTTATGTCGGTACAGAATATTCGGTACTATTTGAATAGTTCAAGAACAGTTCAGAATCAGTTTGAGCAACATTGCAGGGGTGAATTACCCTGTTAAGTTACATACTAGTTTTCATTTTTCCATTCTCTGATGTCTCCCCGATTTCGATAATATTAAGATATGTTGTTTTTTGTCGAAATCTAAAGACACGTATTTTTTTTATCACTTATTATTACACGAGAGGTTTGTATTTTTTCGAATAAATTTGGGTTTGTCTAACGAAAATTTGTTGCCTAGCAATTTAACGAGAAGAATTGTCAACTAACAAAAACGCGACAGCGGAGCTGAAGCGTTTTTGGGTTGACAATTCTTCGAGTTAAATTGCTGTTAGGAAAGAAATTTCAGTTGTAGAAAACACAAATTTGTTCAGAAAAAATATAAAACTCAAGTGTAATACGGTAAGATAATTTAACGAATAAAATAAATTAGTATAATTCATATTATAATTTAATATATTGTTACTATGGTTCTGAAGCCAGTAAAAGTTTTTTATCGTGTGAAATTGCCACTACAATGAAATGGCCAATGAAATGTTTTTTTACCATTTTTATCGCTGTAAAAGTCTACCCTAACTTTTTTCCATGGTAAAAGTGAAAAAACTACAATATTCTTATGGGACTTGATACACATGAGTTAAATTATCTGCGGAAGAACATTTCTAGGCGGTGAAACCATTATTCAAAGTTTAGACTCTAAAAGAGTGCTTTTTAAGTTTCACATAATTGCAATGTTGATAGTTGAATGAGATCAAAGGCATTATTTTCGGGATGAAAAATCATGAAGGATGTCATTAGCTTTGTAGTAAAAAAATAATAAAAAAAGACAAAACAATAAATACAGGTATATAATTACTAGCCGTAGATATACCCACCCGATGGGATTTATCATCAGTAACATCTCAGGATGTCAGTCAGTATCAAAGATTTATTAAATACTAGCTGCGGCCCGCGATTTCATTCGCGTAAAATTATCTGAATTATGGATCAAATTATTAAGTACAGGCAACCCCCGAAGAACACGGTACTCGAAGAACACGGGTCTCAAAGAACACGGGTACCCTTCCCCCGAATTACATGGTTTCAAACAACACGATTTTCAAGTACATATTATAATTTGATATAAAGTTACATCAGTCCTCAATGTACGCGAATATGTATTATCACATGTGGATTCGATTTACACGAATAAAAATCGTGTAAATTGAATCTGTCATTATAAAAGAATGTTGGAAATAAAAACTACTAAAATTTTTGAGAAAGAGTCTGGAACCATTACCATAGGTGAATTTGCCCAAGAAATGAAATTCAACGATATGTATGCGATTGTGTAGCTTAGTGAAAGAGTAAACCATACGTATGGATTTTTCCTCAATATCTTTACATTTTGCGGAGTTATAATACCAAATACCAAAAAATAGTGGTCTTATTCAAACCTTTTTTTCTCGTAAACTATTACAGATAAAACGATGAAATAAAATCCATATTGTTTGCTATGTCCAGTACTTTATTATATATTTTTTTCATTTAAAATGGACATTAAATACCCTTTATAAAATACGAAAAAAAAATTCATTAAATTTTTTTAGCTACTTGTACAAGAGTGACCACTTTCTTATTACTACCAAAAGAAAGCTCGCAAGCACTTCCCTCATCTCCCTGAATTTTATTTTTGTCAAAAGGGTGGAACATATTGAAAAAAAATAAGAACATATATATTTGGTGATGTTCATGGTACGTGTATGTACAGGTACAGGTCAACAAATCTGACTTTACCTCTTCAAGGTCATTAAAAATGCATTCTTAAAGAAGTGAGATAGTACTTAATATACAGAAAAAATGACCTTGAAGCGGCAAAGTCAGATTTGTTGAACTGTACCTACTGCCGTGTCACACTAATCTCACGTATCTCAGAAATTATAGTTTTGAGAAAACTTGATTTGAATAAAATATCGTATTATCTTAATTCGCTCAAATATTATTAAATATCTAAGATAATTGATTTTTATTATGCGTTATTGATTCAATGTTGCAGTATTGATTTAATAACATATAAATATACCATTTGAAAATATAAGAAATAAGGAATGTGATACAATCAAAATAAAAATTTAAAAATACAATAGATTAATTATTATATTATTATTAACAAATTAATTAATTTTATTGTCAATATATATACTAGGGATTGAGTATAATCCTTTAAACGTTATTACGCGAAATTGCTGTATCTAAAGATACATGACATTCGTGTCACACGGCAGCCTACTTGTTTTTGAATTGCGTTTTTAAGAAATATTTTGAATAAATAAATGAATCATTGAATTTTTTTTTTTTTATTACATGATAATCTGATGCCTGCTCTACACTCTCGATCGAAGTTCCTCGACGAAGTAAGCGCTAAAGTTAGCTAAAGTCGGAATACCGTTATAACACCAGCCAGGAAGAACCATGAAATGACCTTTTACACTCTCGTACTCGGCCCACTTTGCGAGAATTGAGAGTAGCCATAAGGAATCTAATATGTTTTATGTTCAAAACGTAGACTCATTCCACATAGGAGTTTTAAAAAATAATCAGCTACGAATCAAGAACTAATTTTTTTCATTGCTTTTAACATACTTCTCAAGTCTACAATTTTAAATTCACTCATGAAGTTAAATACATCACTAATTGATCAAGTAAACAGTTTTCGTTTACCTAACGGGTAAGTAAAAATGTTAGTTGGATTTACTTGCGAAATAATTGTAGAACTGAGTAATACGTTAAAAACAATGAGAGAAGTTAGTTCTTTTTTCGTAACTAATTGTATTTTAGAACTCCGATATGAAAAAAATCTACATTTTGAAGATAAAACATATTAGATTCCTTATGCCTACTCTCAATTCTCGCAAAGTGGACCGAGTACGAGAGTGTAAAAGGTCATTTCATGGTTCTTCCTGGCTGGTGTTATAACGGTATTCCGACTTTAGCTAACTTTAGCGCTTACTTTGTCGAGGAACTTCGATCGAGAGTGTAGAGCAGGCATCAGATTATCATGTAATAAAAAAAAAAAAAAAAAAAAAAACATTCAATGATTCATTTATTCATTCAAAATATTTCTTAAAAACGCAATTCAAAAACAAGTAGGCTGCCGTGTGACACGAATGTCATGTATCTTTAGATACAGCAATTTCGCGTAATAACGTTTAAAGGATTATACTCAATCCCTAGTATATATATTGACAATAAAATTAATTAATTTGTTAATAATAATATAATAATTAATCTATTGTATTTTTAAATTTTTATTTTGATTGTATCACATTCCTTATTTCTTATATTTTCAAATGGTATATTTATATGTTATTAAATCAATACTGCAACATTGAATCAATAACGCATAATAAAAATCAATTATCTTAGATATTTAATAATATTTGAGCGAATTAAGATAATACGATATTTTATTCAAATCAAGTTTTCTCAAAACTATAATTTCTGAGATACGTGAGATTAGTGTGACACGGCAGTAGGTACAGTTCAACAAATCTGACTTTGCCGCTTCAAGGTCATTTTTTCTGTATATTAAGTACTATCTCACTTCTTTAAGAATGCATTTTTAATGACCTTGAAGAGGTAAAGTCAGATTTGTTGACCTGTACCTGTACATACACGTACCATGAACATCACCAAATATATATGTTCTTATTTTTTTTCAATATGTTCCACCCTTTTGACAAAAATAAAATTCAGGGAGATGAGGGAAGTGCTTGCGAGCTTTCTTTTGGTAGTAATAAGAAAGTGGTCACTCTTGTACAAGTAGCTAAAAAAATTTAATGAATTTTTTTTTCGTATTTTATAAAGGGTATTTAATGTCCATTTTAAATGAAAAAAATATATAATAAAGTACTGGACATAGCAAACAATATGGATTTTATTTCATCGTTTTATCTGTAATAGTTTACGAGAAAAAAAAGTTTGAATAAGACCACTATTTTTTGGTATTTGGTATTATAACTCCGCAAAATGTAAAGATATTGAGGAAAAATCCATACGTATGGTTTACTCTTTCACTAAGCTACACAATCGCATACATATCGTTGAATTTCATTTCTTGGGCAAATTCACCTATGGTAATGGTTCCAGACTCTTTATAATAGAAATGATAACGAATATGCAGAAATTTACATAGTTAAATTTTGAAAATGTCGTTATTTTCGACATCGATAATTTTCGATAGTGAAAAGTAGGTTTTGACAGTCCCAATATGTTCGGAATACCGACAACTTGCTTCTCTTAAGCCTTCAAAAATTTCGTTTTTTATTACGATGTACCGTCTTTTGTGAGATTTAGCATTTACGACGAAAAGACAATTACGAAAAGTAACGAAAAGTATTTTTTTAAAAATAATAGTTTGTATTGCTGACCCAATAAATGGAACTTAATGGAGCCTGGAAATAAGTAATTTTTATTTACTCAATTTGTGGTAAGGATTCGTTGTCGATAATTTTCGTTCGATAATGACAAAAAAGGTCGCAAGCAAATAATTGCCACAAAATCCCAATTCGGTATCAGAGGAACATGAATTATATTTTTGAATAGTAAAAGAGTTCAAGCAAATTACTGTTTTAAAATTTAAACAATATAATACTAATATATATTGTTCTCCTAATACCAGTTAACAAAATATACAAATTGGTGGATTGTTTTGTTTTGGGACTTTCGAAACTGGGACTTGGGACTTCATTTGGGACTCCAGGACACTCTACTTGAGATCAGGCGCTTCCAATTTGGTTCCATAATATTGCTTTCTGTGTGTAATATGTGGGACAAATTTTGTTAAGGGTAATTCCATGGTCACTTACATTACAATTTGATTTAAAATTGGGATTAAAATCTGTGAAATTTTCGTATTTAATGAGTAGATCCACTAAAATTTAATCAAATTAAATCAAATACGATTTGAACTTTTAAACAAAGGAAACCAAACAACAAAAAATGCATATAATTTTTTTTTATACAAGATAAAGTGTGGTCACTTACATTACTCAAAAAGGAACATAATTTTTCATCTTATACACAATAAGAATTTTCTGCTCTTTTTTGATAACAAACAGCTTCATTTAAATAAATTTAAACAAATAATGTTTCAATAAATTATTTTAATAAGAAATTTCATAACTTATTATGTATTTTTGATAAAAATGTAACTTTTAGTCGGTCACTTACATTACACCCTCTTTGGTCACTTACATTACAGTCACTTTAAAACAAGTTTTATTAAAAAGTAAGTAGTTTATTAGTTTGATTTTTTGGAAAATATAATAGATAACAAACATAAAAGTTTATTTTTAGTAATTAAAAAAACGTCTGTCGATTTTGATAGCCTCCATTACTCGAATTCGTAGCTTGACAAAAAATCAAAATAATACTCAAAACGAGTATAATAACTATTTCATCAGAAAGAAAAATGTAAATTTAGCTGTATTTTAATATTCTCTTGAAAAAAATCACAAGTTACGGTAATTCATTTTATTAAGTAAAAAAATTTTAAGCTAAATTTACAGAATAAAAACAATTACAGGTAAAAAATAAAATAAAAAAACGTTGTAATCAGTTATTTAGTCTTTTGAGTATCAAGTAGGCATGATATTGATTAATTATTTTCATTTTTTAATTTTTACTAAAATTCCATCTTTTCATGGAATTGCCCTTAAGTTTATAACGTTTAACTAACTACAACTAATAACTAAAAATCAGAGTTCACGAAGCTTCTTCGAATTCAGAGCTAACGAATACTCATCAATTCCATTCTATTTTAGTCGAAATAAATAGGCATTACATACAAATGTGGTATGAGTATGTAATTCAAATTTCGTTGCGTTATTTCTTTGAAATTTATATTATTTTATTTTCACACTTGTAATAGAAAATGCCTATCTTTGGTGGTCTCGAACAACACGGTTTCAAAGAACACGGAACCAATTAATCGTGTTCTTCGGGGGATTGCTGTACAAAAAAAATTTTTCTACTCCTACTATTAGAATTAATAATTGTCCACACCGTGTGGTACGGTGCGAAATAATATCCCACGGCTTAATGTACCTAATAAAAAAGTAGGCTGTTTTGTTGATTTAATATATCTATCTATCTATCTATCTATCTATCTATCTATCTATATATCTATCTATCTATCTATATATATATATATATATATATATATATATATATATATATATATATATATAGATAGATAGATAGATAGATAGATAGATAGATATATTAAATCAACAAAACAGCCTACTTTTTTATTAGGTACATTAAGCCGTGGGATATTATTTCGCACCGTACCACACGGTGTGGACAATTATTAATTCTAATAGTAGGAGTAGAAAAATTTTTTTTGTACAGCAATCCCTCCAGGTGTTTGACGCCTCCAGGTGTAGCGCATTATTCTCTTATATATATATATATATATATATATATATATATATATATATATATATATATATATATATATATATATATATATAAGAGAAATTCCACTCATTCACTCACTCATCTATCACAAAATCTCCAGAACTATATATAATACCTACAAACTTGAAATTTGGCATGTAGGTCGTATTGGGTCGTATTGGTTCGTAGTCTATTGGGTCGTAGGTGCTCACTAAGAAAGGGTTTTGCAAAATTTTTTGTCCAACCGTAGAAATTTACGAAAAACCGTAAAATATAAATTTTTTATTACTGTATACAGCAATCTATGAATTTATTTTAAAAAAAAACATACCGAATTTTGGAAATTTTGTAAGTATTAATAAATATTTCTATAGATACCACCAACAATATTTTTTTCTACAATCTTAGTGGAAAGAAGGCTTTTGCCTTCTGTGAAAAGAGCGCGAAATGTGTATTTGCCGAAGACTCTCGTTGCCAAGCAGCAAAGAACTGCTTTGCGCTTTAAAGCGGAAAAGTAATACTTTGTCGCTCGCTCAACGTATACTTAATTACAAACTGGGTAGGCGTTGTTTATATTTTCCATAGTAACAAATAAACAGATTCTAAAATTATTATTTTTATGGTAATCAAGTGAAATATCAATTTTATTAAATTTCAAAATGACTACAAAATATTAATTAAAAATAATAAATAACTATAATTAATAAATATTAAGAATAAAAAATTTTAAGAAATCTATACATATATGATTGAAATATATAATAGTGACAGTGATTTCTCAAGTACACCACCAGATATTTCTGAAGCTGCAAAAATTATAACATTAAATATTAACGTCCATTATTATTTTTCAAGTATCTTTTAAATAAAAAATACATTTTATAAGATCGTAGAAAAAATTTTGTGTGTAATTCGAACACAAAATGACACTGCCGCTCTCATGAGAATAATGCGCTACACCTGGAGGCGTCGCGCGTCAACATTCTCAATCGAGCGGCAATATACCATTTTGTGCTTTTAATACACAAATAATTACTATTACCTATGACTACTATGAAATTACTTATTTACTGTACAAAATACTATTTGTATCCTTTAAAGAAAATAAACAACTGGACTGTCCAGTTATCATCAATTGGTATTTCTGCTGTTCTCAGCAAATTCCATTCTCAGATGAAATTTTCACCAAGCCGGGCTTGGTTATTCTGATATTAAAAACGAAATATGGATTTTACTTATCTGTCCTTAGTAGTTTTGAGAAAACGGAAGCAGGTATCAAAAAAAATGATGAAACAAGACTATAGGTAAAATTGGTATACGAATAAAAAAAAACGATCAAAGCTTAAGTTATCCTGTAGGACCTGAGAACCCCGAAGAAAGCCTAAATTAAACGACCGAACTTATCGTTATCAAATTTCTTGGCCAAATTTTTCTCGAATAGTACTGAGATTCTGAAAAAAATGGACATGGGCGGACCCAAAAAACCCTTTAAATAAACGATCAGACAGATTTTATCCAAATTTTTCTCAAATATTATTGAGATTCCGAAATAAATTAATGTGAATTCAGAAATATTCTTCAGAGCCCTGTGATCTCAAAATGTCTCACAAATTACAGTGCTCTTAAAATTATCAGCATGAATATCTAACTACTTACGATAAGATTTTAAGGTATGAAAATTAGACATGATATTGGAATACAAATATAACGAAAAGTTTCAGAATATCTGATTCGAAATTAAGTTGAAGTTGGAATGAATCCTCCAGCGCTATCGACTTAAACAACTCTATACTCTAATTAAACAACTTGACTGATTTTGATAAAATTTTATGAAAATATATGCTATAAAAATATGAATATGACTTGAAAATATGAAAAGATGAATAATACTTTAGAGTCGTCGAGCGAGCGAAGCGAAGCACATAAGGAACTAATTTTGTACAAAATTTCAGAATATCAAATTTAAATGGACGTGTGCTCACATTGTCCGTCAGTTACACCAAATAGGGCGCAAATTAAAAAGCTGAAGAAATGTGAGAATTTTTACTCAAGTACTGTTGAGATCTCTGTGAAAGATTAAAGTGACGTTAAAATGATTTCCCGGGGCTTTGGTGCCTTGAAGGGCCTAAAATAGAAACAATTCTAAAACTGCTAGTAATCTAGGGTAAGTGCGGGAGAGATGCCGCAGTATAGCCACAGTTCGTCCGTTGATTGATAGATAGCGCTATTAATGGATTATATGTTTAAAATAACTTACTTATTTAAGCTGTATATGGTAAAATTTATGATTAGTCCAACAGTTTAGTAATTATCCAACTTTTTATTATTGAAAAGTAAGTTTTTTAACATAATTTTTTATCAAGCATTTAATTCATTAGAATTTAAGAATGTATATTTCATTGTTTTAATGAAAATGAGTTTTGCTATTAATTTAGGTATATTTTAAAAGTACTGTATATAATTTTAGGTTAGAATTCCGTTCTATGCTTGCTATAGCAACATGCGCATCTATCCCAACAAAAAGGAGAGATGCCGCATTTAAAGTTGGTATAGATGCCGCATCATATTACATATTAAAAAAATGGATTTATACCCTAATTATACAATTTTTTTGGACTGTAAATTATGCCACGTAGATGTAAAATATCCATTAATGGATCAGGAAGAGGTCTCATATCAGTGAAGATAACGAAATTAATGATGATTGCCTGTGTATTGAATGTTTTGAAAAGTACTCAGGAACAAAAAAAAATGTTTACTGGTTAAGATATATAAAGTGCCAAAAATGGTTACATATGGCATGCATCATGTATGGAGATCTGTGTAATATATGTTCAAGAGGGGCGCTGCGCCAAAAAAATGCAAAATTTTTAATCTGAACTATGCGACGTCTCTCCTTCTTTGATGCGGCATCTCTCCCATGGGTGTGGGAGAGACGCCGCTTTGCAGGCTCTACAAAAATGTTATTTATGAACCTTTTATGACTCAAAATTTTTAAATTATTTATAAATAATTTTAAAGAACAATGTTTATATTTATTGTGTACCAAATTTCAAATCAATTAAATGCATACTTAAAGAATTATCAAGTGTTTTCAAAATGTGCGGCATCCTTCCGCATTCACCCTATATAAATAATTCTAAAAATATACATATCGCTACTTTTCTCTGTAAACCTTGTATATCAAAAACTACATGTTTTAGGACACACAATAATATATTGTACAATAAGTGGGAAAAGAAGCTTATTTCTCACGAATATGAGTTTGTTGCGCGAGCCCGCAGGGCGAGTGCAATAATTCATATGAGTGAGAAATAAGCTTTTCCCACGTATTTTACACTATATTTTTCCTACGAGCACATTTTTTTCGTAAAATTTAACATAAATAATATAATTAAAATAAAATTTAAATAAGTAGTAAATTTTTTTTAATTTATAATGTTAGTGGTAAGATGTTCAAATATTTGCCAAAGCATACTTTGAAACTATGGAAACAATAATAAATAATCAACATGCATATGTATATTTTTAGAATTACATATGACATTATATATTAAATCAGACATAGCCAATTTTTTTATTATATTAAGCCGTGCGAAATAATTTCCCACTGCTATTTCCGCACAGGGTGGGCAATTGTTAATTTTTACATATTTAGAAAATAGTAGGGTTAATTTTATTTTATAATAAGGTTAGGTATATGCAAAAAAATTTTGTTCTACTTCTGTTGAAGAACACTCATTACATATCCGTAAATTGTTGAGAAAGTTAAGCATTATTTAAAGGTGTGGAGGCATGATCATTACTCAATAGGTTTGCGATAGTCTTGTGAATAATATATCTATAAGTTTTAATTTCATATATGTTGCGTAATAACGTCTAAGTAAACAAAGTAGTTTCTAAATCAATACCCAGATGTCAAATTTACGACTCATTTTTAAAAAATTTAGTTAAATGGACCCCTTTTGACAGATAAACTTAAAAAGTATCAATCATCTAATTATTTTGATTTTAAAATATAAAACAAATTTCTTTATTATTACAAAAATTAAAGATTTGTATAATTATTTCATTCATTCATGGTACGTATTTTAATATTTGTATGCAATTTTTTAGTAATTTATTATAATAATAAGCAGCATTGAAGTTCGCTAAATATAGGTATATATTATAATATGGGATATGTACGTAAAGTAAAATGCAGTAGTAAAGTTTATAATGATCATGCTATAATCAAATGATTTTAAAAGGACGAATATTATCACAAACTGTGAGTATTAACAATCACTTTTTCGTTACAACTGATGTAAATAAATAGCTACTGTAGAAAAAAATCCTTCTAAATGAAAATATTGTAAAGTCCAAGCCCCCTTAAAGAACGTGTAGTATAGACATTGCACAACGGGAGTGATTGAGTGTGCGATTTCAATGAACGAATGGGCAAGCTAAATGCACATTTTGCACAAAATTTCCACCGTGGAAATTTTATTTGATGAAATAAAAAAAATGTTGCGGGCAGTGTGTGTTTAACTTGCGGTGTGTGCGGGTGAAAGATGTTGATAAGAGAAGCCCACAGAGAGAGCAAAAGTGAATAGAGAAGTCGAAGGGACTCCCATCAGCGGCTAATCCAGAGTAGAAGGAAAAGGAAACGGCAAGTACAATCGCACCCTCCATTTATATTGATCTAGTTAAGGAATTTATTTTAAGGACTATTTAGTTAAGGAGAGCACTTTTGATAACTATTTATTTAGGGAAACTATTTTTCATAATTATTTGTTTAGGAAATACGAATTCTACTAAATGATAGGTTTGGAACGCTTTGAAGAGGTACAGTCAAGAGATAATTTTTAAGATAAGGCATGCCATCCAGTCAATTAGTAGATTTCTTAATTCGCTTATAATTTTACCTTTATACATTTATTTTTCCTTTTTTTTAACTCTTTATAAAATAAAGGACTATTATTATTATTATTATTATTAACTTTCAGTGGGTTTACCTTCCAAATTCTGCCTTACTTATGCCGCTTGCTTCGTTGGGAGGGTTCACGAACTTACCTTGCTACCCCCACTTCTTGTTCCTTCACGATGATAGTAATTTTTTGAGTCTAATTGATTTTTCTTTCCGTATGGAAAACATATAAACTATGATAGATATAATCTTTACAATAAAATCTCTAATCACAATCAGTCTTTCTTTTTCGTAAGTGTCCCCTAACTTTTGACGTATACCATACATTGGCAAGAGAAAATAAAATAAAACAGACAGTACTCTTTTGGACAAATGTACCTGAATCTCCCTGTATTCCTATTGTGGAGTAGCCCCCAAACACCTGACACCACTTTGTAACGACCGAATCGAGGAGGGGGAAAATGAATTCCCGCTACGGAGTTTGGCGGGTTGGCCTAAGTTGGTTTCGTAAGGTTAGTCCCGCGATCCTAGTAGTCGCGCCAAGGACGCAACGTATAGTTGTATCCTGGGAGTCGCAACGGGGAAGGGAGATAACAATAATATCGACACTTACTTAACTTTAATTTTATTATCTAGAAAAACTAGAGAATGTTACATAAAGAAATTTAACATATGAAAATCAATACAATTATATAT
Source organism: Brachynemurus nebulosus (assembly GCA_035578155.1). Classification (NCBI taxonomy): domain Eukaryota; kingdom Metazoa; phylum Arthropoda; class Insecta; order Neuroptera; family Myrmeleontidae; genus Brachynemurus; species Brachynemurus nebulosus. Next base: position 1,623,917 of record JAPWDM010000052.1, on the reverse strand, counting down.
GATGATAGTAATGATGTTTTTACTAAAACATATAAATGATAATGGCGAATTAAGATTAAAAAAAAAGGAAAAATAAATGTATAAAGGTAAAATTATAAGCGAATTAAGAAATCTACTAATTGACTGGATGGTATGCCTTATCTTAAAAATTATCTCTTGACTGTACCTCTTCAAAGCGTTCCAAACCTATCATTTAGTAGAATTCGTATTTCCTAAACAAATAATTATGAAAAATAGTTTCCCTAAATAAACAGTTATCAAAAGTGCTCTTCTTAACTAAATAGTCCTTAAAATAAATTCCTTAACTAGATCAATATAAACGGAGGGTGCGATTGTACTTACCGTTTCCTTTTCCTTCTACTTTGGATTAGCCGCTGATGGGAGTCCCTTCGACTTCTCTATTCACTTTTGCTCTCTCTGTGGGCTTCTCCTATCAACAGTTTTCACCCGCACACACCGCAAGTTAAACACACACTGCCCGTAACATTTTTTATTTCATCAAATAAAATTTCCACGGTGGAAATTTTGTGCAAAATGTGCATTTAACTTGTCCATTCGTTCATTGACATCGCACACTCAATCACTCACGTTGTGCAATGTTTATACTACACGTTCTTGAAGGGGGCTTGGACTTCACAATATCAAATTGAAGAAATCCATTCTCGTCCGTAGATTAAAATAATATAAACTGAAAAAGAGTATTTTCAGTAAAATAAAAATCTTGAAATTATTCATTTTAATTGTCATTGAGGATTTTTTATTATTGCTATGTTTTTCACCTCTTAAATCAATTTTGACAAACTTTTTACATTTAGTATTTTTAAGTGTCAAACGCCAGTTTTGACAAAAATGCCACTAGAGCGCACTGCTTAGCTACGCAGCTTGTCTATATGTATAAAGGCTGTATAAATCATTATACCTAAATGATAATTATAAAACATACATAATTATATGAAATATTATAAAATGCCAACCATTTTTTGTACTTTTTAATCTTATTAAAAATTGAACAAATTGAAATGTCAAATGCCAATGAAAAAATAAATTGCACCCACACTTATCTTTTTTAAAATAATAATAATATGCACATGATCTTTCTTAATATTTTCAGTTTGTGTCATTTTGATTTTCAAAAAATCGGACTAAACTAGGATTACAATCTATTTTTATAAAAATCGTTTTGAAATCGAACGTAATCCGATCATAATTGGATTACCAGTGTACACATCCAATTGTTATACGATTTTCGTTTGATTCGATTAACATTCGATTGAAATCGTATGTCTAAACGTAGGGTAACAATTGGATGTTTAAACCGGTGACCGAATTGTAATCGTATTGCCTCTAGTAAAAGATCCCGCAGCTGATTTCTGCAGGTATTTGTTTTTTAATGAAACTTAACTTAAATGAATCCTTAATAGTTATGTAATACATTGCTCCCGGGTTGCCAGCTCTCAATCGGCCGCAACCTCAGGTGTTAACAGGTGTTAACAGGTATATTGTTGTTAATAATTTTCGGTCGCGTGTTTTTCGAGACAATTAGATACTAAATTAAAGTTTTATATTATTATATTATTATATATATATATTATTACATATGTACAATGTAATACATAATTCATTGCCTTGATTGATCAATATGTATAATTTTTTTTTTCAATAGTTGCAGCTGAGATGTAATAAGAGAGTTAATTAATTAAAAGTAATGTCAACCATAACTTGCGGCTATTTTTTCACAGGCAACCATGTATTATCGTGTTCAGAAAAAGTAAAACTTTAATTTAATATCTAATTGTCTCAAAAAACACGTGACCGCAAATTATTAACAACAATGTACCTATTAACACGTGGCAACCTAGAGGTTGCGGCCGATTGAGAGTTGACAACCCGGGAGAAATGTATTACATTGCCATTAAAGATGCATTTAAATTAAGTTTCATTAAAAAAACAGATACCTGCAGAAATCAGCTGCGGGATCTTAGACTAATCGATTTCAAAACGATTTCTGTGAAAATAGATTGTAATCCTATTTTAGTTCGACTTTTTGAAAATCAAAATGGCGCGAACTGAAAATATTAAGAAAGATCATGTGCATATTATTATTATTTTAAAGATAAATGTGCGTGTAATTTATTTTTTCATTGACATTTTGACATTCCAATTTGTTTAATTTTTAATAAGATTAAAAATTAAAGAAAAATGCAATTTAATGGAGTCGGATAAACAAAACATAAGGAACTGTTTCCCCCCTCAAATTTTTTTTTTGTAGCATGTTAATTACATCGAAGACTATACGAAATGAACATTTTCTACCACTTGCAACCGCCGCTACGAAAGTTATCGGCCATTTTGTGAAAAATCGACCATTTTAGTCGTACTTTCTAAATATAGATGAATATATCTCGGTATGTGTAGGTCTAAAAAAAACGAAAAAAATTGAGGCTATTCACTACGATATAGTCTACCAGCGGTTACACTATGAAATTTTTATCTGCACACATAACCTTAAAAAAAAATAAAAATTGGAGATACTGCTAGATTTTGGTTTTTTGATTTTAACTTGGGATGTTTTAAGTGAAGTTTGATGAAATTTTCAGAAAATATACTTTATAACGTGGACAATAACTGGTTAAAATTTCAAATCAAAATATCTAACGAAAGCCCCGAAAATTAACGTCAATTTTGAAAATTGATTGGCCAATGGTTTTTGTGCATTGTATCGTATGAGGTTCTTTTTCCTTTTAAAATGTAGGTTTTTTTATGCACTTTATGATGATGGATAAGAAAAAATTTTAAGCTTGAAAAAAAGCGAAAAAAATCGATTAAAAATTCAAAATCGTCGGCTATGAACAATATTTGAAAAATAATTTAAATCAAGTAAACTGCCGTAATTTAAATATCAGTTTGAATAATTTGTGCCATACAAGGGTTACAGACTTCCATAAGAGGATTACAGGAATCGTACGTGATTAAAAAACCAAGTTTGGAGAAATTAAGGTTCAATTATTTTCAAAAATACGCAACATCAAAAGTGTACTACTACAAAAAATTAAGGGAGCAAAGAAAAATTGTTAATTTTTGATATGATTTTTGAAGGGCTGTATTTACGTGAAAAACAGTCCTATCGAGATGATTAAAAAAGCATTTTGAAGCTACAAGATTCTAATTTTGAAATATTTCGTCCAAAAATTTTTAGGAGTAGGTAGCAGTTATCGACAAATTCTAAGGAATAAGAAAAAAAAGTTTTGAAAATTTTTTGCTCTTTTTTTCGGTATACGGGCTTTTTTTTTTTTTTTACAGTAAAGTCATGGTATTGACTTGATAAGCCTGCTTATTCAGTTTCAATTTCCCTTCTTAAATTTTTCTCTACGTTGAATTGTTCCGGAGATATCCAACTTTGAATGCAAAAGGATCCTTTTTGCTTTAGCCATCGATACTTTGTAACCAGTGATCGGACAGAAAATTGAAGGGCAGTTTTTCAATCTGGAATAAATTTCTGACATGGTTGTGCCGCATACTTTAGGAAAAAAAAAATTGTTCATCCTGAAATTTAACCTGAAACATGTGAAAAAAGGGACTTTTTTCCTTGTTGCGAAAAATTGTCCGCATCCTTGCGAATGTTGTTGGAGAATCTAATCTTTTTACGATTTTTTATACCTCACTGTACCCTCAATAATCCTGTAAATCGGCAGATCGATCTATTGAATTGTTTTCCTAAACTGTTTGTTCAAAATTTTAGAAAAAAATTAAAGTAGCAAAATTGAATGAGCAAAATTAAATGGAAAATTCAATTTTTTTTCAACTTTTCTCACAATTAGGCGTCTTTTATCTATTAAGTTTGAAAATTAAAAAAAAAATTTTTTTGTCAGAATTTTTTTAAAAAATTGAAACAAATTATTTTGTTTTTTTGTTTTTTTTTTTTTTGTTTTCTTTTAAATTTAATTTTAATTTTTTAAAATTTTTGAAATTTTAAAAAAACGAAAAAAAATTTTTTTTCTTTTTTTGTTCCCTTAATTTTTTATAGCAGTACATATACGCTCCCACCCACCTCACAAGCTACAAATTCAACAGCAGAGCTGCAATAATTTAAATAAAGTAAACCACCATAATTTAAATATTATGAGTTATAATAATTTATCCTATACAAGGGTTACAAGCTTCCAAATGAGGATTACACGAATCGAACCCAATTAAAAAAACAACTTTGGAAAAATTAAGTCCATAGTTCGTCGAAAGGCTCATAGGTGTTAAGCCACTTAGTTTGTTAATACACTCTTAAAGAATGTTGAATTTGCAGCTTGTGGATGAATGGGACCTTTCAGCTTATATACTTTTGATGTTGTGCATTTTTGAAAACAATTTAACCTTAGTTTCTCAAACTTAATTTTTTTAATTGGGTTCGATTAGTGTAACCCTTACATGGAACCTTGTGACCCTTCTATGGTACTAATTACTACTTAAATTTTTAAATTATAGCGGTTTACTTACATTTCAAAAGGAAAAAGAACCTCATACGATACAATGCACAAAAACCATAGGCCAATCAATTTTCAAAATTGACGTTAATTTTCGGGGCTTTCGTTAGATATTTTGATTTGAAATTTTAACCAGTTATTGTCCACATTATAAAGTATATTTTCTGAAAATTTCATCAAACTTCACTTAAAACATCCCAAGTTAAAACCAAAAAACCAAAATCTAGCAGTATCTCCAGTTTTTATTTTTTTTTTAAGGTTATGTGTGTAGATAAAAATTTCATAGTGTAACCGCTGGTAGACTATATCGTAGTGAATAGCCTCAATTTTTTTCGTTTTTTTTTTAGACCTACACATACCGAGATATATTCATCTATATTTAGAAAGTACGATTAAAATGGTCGATTTTTCACAAAAAGGCCGATAACTTTCGTAGCGGCGGTTGCAAGTGGTAGAAAATGTTCATTTCGTATAGTCTTCGATGTAATTAACATGCTACAAAAAAAATTTGAGGGGGGAAACAGTTCCTTAATCATTAAAATTTGGAGCTTATCCGACTCTGCTAATTGTGTGGTTGACATTTTATAATATTTCATATACATAATTATGTATATTTTCTAATTGTCATTTAGGTATAATGATTTATACATATAAAATCAGAGGTTATGTGAATACATATAAGTTGATATTCTATGTAAACGCCATTTTCTTTTTTTTAAAATCGAAAGAAGAAATCGTATAATAAACCATGGAAGAAAGAAAGGTATATAATATTATAAAGGAAGGAGCATTTCCCAAAATACTGATCAACATATTATGAATCTTAACGTGCTTATTATGAATGACGTCATTTTGTAAATAAACAGTAATGGTTTTAATGTAATTAAAACATTACTATTGCTTTTAAAACAATATATTTAGTATATTTTCCTTATAATTGTGTTTCCAATATATAAACATAATCAATTAATTAATTATTTTTAATATCTGTTTTATTTGATTCAATAATCCACTCCAGTTCGACTATTTTATCAGTTAATTTTTCGAATTCTCAATTGTCTACTAAATAATTATATTTTTTTAACGGTCGGTACTTAAAGAATATTATAAATTATTATAAACTGAAAACAAAAAGTGCTCAAATTAATCGATTATTTACAATTTATAACTCTTTTTGTAAAAAGATTAGGTTTTGGTTTATAGTATTGCACCACTAATAAAACCATAGAACACTAGAAGCCAACTAACATAAAAAAAGTGAAATTCGCTTGGAGTCCTTTGTAACCCAGTCACAGCTTAAGGCATTAGTCCGTCAGTAGTCGTCGTCGAGTCAACATACCATTGTATTAACAATATACCCCATTGTTACATGTACCCGTTGAACATCTCTCTCTGGTAATACGTGTATTGTGTTTGTATGTGTGTATACACATACTACTACAAAAAACCAAACTAATACACTGCAACCAGTGTGTATGTACACAAACAGACTACGTCACAAACTCATTACAAGTGGAACAGAGGCAAAGCCAATCTAGTTTGTCCCCTTGAATAAAACATATCTTTTTGGTAAAGGTGGACACAAACATAAATAAACTATACAGTTATTAAATTGTCATTTTATTAATAAATAAATAAATACAAACAAAATACATAATCTTGAAGTTAAATTTTTATATGCCCATTAATTTTACATAAAAGACGCCACTGAAATGATTTGCCAATACAAACTATATTTTAATTTTTACATAATTTTATTTTTTACGATATCTTCAAAATTTTTGTCATTATTATCATATATTTTAAATAAAACAACGAATTCTTTATTTACATAGAGTAATTCCTTTTCCGGTATTTCCTTTACTTTGTGTAATGCGAAAATTGGTATTATTCCGCTTATAATAAACCTGTTTTTTAAATGAAAAATTTAGAAAAATGAACAAATTTTCACTACAAATGGTTGTATTTATTGATAAGTACAATATTTACTTACCCAAATATTATATTTATGGAGTATTACGTTTATTAATATTGTTTTAAACTTAATTTTTTGTAGGACTCGATCTTGTGTGCTTATTTGTCGCGTGTTTGTGTGTCTATTTACTCTTTTGTTTTTAGCGAATTTCCAGAATGGAATTCAGCTATTACAGCCACTGTCACAACGCGACCTGAGTCCGGGACCCCGGCAGAAATTTGTTTTGAGGTCCCTAGAAACCGAAAATAATATTCGCTAAAATTTATATATATATATATATATATATATATATATATATGTATGAATATATGTATATATATATATATATATATATATATATATATATATATATATATATATATATGTGTCCGCACGATAACTCTCGAACGGAATGTCCTAGGATTACGAAATTTGGTGACAGTATTGGAAGTCCCAAACCGTTGGATGAGTTCGTTAACCAGACACGTCGTATGCCAGGAACATGGTTTTTGTTCTTGCAAAAAATTAGTTTTTTGCCAAAATTTCCATTTATTCAAAAATTTTTGCGAAATTTTTTTACACCATTTAAAAGAGAAGAAAAAATTACATAAAAAAGATCCTTAAACTTTTTTTCTATGTCAATTAGTTTCCGAGAAAAACTATGTGACTTAGAATGTGATCTAAGAGATGTAATCTTAAGTGATGCAATCTTAAAGTCTTAAGTTACTCACATTCTAAGCACATATTCGACACACTATGTACAGTCAAAGAGGATATAGTGTATATAATATGTATAACGTCAATATCGTATACCCATACGATCACATAATTATGATACATGTATAATGTTGATGTAAGACGAAGTAAGAGTACAGAGGTACAGCAACTATTTTAAAAGAGGGTACGATAACTCAAGAACGAAATACCTGATTTTTAAGAAATTTCTTGAAAACGTTGGAATATATATATATATATATATATATATATATATATATATATATATATATATCCCTGTCCTAGATCCCTATCCTATATATATATATATATATATATATATATATATATATATATATATATATATATATATATATATATATGTATATGTATGTAGAAATATTTACAATAATTTAATTTTTTCTTTAAATTGAATAAATTCTTTAATTTAATATTTTGACAAAAGCATATTAACAAATCCAATATATTGAGTAATTATGTCCAATCGCCTTCAAATTAATCTTCTAAATAATCGTCTGGGTAATACGTCTTTTAAAATATTCGTCTTGAAAAATACATCTTTTATAATAATCGTCTTTATATATCGTCTTCAAAATACGTCTCTCTTTTTTTATCATAGCTAACTTAACATTATTGCTCAATTTTTAGAACAATTATAAATTAATTAAAATACCCCTGTTGCAGCATCCTGCATAACATAGCGAATTTCCATTTACAAAAGTACGTTTTTCTCGGAAACTAGTTGATATAGAGTAATTGTAAATAAAAAATACCCCTGTCGCAGCATCCTGCATAACATAGCGAATTTCCATTTACAAATTTCTTAAAAATAAGATGTTTCGTTCTTGAGTTATCGTGCGGACACTTGGTAAACATATATATAAATGTGTCCGCACGATAACTCAAGAACGAAACATCTTATTTTTAAGAAATTTCGTGAAAACGTTTACGGTGTTTTGGACATTTTTCGGGAAAAAGATTTGGCGGAATGAGGCGGAAAATTCACACAAAGAAGGTTTTTTTTATTTACCATTACTCTATATCAACTAGTTTCCGAGAAAAACGTACTTTTGTAAATGGAAATTCGCTATGTTATGCAGGATGCTGCGACAGGGGTATTTATTTTTTGTGACACATTCAAAGGAATGCACGTATTCATTCTAACATATCATATTATACTATATCTTATCTCTCTCTTACGAAATAGTTTCCATCCATATTCTTCTATATCGATGGTATGAACCCACAAGTATCATTGGTAGAACCTACGTACGATTGGGGGCATCCCCAGGTGGTCTCGTAAAACAGAAAAATTTGAAAAATTTTTAATGTTTCTTTGAAAAAGGTCAGCTTTATTATTTTATTTTCATGTACACTCATATAAATAACTACTATTTCTCGCTTTTATAAAGCAGGAGACACATCGCTATCTCTGCAAACCACCTATTTTATAATATATGTATAATTTATATATTTAAAAACAAAATGTAAAATAAGCAAATACACTAGTATAGTTTAATTTGATGATAACCAAAAATTAATTTTAAGCTAAATAATATTAATTTTATATCATAACATTCATAAGTTCATAACATAATAATAATCATAATATGTCAAATATATTTGAAATACTATGTAGGATTCATGAAGTACATACAATTTTGTTTCTGTAAACCAAATTAACTTAAATATCAGCTCAGAGAGTTGTATCCGGTAAGAAAAGACATGAAAATGATAGTAAAATAAACTTATTTCGTAAAAATGTTCGTAATATTTTCTCTGTGCCACAAAAAACATGCAAATGATACACAAACACGGTTTTGTTTTTTGAATCAGATTAATGTAATCAGTGGCTCAGAGAGCCTTGTCATTTAATGGAACGGTCAGGAACAGATAGAAAGGTGTCCCTTTAAATACACTAATTTGTAAATAAGGAGTAACTAAAAATTTGAATAAGATTTAGGAAATTCCAGCATTTGAATAAGGGCTAATATAAAATAGATAACTGAGGTTAGTTATATAGGTTTCTTTATAATTGTATTATATAAATTTATAAGTAGGGCGTCACACCAATTAGATATGTGGAAATCCCAAATTTAGTTCAAATTTTTTGTGCCGTCAAAAAGATTCTATTGGAACTAAAAAAATTTTTAAGGTTGCGAAATTTCCATTCTCTAATGCTTAGTGTACACATGCAAGTTACTTGCAGAAGTTTTTGCAGACACTACTTGCACAGACGTGTCCACATATTTCATACTTTTTGCATGTTTTCTTTCGCAAGTTACTTTCAGAAGTCGCTCTATGTAAGGACTTGCGACGTGTTTATGTAAAACATAATTATTTTTTATTTGCAAGTTTTGTACATAGGGTCATTTCACCGGTTTTCGTCCAATTAGTGGAGTTTATAGGTTCGTGACATAATAAAAATAATAATATGTTCTATTAATTCAATGTTAATGAATTATAATTTTATTTATTACTTATATTTTGTATTTTAATTGTAAATAAAATGACAACTAATTACGTTCATTGCTTTTATATATAAAAAAAAAAAATTCGTTAAGTGCGTGTCAAAGTAATATCGTCTCAGACAGAGATATCGATTCTCCCAAAAAATCGATTTTTGGATCGATTTAAATCGAAATTTAAATAACAATTTTATTGCACATTAAAATTTTGTTGACAGTTATACAAATTACTCAAGCATATACATAAATTTTGAAGATATACAATCTACTAATACGAAATAAACCTTTATAAAATGGTAATTGCATCTTTAATTTCGAAATGATAATTTTAAAATTTTTAAATAACAATGTATAATTCACCAAAAATAATATAAATTTGAAAACAGGAAAAAATTTGCTCCTAGAAGCTTATTTAAAGAAAATTATTAATATTACTAAATCAACCTAAACTAAGATTATATAAAACTTTAAATTTTGCCGTAGACTCGCCAATCCGAGGTTACCAGGTCTGCTGGAAACTCAACATGATAGCGTTTTAGTCACAACAACTTGGTGGGGCTAAATGGTAAATGGGTGAAACTGAATGTTTCAACATATTTCTAGCCTACTGAAACCACTTTTTGAATTGTATAACGAAGTAAATAGCTAAAAGGATATGAAAATGATGAATGATGTAAAGAAAAGCGCCCATTTATTGAATAGTACAACTTTTACAAGAATGGAAATGAAAAATTATCAGTTTGACTTATTTTCTCTAGAAATAAAAGCTACTAAAAATTTTAGAGAATTTTATAATACAGCAGATAACGAATATGTAGAAATTTAGATATTTAAATTTTAAAAATATCGTTATTTTCGATATCGATAATTTTTGATAACGAAAAGTAGGTTTTGATACTCCAAATACGTTCAGAATACCCACAGCCGGCTTCGCTTAAGCCTTCAAAAATTTCGTTATTTTTGAGCTACGATGCACCGTTTACGAGATATTTACAATCAAAAGTCAACGTTTTCGAAAAGTATCGAAAACTAATTTTTTTGAAAATATTCTATTGCTGACCAGATCAATGGAACCAATGGAGTATAAATTAAGCCATTATAATCTATTTATGAAGAATAGCTCGGTGTCGATAATTTTCGATAACGAAAAGTAGGTTTTAACAGTTGCAATATGTTTGGAGTACCTACAACTAGGGATGTTACGGATATAAAATTTCGGATACGGATACGGATACCGATATTTAAAAACATTTTTTTCGGTTTCGGTTTCACTTACGGATATGTAACAATATCGGATAATGTATCGGATACGGTTATGGCTATGGATAACTACTTTCAGTGAACATTTTTTCTTTTAGAAAAAAAGGGAAAAATTTTACCCCAAAACGTGAACGCTAAATACAAATCAACAAAAATCTATTAAGGGAAATATATGTAGCAAAAATTTGCTTAGATTTAACCCCAGTTTTCTAACGGCAGTTGTCTGTTATTATCCGAAACAAATCCGAAACTTTTATTTTCGGATACGGTTTCGGTTTCGGATGTGTAATTATTTCGGATATCTGGTAGTTTCGGTTACGATTACGGATATTCATAACATCCCTACCTACAACTTGCTTCGCTTAAGCCAGTAATCCGACAAATAAGAAGAGAAAATAGAAGAAAAGAAAAAAAAACCATTTAACATTTAGCCCCACCAATGTTTTAACACGTAGCCCCAAAGTACTATTTGAGCTTTGACAACGAACACGCAAATGATGACGATAAATATACAAAAATCTTTTAAAGATTCGTATTCACAATACATAAATGAACTAATATACTTACTTTGATGAGGGTATGTCTGAAAAAACTCCTTTTCAGATGAAAAGTATAGCAGCAAAGAAAATTACTTCGTCATTATCGAAACACATTTAAGAATATGTACACCATAAGGCTCAGATGAACTTCACATTACTAACGTTTTTTGCTTTCTAGTCAAGAAAGCCCTCTAAGGTCAAAATTTCAGCTTTGTAACTGTTGACATTCAAGAGATAATGCAAAAACATGGTTTTGACAATTTACCATTTAGCCCCAGTCTCCTCTACATAATTATAATATAAATAAAAAAACGCTGTGAGCAGCCGGGCCCCATTACGGAATTCGAATTTTTCGCTACATCTTCGGTATTGAATGTCTACAAGCGAAATATGATTGAAAGTCTACAAGCGATTTGTCATTTTGGTGGTTTCAAAATTGATGATGAGTGTCCGGTTGATCGAGGCTTTAAAAAGAGGTTTTAAGTTTTTAAGGGCTGAATCTCAACAAATTTAAATTTTGTGCCGATAGCAGTTAGTAGGAAAAAAACCAACACAATTCGTACGAGGGCATTCCTAATCCATGCTTATCCGTCAACTGTCTTTGTGTTTTATATTTAAATATTAAAAGAGGGCCTTAAATAGTAAACTGGAAGGCCTTTATGAAGATATTTTTTCTTTCCAAAAAAATTCAAAATTTCTATTTAATAAAAAAATACCCCTGTTGCAGCATCTGCATAACATAGCAAATTTCCAAATATTCAGCACTGGCGGATCTCATCTAATAAGGAAAGGTTTTGAACTGTCAATTCGCAATTTTGATGAAACTTGGTATATGCGTAGTACAAGCGAAAATAACAGACCCGTATTTTATTTATCTGCCACCGTCGTCATTTAAGGGGTGAAATTACCCCTTAAAATTAGGGAAAAAATTTAATTTTGCTTGATAACTTAGAAACGACGACAGATAGAAAAACCTTTAAATTGACAAAACACTTTATTTTTAGAGAGCTTTCTATTGATGTGTATAAATCCAGGGTCGGACCTACTGGAGGGGCTGTTCAGGTAAATTTTGAAATAGGGTAAATATGTTTCAGTATATTAAAATTTGAATAGCATATATGAAAACTACATGAAAAATACTAGTTTACCTGTTTTTGCTCAAAGCTGTAATTTAAAGTCTAAAATCTCAAAACTGGACAGCTAATTTTAGGTGCCAATCGTAATTTTACTGATAATCAGCAAAATAAAAATATTTCTATAAGGTTTTCAGCAAGTGAATTGTCTTTTAATTAATAACTGGCTAAAATATATTAAATTACACTTGTTGATGTCTGACTAAAACTTTAAATTTTATACAAGTAAAAATTGATTTTGTTAAATTATGCAAGAATATTATTGCATATAGTTATAGGCTGGGTGCGTGCTGGCAACGACATCTATAATATACATTCTTCCGGGCTCATTAACGAATATAAATAATGGTAACCGTGGAAATAAATAAATTAAAAATATTTTTAAACAAACCGTAAAATCTGAATACAAATGTTTGCTATTTACAATTAATTTTTTTTATAAATAAATTTGAATAATTTGATTTGTTCAGTTTGAACAATAAAATACTGACTGAAGTATAACAGTTATATTAAAAAAGTAATTAAACAATTTTCGACGTTAATATGGATATAATTATCAAGACAGTATTTCCTTTCAACCTCGGACTATGCAGAGGAAAAAGTTGCTGGTGCCGGTGAAGTACGTCAGGGAAATTCGAGAATTAAGAAATGCTGGCATGTCATTTAGTTGAATGTAGAGTCATAAGACAAACATGAATAACTTTAACTCCTTATGAAACATTATTTCATGTGACTATGTGAGTTAAAATACATCAAATATTTTTAATTCTGTATTTATGGATTGACGTGTAGACGTTAATACTGTTGACAGATAAATAAGGAATGACATATTAGTTGCAACTGCGTTTATAATCAAAGTGAATCAATGTAAATATTTTTATTTAATACTTTTTATTATACTATAAACATACTATATGAGCCCGTATTAATGCTTGTTTTCTCCACTACTCACGCTACAATCGATTTAATTGTCTCCACCATATACTTCGCACGCTGCCTATAGAAAAAATTAACTTTATAAAATACTTGTTTTTTGTCAAATAATAAGGATAAGGAAATTTGTTCTAGTTTGGATGGAATGAAAAAAAAAATTATAAAAGTTTTAATATCTTTAAATAGCTTACATAAATAAAATAAAGCGTATATAGTATTCTATGGCTTATGATCCTCACAATAATGATACTGTTCAAAAAAATGTTTTAAACAAAGAAATTTTTGACACCAACCACATCTTACAACAGCTGGTTCTCCACAAATATGACATTTAGGTTGAGTATCTACATCGGTTTTAAAAAAAATATATTCGACGGGATTTGAATCTGGTCTTTGTTCTATGTATCCGTCCTTATACCAGGCGTATTTAAATGTATCTCTAAAGCGGGGTGATGAGAACTGATTCTGAAACTGAACTGATTCTGAACTGAAACTGTTTGAAAATGAACTAACGGTTCGAAACAATATTGTCATAGTTTCAAAAATAAAAGTGGTATTTTGCAAAGTAAAATATTTGTTTATTATTTATAAAACCATTCTGATCGGAATTAAAAACGTTTTACAATTTATAAATTTCAAGATCGGGTTTCACTTCCTTAATAAAGGATTCATATATTTCACTTAAATTGGAAGATTCTTGGCTTGATTTAGTAACGAATTTTGTAATTTTTCGTGATACTATTCCAAAATACTTCTTAAATGTAAGTAGCCATGATTTCGACGCCTTAAGTTGAAAAAAATCAATTGTATTCCTGGCGTCTAGTGCCCATCGTCGAAGATCCATGTCATGAATTATCGCTCCTCTATCTACTGCATCTTTAAAATTATTTAAAACATACTGATTAATGAAAATTACTTTGTCTCTCTTACTTCCGCCGTCTTCAACTTGCTTTTCCCACCGATATAACTGCTTCAAATGTTTCACTCTTCTGAAATTTTTTTGTACTGTTTCATTTTCTTTCATTTTTTGTACTGTTTTGTTTTCTTTTTTTTGCACCGCTTTTCCAGAATTTGACAGCTACTTCTTCATATTTGAAATCTACAAAATCTTGTTCTCCATATGAACTTGATGGTTCATCAACTTCTCTGGATATGTTTTCATCCAATTCCTCATCATAATCACGAAAAGAATTTTCATTCTGTTCCAGGGTATTTTGGTTGAATTCAGAATTAAATGCTAACATTAAATCATGTTCAATAATAAACGATGTATCTTCAGTTGATTAAATAATTATGTCCTTATGTAAATCATGTAATTCAATCTGCCGGTATGTTATCGGGTATGAGACGAAATTTGTTATTTGAAATGTTGTCATTAACATATGAATTTACGCCTAAATTAATATTTAACATACTGAACAGAACTAGGAATTTTTTTATCCATCCCTATCTACCGCAAAAAAAATCGCACAAACTTGTTGAAAATGAAAAAATATATATATAATAACCATACGTCCGTTTTTTTTTTTTTAATCATGTGGTAAATTTCCAAATATAAAAATCTCTCTCTCTCTCTCTCTCTCTCTATATATATATATATATATATATATATATATATATATATATATATATATATATATATATTTTTTTTTTTTTTTTTTGCGGAAAACCGTAAAATCCGGTAAAACTGAATATATTTTATGGTCATGAAAATTTTGAAAAACTTCCTGTGCAGATAATTTGTCTCGTCATATTACCAGTTCAAATTTCAAACTTCTTTAAAGTTTTATGCCCAACTAGAACAAAGGGCATAGCCGGGTAAGATAGGGAAAACGGCCCTTGACGCAAAATTGATTGTTTTTATAGGAAATAATACTTCTTAGCCCCAGCTACATTCCTGCCAAATTTCAACCCTCCGAGGCTAATGAATACACAAACAGACAAAAATCTTCAAAAAAAATTTTTTTTGACGAAATTACTGAACCGACTTATTTGAGTTTAATATATATTGTGTACCCACCTTAGACGAAGTAATGAAAAAAAAAATTAACGTTATATCCCTTTATTATACTAATTTTTTTAAATTTTTAAATTTAAGAAATTTTTTTTTTTTTTGATACTTAGGTGTTAGCGACACCCACCATTTTTTGTTCAATAATTTGTCTCTTAGTACTCTATAACATATATTTTTATGGAAAGATTTTAGTTGGTAGAACATAGTAATATTTCAATACAAATGCATGCCATGTTCGGTACTGCATATATTACTTATGTATAAAAAGGACCATAAAGTAAAGCATCTGCCTTATTTCTAAAACACAGTAGAACTCTAAGCAGTGCAATAAAATATTCTCTTTCCCCCTGAGTTGCAGTTCTTGGAGTTCCTGTGACGGCCTGGGGGGTTGGGGGAGTGTTACATCCAGCTAAAATCTCTTTTTCCCCCTCTACTCCCACCAAATCATCCTAGGAAGCTGAATTTTGGATATGCTGTAGATAATTCACTGAAACATTATTTCCAACCGGTTTGGAAAAGTTTTATTGTTTTACCGTTCCCCACCACCCCCTTAAAAGTTGGGTCGGATCAAAAATTTTCCCAAAATTTGACCCCACTTTAATAGTATGAGGTGCCTCTTACCAAATTTTATCTCTTACCAAGCGCCCCACTTACCAAATTTTATCTCTTAACTTCCATACGGGGCCCTACACATATTAAAAGGTGGCGGGAATATATATATATATATATATATATATATATATATATATATATATCAGACATTTTTTTCTACATATTCGTGTTCTACGGGTACGGATATCGTGTTCTACGAAAACGGATAGCGCCCCTACTCTCGCCTCTCGCCGTTCTTGTCGTATAGGCTGTATAAGTCTAATTTGTTCAAGGAAAAATTCGACTAAAAATTATTTAACAGACCGATCATATTTTTGACTGTTTTAGTATTTATAGAACCACTTATTTCAATATTTTTAACTGACCAATTTCGATTTAATAACTGCTCACAAGTTACTGACCAATTATTAATTTTACTGACCAATTGGATTTTTAACAAGTATATATTGAACTGCTCGTTTCAAAATATTCTACTTTCCGTTTCTATTTTTTTTACTGCTTACATTTTTCCGCCAAATCTGTTATTATACTTGCCGTTTATATTTTCTTACTGACCAAAACTGTAATTTTCTACTGACCGTTTAAATAATTTTTCTAAAGGCGGAAGTATTTTTGTCAAACAGATCGCGTCGAAAGGGGAGGGGATAACAGTAGATACTGTGTTTGTGCGTATTGACTGCACACAGTCTCCTAGACCATGTTGAGAGATATCTCATATTTAAGTAAACAAAACCTAACATGTCACCATTCTGAGAAATTTCTAACTCGCCCCATTCCTTAAAATAGATCAGTTATAAAATAGATAATAGACCTTATCAAAATTATTAAATTTAAAATATTTTTTGTATTAATAATTAAGTATTAGCAACTCGTTCTGGCCAGAGATGGGGCAAAGGGTGGGCGAAGTGGGCAATCGCCCTGATTCTTACGCTCTTTGAGGTCTCGCATGTACAAGAAAGTTTGAAGCTTTGGGGCCTCGTGGCGGGGCAAGAAAGCTGTGTAGAACTTGAAAGTGGTTGTTGAGAGGTTTTTTCTTTTTTTTGCCTCTCAACTAGGCAGAAATTTTTAAGAAAATCAAAGCAAATTTTTAAATAAAGCAAAACTCATCTCACCTATTTTAGTCTTGCGCTGCTTCTGACGTCACTTCACTTTCATCGTTTTCCAAAGTCTCAATAATATTTTTTAAAATGAGTTCTGCCGATTAATTTGGTTTGTGTAATGATATAAATTTGGTGCTGGGTAATTTGATTAATTAACCTGTTCGCCAGTAAAATAATTTTTTAAAACGGTTGGGCAGCTTTCGAGAAAGTAACATACTCACAAACTTTACTTCTTTATAGAATGATGAAGCAAAAATACTGAAATACCACATTTACAAAGAAATTTTTTAAATAAAATTTGAAGTAAATAACACTGTTCTAAAAGTTTTTCGAATAAAGATAAACAATTTAAATTTGAAATTTCTTTTAAATTTTTAGTTTTTTTGTAAACTAAATTTTTTTTTGTATATTTTAATCATTTTTCTATTTTATCTGGCCTCTGCGGTCTCTTTATCACCGCTGTTGCGACTCATATGTTTAGTCTTTGTCTGTTGTCTTTAAGAAACAAAGTGCCAGTTTATAAAAGTGTTATCAAACCAGTATGGACTTATGGTATTCAACTTTGGAGTACTGCTAGTGTTAGCAATATTGAGATATTGCAACGATTTCAGTCTAAAGTGCTACGAGCCATAAGTGCTTCCCCGTGGTAGGTGCGTAACGATGATATACATCGCAATCTTCAAGTGCCCACAGTGCGTGAGGAAATAGTACGATACAGTGATAAATACATTCATCGCCTAGAAAATCACCCTAATGTGTGCGCCCTTAACTTACTTGACAATAGTGACTCTTTGTATAGACTCAATCGACAGAATATTTTAGAATTAAGATATCGATTTATTTAGCTTTTAATGAATAGTATATTATATTTAGTATATAATTTATTTTGAGTGATTACCAGTGGGTAATCACCATTCCCGTTATGTTCTATCATCGCTCGATTTATAGTTCTATTTAGAACTGATAATCGATAAACAAGGATGTTAAAAAAAAAAAATATGTTTAGGGTTTTACAGCATGAAATACCTTTTCAGCAACAGTGAATAATTCTGATGGAAGACTTCTTTTTGCAAGGGTCAAGTTTGGGATAGTTTGTTAAATATCTCATACTCATTTTACATGTGATCTAATTTTCTTGTGACGTCAGTGAATAATTATCTCGGTTTATCTGTAGTTCAATAAAACAATTAAAATTATATATTTCTATTCCTTTTTATTATTTTGTTTTAAATATATTAATAATTGTAATCAATTTTTAGTCGAATTTTCTCCGAAAAATTAGACTTATACAGTCTATACGATAAGAGCTGCGAGAGGCGAGAGTAGGGGCGCTATCCGTTTTCGGACCCGTAGAACACGAATATGTAGAAAAAAAAAAATATATATATATATATATATATATATATATATATATATATATATATATATATATATATATATATATATATTTTCCCGCCACCTTTTAATTTGTGTAGGGCCCCCCTATGGAAGTTAAGAGATGAAATTTGGTAAATGGGGCTCATTTTCGAGGCACCTCATACTATCAAAGTCAAATTTTGGGCAAATTTTTTTTTCTGACCCGACCTTTAAGGGGGTGGTGGGGGGCGGAAAAGCAATAAAACTTTTCCAAACCGGTTTTAAATAATGTTTCGGTCAATTATCTACAACATATCCAAAATGCAGCTTCCTAGGATGATATGGTGGGAGTAGAGGGGGGAAAAACGATTTTCGCTGGATCTAACAGGCCCCCAGCCCCCCAGAATTAACGTAGAGGGTTGAAATTTGGTGTGTTGATAAAGTTCGTACCTAGGTTGTGCTTTTTGGAGGTTTTAATATTTTACCCCCACCCCCCTCATTTTTAAGCTACAATTTCATGCATTTTCGACGTTTTCGAAGTTTGTACCACTCGCACAGGTCACCCGAATAAACCTAGAGGGCTGAAATTTTGTATTCGGATTGAGTTAGTATCAAGGGGGTGCCTTTTGGGGGTCTCGACTTTTAACCCCTACCCCCACCATTTTTATACCCAAAAGAACATGATTTTTCTTGTTTTTTAACAGTTTCGTTCGGGTCAAAATCTCCCCAAATAAACCTAGAGGGCTGAAATTTGGTGTACAGGTTAAGCTAATAGCCAGACACTGTTTTTTGGAGGTTTCAACTTTTAACCCTTACCCCCACGATTTTTACGCCAATATTTCCTTAATTTTTTTGCTTGTTTTCTAACACGTCTAGAGACTCCATAAGGAAACCTAGAGGGCTGAAATTTTGTACGTGTATTCAGTTAGTATCCAGCTAGTACCTTGTAGGGAGTCCGCATCACTTTTCCCCCCACTTCTCCCATTTTTACATCGGAATTGAATGCTATTGTTAAATGTGTTTTAAAAGCATTATGTTTATTCTAAATACAAGTAGGCGAATAGTAATTTTAAAAAATTTAAAAAAAAGTGAACTTACTTTTATAACAAATGAAATACATACATATTAAGTAATTTAAAAATGTTATTAAAGTCACTGTTTATTTATAAATTAGGAATTTTGGATTTTTAGTATTTATAAAATAGAAATTTTGGATTTTTCTGGAAAGAAAAAATATCTTTATAAAGGCCTTCCAGTTTACTATTTAAGGTCCTTTTTTAATTTTTAAAACTAAAACATAAAGGCAATTAGCGGATAAACATGGGCAGGAATGTCCTCGTACAAATTGTGTTGGCTTTTTTTCTGCTACCTGTTTTCGGCACAAAATTGAAATTTACTGAGATACAGCCCTTAAATACTTAAAACCTTTTTTTAAAGCCTCGATCAGCCGAACACTCATCACCAGTTTTGAAACCAACAAAATGACAATTCGGTTGTAGACTTTCAATCACATTTCGCTTGTAGACATTCAATACCGAAGATGAAGGGGAAAATTCGACTACCGTGATGGGGCCCCGCTGCTCACGGCGTTTTTTTATTTTTAATTGAGATCTTTGAATATCATAATTAATTATGATATAAACAATAAATGCATGTCAAATGAAAGTGAAATGTAAAAATATTTATTATTAAATGCTTCCTTCTATTAGCGAATTTCCAGAATGGAATTCAGCTATTACAGCCACTGTCATGACGCGACCTGAACTCGGGACCATGGCAGAAATTTGTTTTGAGGTCCCTAGGAACCGAAAATAATATTCACTAAAATTTATATATATATATATATATATATGTATATATATATATATATATATATATATATATATATATATATATATATATATATATATATATATATATGTGTCCGCACGATAACTCTCGAACGAAATGTCCTAGGTTTACGAAATTTGGTGAGAACGTTGGAAGTCGAAAAATCTTGGATGAGTTCTTCAGCCAGACACGTCGGATGCCAGGAACATGGTTTTTGTTCTTGCAAAAAATTAGTTTTTTGCCAAAATTTCCACTTATTCAAAAATTTTTGCGAAATTTTTTTACACCATTTAAAAGAGAAGAAAAAATTACATAAAAAAGGTCTTTAAACTTTTTTTCTATGTCAACTAGTTTCCGAGAAAAACCTTGTTGTTTAGAATGTGATTATTTTATCGTATAAAGTGTGAATTTTTTCACATTCTAACTAAGTACATATTCCACACAATATGGATATTTTGTATATAACATATATTATATGCATACCATATCCTTTTTGACACGATCACATAATTTTATTGTGATATATGTATAAGGGTACAAGACCATTTCATTATCCGTACTACCATTATGCGTACGGTTTGTGTGTGTTGTATATACATATACAGTCTACGTGAGAAAATTTTTAAAGTAAACAAAGATTTTTATGTCAACAAGTCTTAAATTTTAGCGAATTTCCAGAATGGAATTCAGCTATTATTTAACATATACAGGCGATTATTTTGAAAGTTAACATAAATATATGATAAAATTTCCAGAATGGAATTCAGCTATTACAGCCACTGTCATGACGCGGGGGGCATAACCTGAGCTCGGGACTATGACAGAAATTTGTTTTGAGGTCCCTAGAAACCGAAAATAATAGTCACTAAAATTTATATGTATATATATATATATATATATATATATATATATATATATATATATATATATATATATATATATATATATATATATATATATATATATGTGTGTGTGTGTGTGTGTGTGTGTGTGTCCGCGCGATAACTCTCGAAGGAAGTATCCAATTTTTACGAAACTTGGTGAAAACATTGGAAGTCCCAAACCCTTGGGTGAGTTTGTCAGCCAGACACGTCGGATGCCAGGAACATTGGTTTTGTTCTTGAAAAATATTAGTTTTTGCCAAAATTTCCACTTATTCAAAAATTTTTGAAAACTTGAAAGTCGTCCAAGAATGGAATTCAGCTATTACAGCCACTGTCATGACGCGACTTAAACCCGGGACCATGGCAGAAATTTGTTTTGAGGTCCCTAGGAACCGAAAATAATATTCACTCAAAGGCTATTGGCGGATAAGCATGGGTAGAAATACCCCCGCACGAATTGTGTTGGTTTTTTTTCTGCTAACTGCTTTCGATATAAGATTACAATTTACTGAGTTTCAACCCTTAAAAACTCACCCTTTGGGGGTAAAAAATTATTTTTTGAAAATCACAAAAAATTTATAACTTTTTAGTGGCTTGACGGATTTGGCTGGAATTTTTATATGTTTTAGATACCTCTATAGTGTACCTCAAAAAAAATTATCAGCTTCAAAAAAAAATTATAACCCCCCCCCCCAAAAAAAAAAAAAATTGTTTAATTTTTCAATATTTTTTTTCATCACCTTGTAGCTATAGTACAATCTCCAAAATTTTTTTGCAGGCTTCCTACTATGACCGATATAACATATAATTTTTTCAGATTTTTTCTCCGGGTGCGTCATAGTTAAAAAAAAATAAAATGTCCAAAAAGATTTTTTTTTTCGAAGTTATGTTCGTTGTACAATCACCAAAATATTTCTACAGGCTCCTCACTATGATTAATAGAACATATAATTTTTCCAGAATTTTTTTCCGGGTGCATCATAGTTAAAAAAATTGAATGTCCGAGAATATTTCTTGGAGATAGGCATAGGCTTCCGGGTACTCAATCGATTGGAAATCGTTTACACATTTTGAATATGTTCATAAAAACATTTGTGATTGCTTAGTTTTTGAAAAAAAAAATGGTCGACTCAAATCTTCAAATTCCGCAATCAGCCAAACACATTGGTGAAAAAAATTTTGGTGATTATACCATAGCTACAAGTTGATGAAAAAAAATATTGAAAAATTAAACAATTTTTTTTTTTTTTTGGGGGGGGGGTTATAATTTTTTTTTTAAGTTGATAATTTTTTCTGAGGTACACTATAGAGGTATCTAAAACATAAAAATTCCAGCCAAATCCGTCAAGCCACTAAAAAGTTATAAATTTTTTGTGATTTTCAAAAAATAATTTTTTACCCCCAAAGGGTGAGTTTTTAAGGGTTGAAACTCAGTAAATTGTAATCTTATATCGAAAGCAGTTACCAGAAAAAAAACCAACACAATTCGTGCGGGGGCATTTCTACTCATGCTTATCCGCCAATAGCCTTTATATATCTATATATATATATATATATATATATATATATATATATATATATATATATATATATATATATATATGTATTTATTTATATATATATATATATATATGTATTTATATATATATAGATATATATATATATATATATATATATATATATATGCATTTTTATATATATATATATATATATATATATATATATATATATATATATATATATATATATATATGTATTTATATATATATATATATCTCCGCACGATAACTCTCGAACGAACTATCCAATTTTCACGAAACTTGGTGAGAACATTGGAAGTCCCAAACCCTTGGATCAGTTCGTCAGCCAGACACGTCGGATGCCAGGAACATGGTTTTTGTTCTAGCAAAAAATTAGTTTTTTGCCAAAATTTCCACTTATTCAAAAATTTTTGCGAAATTTTTTTACACCACTTAAAAGAGAAGAAAAAATTACATAAAATACCCCTGTCGCAGCATCCTGCATAACATAGCGAATTTCCATTTACAAAAGTACGTTTTTCTCGGAAACTAGTTGATATAGAGTAATTGTAAATAAAAAAAACCCTTCTTTATGTGATTTTTCCGCCTCATTCCGCCAAATTTTTTTCACGAAAAATGTCCAAAACCCCGTAAACGTTTTCACGAAATTTCTTAAAAATAAGATGTTTCGTTCTTGAGTTATCGTGCGGACACATTTATATATATGTTTACTAAGTGTCCGCACGATAGCTCAAGAACGAAACATCTTATTTTTAAGAAATTTCGTGAAAACGTTTACGGGGTTTTGGACATTTTTCGTGAAAAAAATTTGGCGGAATGAGGCGGAAAAATCACATAAAGAAGGTTTTTTTTATTTACAATTACTCTATATCAACTAGTTTCCGAGAAAAACGTACTTTTGTAAATGGAAATTCGCTATGTTATGCAGGATGCTGCGACAGGGGTATTTTTTTTTATTATCAGTCTTAATTCTTTGACTGTGAGTACATTTTCAATTGTTTGTCACGAAAGTGTGAACTTTTAATATTTGTTTATGTATAACTATTGTAATATTATCTTATTTAATCATTAAAGGCTTAAAGAATTAACAATTTCAAATTTTAACTTGAATTACATCAAGTGAATTTTATACTAAATCTTTCGGTATGTAATCGCATTTATATCTATAATATTATAAATAAATACAGAACGCACTTGACTAATCCACATGTTCACGATAACTGATAAATACCAAACTTATTTTTTAGAATATTGAAATTTTCCACTGTAAATACCTATTTTGAAAAATTGGTAGCAATCTTGGTTTTAGAGAATTTCCAGAATGGTAGCAATCTTGGTTTTAGAGAATTTAGCTATTACGCCCATTCGTATGGAAAAAGCTGAAGCCGGGACTCTAACCGAACATGATAGTCATTAAAATTTACACACACACACACACACACATATATATATATATATATATATATATATATATATATATATATATATATATATATATACATATATATATATATATATATATATATATATATATATATATATATATACATATATATATATATATATGGGTGAGTTTTTCGAGAGTTGCCATTTTGATCACAGCCAAACCGTTGATTTAATCGAAAAATTCTTCAAATAAGAGTTGTAGATATCGACGGGGGTAACCGATTTCTATAGTTAGGAGCTTTATAGCTCTTATGGTTTTCGAGTTATGATACAAACTTTTAGTTTTTTAAATGAGATTATATGTTAATCTTTCGATAAAACTGATCTAATGCATTAATTAAAAATATAAATGAAGAAAAAAAACTTTTTTACCCAAGTTTATTTTTTGAATTTTTCTTTAATTTAACAATTGTTCGATAAAAATATGCAGATGTATTTGAGGTTACTCCAACCGACAGTGTTTTAGACGGCTAACATTTCTATTACATCCAAGAAAAGAACCTTATTTATTATCATTCTCTGTAATACAAATGGTAGTAATTCAGATTTTGGAGTATAGCTGTCGGGCTCTATTACAAGTTTTTAACATTTTTGCATAATAAAATCAAATTACTTTAAAAGATTAGTATTTAAAGTAACTTAATTTAAAAATAATTTGAAATTATTCATTAATTTACTGAAAAATATATTTATTTTTTATTTATTTATAGAACGGCAGGTGGCAGGTAAAATAAATGTATATGCCCAGTACATATCAAAGTGATATTGTAAGTCAGCTACTTCTTAATAGTAGCATAGTGACGTTAACTGGGAATGAAAATATTATTAATAAATGTAGTCAGATAGTTTAAAAAATATTTGAAATTCGATAGTATTTTCTTTTTATTACAAACTAAATTAAAAAGGAGAAGTTTTTCCACAAAAACCTTTTCATTTCCTTTAAAAATACTTGCTACAAAAATATGTTTAGACGCCTATGCATCTGTCAAACAGTGACATTTCAGAAAAATAATTTTTTTATTTTTCAATGAATTTTAACTGAAATTTTATTTCCTTATTGTATTTAGTTATCATTTTTATATGATAATTTAATCTATTTAATAATTTTTATTTCCGATGGAAAACGTAATAATCGTTTAACTTTTCGTTACTACATTGTTAAAAATGGCAGCCATATTGAGCTATTATCTATTTAAATTACGTAAAATCCTAATCGTTTGCAAGTACTTGAATACGAAATTTAAAAGCGTCCTTTTTAAAACGTAATTTTAAAACGTAATTTCTCAAAAATATGACATAAAACAATGAAAATTTGAGTGTTACTGGGAGTTTTGAATCATAAACAAATTTTTGAAAACTTTTAAAAATACGTTTCCATTTAAAAAACTATAAGTTTGTGTCATAACTCGAAAACCATAAGAGATATAAAGCTCCTGACTATAGCAATCGGTTGCCCCCGTCGATATCTATAACTCTGATTTGGACAATTTTTCGATTAAATCAACGGTTTGGCTGTAATTAAAATGGCAATTCTCGAAAAACTCATCATATATATCTATATATATATATATATATATATATATATATATATATATATATATATATATATATATATATATATATATATATATATATATATATATATATATATATATATATATACTAGCTGCGACCCGCGGTTTCACTCGCATAAAATTATTTGAATTTAGAGTCAGATTATCGGGTAAATTTTAAATTAGATATTTGGAAATTTTGTACATATTCAATTAATTATTTTGCCTGGCCCCACTTGTCAAACAACCTTAAAGTAACCATATTCATATTTCAAAAGCATGGCTAATTTCCGCACCGTCATGTAGATACCCATGTTAATAATTTTAGAAGTATTTCTATTTTAGGCCTTTCTTGGGACATTAAGACCCTAGGGGACAATTTTGCTTCACTTTAATGTTTTCGAGACCTTTTAACAATATTTGAACAAAATTTTGTCAAAAATTCCTTCAGCTTTTTAATTTGGAATCTATTTGGTGTCACTGATGGACAATTCCGACCACATGTCCATTTAAATTTGATATTCTGAAATTTTATAGAAAATCAGTTTCTTATAGTACATCGCTTGGCTCGCTCAACGCCTCTGAAGTAGACTAATTCATATTTCAATAACATAACTTATTTTGATAAAATTTTATTAAGATCGGTCCAGCTGTTTAATGAAAGTCGTATTCGATAGTTCTGCGAATCAATTTCGATCTCATCTTTTAAACAGGGCTTCGAACTGAACCGTAACTGTAACCGAAACTAGTAAAATCGATTGATTTTGCCGGAGAGTAACCGTTAACTGGAGCAAAATTATTTTTTTTAAAAACCGTTAACTGAAACGAAACCATTATTTTTTTCGTTCCGGTTCATATCTGAAATTGAATATTTAATTTTGTTCTATAATCTTCTTCAACAATAAATTTCAAAATTTAACGAACTGATGTTTCTATAATATTGGTATAGGTAGGTATTTACGGTAACATTTGAAAAGTTCTCATGGATCAAAATACCGGCCCATTTCATTATCCGTACTACCATTATGCGTACGGTTTGTGTGTGTTTGTATATACATACACAATCTACGTGAGAAAATTTTTATTGTAAACAAAGAGTTTTATGTAAACAAGTTTTAAATTTTTAACATATACAGGCGATTATTTTGAAAGTTAACATAAATATATGATAATAGTAATAATAAAAATTATTAATACACATATATATTATAATTTCCAAGCTTACAATTAGAAATAAATATTATGTAGCTATAAAATATGACTTAAAAATTTATTTTTATAAAAATATTTTAATTTTTATTAAAAAATAAATTTCTAGAGAAACATTCTGTATATGATTCCTTTAAGGGTACGACGTTTATGTATTGTTGTACGGTTAACGGAATATCAATGTATAAAATTTTACAGAGATAGTAAACCAATAAACTCTTCTAACGTTCGTACATATGGTCGTTAAAATATATTTTTTGTTTTATTTTATATTATTTTATTTATTTATTTATTTATTTATTTATCTATTTATTAGAATTGACAGACATATGATATTTGCGTTCGACGATATTTCTAGATTAGATAGAAAAGGAACAGGTTACTGGATTAGAAATGAAATTTTATATTCTCAAGTTTTCTGATTTCGGAAGTTGTGTTTAGCTTATCAACTAATCAAGCGAGTGTCAAAAGAGCTGTCTCAGGCCTAACGTAAACACCTTCTAAGGGAAAATGATGTTTCGATAAATTCTAGCATTTTGAAAAATATTAAGATTTAATTTTTCCAACGTTGATTTATGTTTTATAAATTAGGTAATTTCTATAAAATAGATAATATATTCATAACTCCCAAAAAAATTTAAACTTATTTTAACACCGAAACCAAAAATTGAAAACCGAAACCAGAACCGAAATCGAAAATAACCTATACTCTATAGCCATAATCGTAATCGACACTGTTATTCTTTTTATCCGTTGAACCGGAACTGAACCGGAACGAAAAAAGATTTCGGTTCGAAGCCCTGCTTTTAAATCAGATGTACTGGAATACTCTGCGATATTCATATTTTAATAGCGTATCTAATTTTCATACCTTGAGATACTCACATTGATAATTTTAAGAGTACTTTATTTTGCGAGACATTTCGAGTTCACAGGACTCTGCAGAATATTTCCGAACTCGCGTTGTTTCGAATGCTTAATAATATTAGAGCAAAAGTTCAGATCCATGCAGTCGTTTATTTTGGGTCTTTTTGAGACCCCAGAATCTTAGAGGGCAATTTTAAAATGTTCATTTTTCTCAGAATTTCAGTACAATTTGAGCAAAAAATTCAGTCAAAATGCGTCCAGCCAGTTATTTTGAGTTCATTTTGGGATCTTAAGATCTTAAGGGTACGTTTAGTCGTTTACTTTAAGCTTCTTTTGAAGTCCTACGGTCCTGTGGGGTAACTTTGACTTAATTCTGATATTTTTCTTTCAGTTCGTATGCCAATTTTACCTATAGTTTTCCTTCATCACTTTTTTGATATATACTACCGTTTACTTGAAACCATTGGGAACGGATAATTACAGTCCATATTTCATTTTTTATTTAAATATAAGATTACTCCAGAAGTATACTATTAACTCGAGCTCTAATGCTACTTAATCTTTTTTCTTGTTTTATGACTTCTTCTTTAGTACCGGATCAAATTTTAATGCAATTATATCTTCGTCTGTTTCGCTGAAAGATATACTAATTATGTATCTGAAAACACATTTTTTGTAATAAAATAAAAATTGTAGGCCTAAAACTTACACTGACTTTGTTTTTGTTTTTGTTTTGATAACAGAACCGATAACAGCAAATAATTAATTAAATTTAAGTAAGTCCGGATAAAAAACATTTTAGTGAGAATGGAGAAATAGTTTGTACAAATATATAGTAACCATAGTTATTTAATTTTTAAAATTTCAAAAATTATTTTTCTGCAAATACATAGCAACTATCTAAAATTTTTATGATTTTTTGAACATAAAAACCACAGATTGCTCTATACAGTAATAAAAAAAAAGATATTTTACGGTTTTTCGTAAATTTCGACGGTTATACAAAAAATTTTGCAAAATCCTTTCTTAGCGAGCGCCTACGACCTAATAGGCACCTATGTGCCAAATTTCAAGTTTGTAGGTATTGTAGTTTTGGAGATTTTGTGATAGGTCAGTCAGTGGCATTTCTCTTTTATATATATATATATATAGAAGAAGATATATATATATATATATATATATATATATATATATATATATATATATATATAATTGTATTCAGGCCCGACGAGTGGGTGGGGTAGCCGGGGATGAAGGGGAAGAAGGGGCACGTAGCGGTCAATAGGAGCCCGGAAAAAAGTAAAATCATCTTTTTTTTTTACTCATCATTTATTTTTTGGGGAGAAATTTTTATGAAATGTACCCCTTTTCTTGGAGCCCACCATTTGTCTCCACGGCCCTGATTGTTTAATTTAAATCCAAAAGGGTGATCCAGCAAGAATTTTTTTTATTGTTTTAACTTATAATTTAATATTAAATTATCTTTTAGCACTTTAATCTTCACAGAAGGAAATCTTCGTAGTCTATAGTACACATTTTTATATATCCTTGTGAATTTTACAACAAAATTACAAAAATAAAAAACTACAAATACCTACCATTATAAAAAAAATTTTGAAAGGTCTTCGAAAAAACACGGGTAATTTGTATTGACGGTCGGTCACCTGGTTTTTTGGATATAAATAAACTAATGGTCCGATTTGGATGATTTTTTTTAACTGTTCGTCATTACAATGATTAGAGTCACAGAAATAAACAAAAATTGAAGCTTTAAGAATAATCATTCACAAAATTTTTTAACAGGGTATATCAACTAATTTCCGTAATCTACATGAAAAAATGAACAATTTTAAACCGCTGTCTGTAGTCTGGGTCATTTATGGCACAAAAGGAAAATATTTAAGTGAATATTTCTGAAACAGCCAAATGTTTGTGATTAATATCTATTCATAAAAAATGTAAACCTACAAAGGGTAGGTCGCTTACACCGTCCCGTTTTCATTAATATTTGAAAAACTGCTTAATATAGTTGACGCAGGGTCATCAGTGACCCAGGTTGCAGACCGCGTTGATATTTTTTGTAGTAAGAAAAATTTTTATGATCGTTTTCGTAACTTTTTTGATACATATTATTACAAAATGATACTGTAATACCATATTTAACATTAGAACGTCACTAAGCAATATAAAGACTTAAAGAGATATATTACGTTATTAGTTACGCAGTCATCTGTAGTGTGTTATGACAAGGTCCCTAAAAACGATATATAAAATGAAGAGAATGAAGAGGAACTTTTGATAAAGAAGCAATATTTTACATTTAAATTTATTTCTAAACATTTTAATGTTTATATAATATCCCAAAAAATACTCAGTATTCACTGGGCCAAATAATTGTACTTTTTCTTAGCTAATCCAGATAATACAATTTTTTCTAAGGAGCCTAGGCTGAAACAAAATACCCTATAACAGTTTTTATGTCACCGAAGGGTGACATATTAATCTCGTTGTGTGATTATAGGGGGGGGGAAGTTAATAATAATAATAATAATATATAATATAATAATTATAGAGTTGTACATGCATATATTGAATAAACGCAAGAGAGCTGTATTCTCACTGTATTATAGAGTTGTACATGCATATATTGAATAAACGCAAGAGAGCTGTATTTTCACTGTACTTAAAAAACGAGCCAAAAAATCATAAATTAACACTTTCACTGAGGTGACATTACTTAGTGCGTGTCAAAAACACGCACTTGACGAATTTTTTAAAATATTCATTTATTGCAAAGTTATTGATTTTTAGACAAAATTTTATTCCAAATTTTTTTTTGAACAAATTACGCTTTGTAGTAATATAAGAATTGACATTTAACTTTGTTAAGTAATCTGAAAATATTGTAGCTAATGCAGTAAATAACTGAACATTTTGCGGAAATTTTTTGGACATTTTATTTAGGTTATAACATACAGAGGACATTAATGACCCAGTTTGCAGATGATCTAGGTAAAATTCACATTGCAGACGGCGCGGCGGCTTAAAAATAAAATTAAAAAAAAAAAACACTTTTCGATTTTATACTACTAAAAATACAAAGAATCCTAAAAACAACAAATTTTGACCAATAATCCTTTATAAAATCTTTTACATTGGTTAGATCGACTTTTCAACCTCAATTTCTAGCAAAGGGTAATTGGAAAACTTATGTAATTACCCTTTGCCTAAAAATGAGGCTCCAGTGGTGCTCCGCTGTCCATTTGTTTCTCAGCCTTTCCCAGTACTTCCAGTATCGGTGTCGAGTTCTAGTATTCTATTAATCCGCCGTAATGACGAACATTTAAAAAAAATCGTTCAAACCGGACCATTATTTTCTTATTTATAGCCAAAAAACCAGGTGACCGTGAAAGTTTACAATTGCCAAAACACGAAACGTATATATATATATATATATATATATATATATATATATATTGCCAAGCTGAGCAAAAGTGCCGTAAGTACAAATTTTCAAATTTTGAGTTATATATCATTTCTGATGTTTTAGACCACGAGAAATCCATTGAACTTCTCAAAAATGATGTAACTCCAACCGTTACGGAGCTTTAGACATCGAGCTTGCTGTATGCACACTAAAATGATTACCATTACTAAATAAGAGTGCAGTAAGTACAGTCTGCTAAGCAAAAATGCAGTTAATCCAATGCACACACTGCATTCTTAATTATTTTGTTTCTTGTCGAAATGCTTCAAATGCAACATTTGACTTTTTTGACTAGTCTAACTTAGCGTTGCGACCAAAATTAAAAATTCAACTAGTAGATCATGTAAGTGACATTGTTTACATAATATTATTCATATAAAAGTATCAAGAAGATAGTATGTTTTGTAGAGTAAATTATAATGATATGTGTTCTTACCAAGAATTGGACTTTTTTTTTAAAAAAAAAAGGTTATGAAAAGGAAAAACTTCCCAAGTCCCATGAACCTTCGAGTGAGTTCTCTAAGAGAAGAGGGATAAAATCTTAGTTTGTTAACTAAATGAAGTTGATTCTCTAACTAAACAGTTCCTAAATGAAATTTTTCCTAAACTCGAAAATAATTCTGACTCTGGATTTGGATAGATTCACCAATTTACATCTAAGGAATGGATAGTTTAATCAACTGTAGCAGCTTGTTGTAAGTTAAAAAAGTAACACACAGGCCGATTAATTGAGAAAAAATGTATTTTATATTAAGCTGAATTTTCAAAAGGGGATATTGTTTTCTTAGTAAGTACATGTAGTACTTTCAGTTATTAAACCTGAATTTATAAGTCATATCTTTACAGAGCTTAAAACAGTATTTTATAGTTTATTAGTGTTATGAGATGGGAAGTAATAATATTTAATGTTACTTACGGCACTTTCAACTTATTGTTAGGCACTGTCTTAATGAAAAAGTAATACTAAGAAACAGTGCCGTAAGTACAGTTTTTGTTGAAGAAAACATATTTCCAAGCAATATTTTTAACAATATTTTGAAAAATTGTTTATTAATGTCTCTGACACAAAATTTAAAAAACCGCTTGTAGTTCTAACGATTTAAAAAAAAAGAAAAAGAAAGAAAAAAAAACAAAACAGTAAGTCAAAAAGTTTTGAACTCAGTTTTCTCGAAAACATCAATTTTTTACTTACGGCACTTTTCCTTAGTACGGCAGTATACTAGCCTTATACCCAATGGGATTTCCCATCGGCTACATCTTTTTATTAGGCGATTACTTTCTGTTCATTTTCAATGTTTTTCAAAAGTCTGAAGACCAACTTCCACGTTTCTAACTTCAAAAATGACCTTCCAAACCCAACAGCTTAGGCTGTGCGTCGTCTGTTAGTGTTAAAGATTTATTACAAAAGATATTATTTACTTTAATAGCCATAGTAACATATTTTTACATAACTTCAAAAATAACGAATTTCTATACAAATTTTCATCCACTATTTAACCCACTTAGAGGAATTTTCAAAAATCCTTTCTTAATGCGCGCCTACGTTATATAAGGAGCTCCTATACAAAATTTCATGCTTCTAAATCCAATGGTTGAAACTATGCGTTGTTTATTAGGTCCTATTAGTCAGTCAGTGTTAGAGATTTATTAAGTAGATATTATATACATATATGCTGCTTCATAACGATTGTCGTCATCTTTCGGTTGTCACTTTCCACACTTCAAATCGTTTGAGGTCGGCCCCTCTTGCTCCTATTCACTGCTGTGCATTTAGATATTAAATTAGGTAAACCATGTTCCTCCAATCTGCCAAATTAACTGTTTAATTTCTACAGTTTCTGTGATACTTTGGCATTGGAATGAGTAGAGATTTTGACAAAAAATCTGACTAAAAAATTCTCGTTATTTACCTATGTCCCTTTTATGCAATTTTCTAAAAATATCAGGTAAAAATAAAAAGGCTATAGGTATACGATATATATTATCCAGTGTTGGGCAAAATGTAATCAAATTGCAGATTACAAATTACGATTACAACGTAATATGTAATCTGTGATTTCATTTGTATTTGTAATATGTAATTGTTTCTAAATTACAAAATATGTAATCGTTTCAGTAATTTAATTACGATTACTTTTGCTTAAGATATGAATGTGAATTAAACTGCAACCACGATTAATCATTACAAGTAATCCCGATTACATTTAATCAGATCACATGTATTCGGGATTATATGTAACCGTGATTACACGTAATCGTTATTACATGTAATCTGATTATTAATAGTAATCGATCAATCGACCAAAAGTAATCGACTGCGCCTAACACTGATAATATTCTATTAAAAACATAAATGTGAAAAATGGGTAAATTTTACTATCTTGTGTTAACCTAAAAAATAATTAAAATTAAAATAAACTGTCAAGTTCAAAACACATTTTTCGTGCGCAGAAACTGATTTAAAAATTACACATCAAGCTTTTTCGCAGTAATTAATAGAAATTTTTCATTAGAACTTGGGGAGTTTTTAACACCAATTAAAACATGATAAGTGAATAAATCGCGCCAAGTTCAAATAAAAAATTTTTATTAATTACTTCGAAAAAGCTTGATCTGTATTTTTTTAATCAATTTATTTCAATTCTTTAGGCTAACACAATATAAAAGTACTTCTTTCACATTTATGTTTTTGGTGGGATCTGACGACTATTTTGTGGGAAATTTAGTCTAATGCAAACTTGTTCAGTTTAGATAGTAGGATAGTTGGAAGTAATATTTATTTCTTTTTTTTCGATTTGCCTGGTTTAGCTTCATTCGGATTTTTTACCATAGGATTCATTTGGTATTTGAATAACGATAACGTTTGGTCGGAAAATCCACTCTTTATCGGGAATTGTAATCAAATAATTTACAGTCGGAAATTATAGTTACGATCAGAATTAACTTGAAGGTGTTTATTAAATAATAATAAAAAAAATTATTAATTTTTCATATATATATATATATATATATATATATATATATATATATATATATATATATATATATATATATATATATATATATATATATATATATATATAGTCGACAATCACCAATTTCGATGGTGTATGTCCGAATTCTTTTTATAAATCTTTTTAAATCGGACATACACCGGTGGATTTAAAAATTAAGTGAATGTTAAAATACGTCATTGTTTGTTTAAAAAGAAGTTATGTTGTAACGAATAGATTATGTTTGTTTAAAAACAATTCATTGTTGCAAGATTTCGTCTGTCGAATTCCTAAATATTGAAAACCGGTAAATATTGAAAATTAAAAAATAAATAATACAGCTCGTTTGTACTTCGTTTGTACCCATTTTTGTACCGCACTTTATTTTGTTTGTGCCTCGAAGAGTAAACAGAGAGAAGAAATTTTAAAAATGGCCGGCGTCCAAAATTTGATTATTTTAATTTTATAAATATCCTTTGGTAGAAGAAATTCTCTTGTACCTGTTTGTATCTCTATTATACCTCAAAAGAATCGGGGATTCACGGCTCCCGAAATTCTAGGTAGAACCAACTTGATTATCTTTTCAAATATTCCAATTTTGAAAACAGCATTCGATAGTGATCCGTTTGTACCTCTCTTATTTTTGTTTGTGTCTCGAAGGGTTCGGAAAAACACGGTATTCGAACTTCTAGGTAGAATGAATTTGGTTGCTTTTAGAAACAATCAAAATTTGTAAACGGCATTCGATAAAGATTCGTTTGTACCCGTTTATGAATCCATTTGTTTCAATTTTACCTCAAAGAGTTGGGAGATACACGATACTCGAAATTCTAGGTAGAATGAACTTGGTGTTTCTTTAGGGGCACTCAAAATTTGTAAACAGAATTCGATAAAGATTTGTTTGTACCCGTCTGTAGTTCTTTTCTTCTCGTTTGTACATTAAAAAATTGAGAGATACATAATGCTCGAAATTCTAGGTAGAACAAAATTTACTGTTTTTGTAGATATTGAAGAGTATGAGTAGTACCCGTTTTAGATCTTTTAATTTCGTTTGTACCGTTCTTTCAATTTTCAACCCGTTAGGAGATACATAGTATCAGATATTCTAGGTAGAATAAATTCCGTAGTTTCTAGGGACACTCAAGATTTGAAAACAGCATTGGAAAGACTATAGTTCGCACCCATTTATAAAAATAATTTTTAAACTCTTAAACAATGGTGGATTTACCAACAGGTTGAGAAGGCTGGAGTCTAGGGTGGCAGATTTTAGGGACGGCAAATTTGGCAAAAGGCGGCAAAATTTAGAATTTAAAGTTTTTTTTTGCTCGTCACTTACTTTTTAAAAAAAAAAAAGTGTTAAAAAGTATTAAGAACTTTTTTTTCGCTTTTTAAGGGTGGCATTTTTTACGGAAATAGTAAGGATTGGCCGGTTTGGAGCCTACCTCCCCACCTCCCGATTTTTTGAGCGACCTCGGGAGGTGGTAAAACTACCGAGGCGGTTCTAGAAGCCTCCGGCGGTGGGTGGAGCAAAATTTGGTCTCCAAACTAACGATATCTAGTGAAATTTTTTCTAACCTAACAGAACCCAACGGAACTTGACCTAACCTAACAGAACCTAAGCGAACTTAGCTTAACCTAACAAAATTTTTTCTAACCTAAGAACTGAAAAATTCCCTAACAGATGGCACAACCACCTTCGAGCTTTTTAAATTCACTGCTAGATGATCCTCGTAGTTTGGATAATAGCGATCCCTGTGCGTAAGTTTGAAAATTCCCTAACAGATGGCGCAGCCACCTTCCTGTAAATTTACTGCTAGATGGCTCTCGTAGTTTGGATAATAGTGATACCTGTGTGTAAGCTTGAAAAATTGTCAATAGATGGTGCTGAAAATCCATTTTGATAGTTAAAAGATGGTGTTGCTAGTCTGAACTACCGCGAACTGTGTATCGAGATTCATAATTTTATCATATTTTTATCTGAAAACAGGTTTAAACTGTCAGCTGACGTCACTAAAGGTAAACTGATATCAAATAGCGAAGATTTCTGTCTAATATGTGAAAATGAATTTTGTGATTGTAAATTTTTATCTGAAAATTTGTACAGGTTTTTCTTTAAATAAAAACACATTTTTTTTTTATTTTAATAAATTTATTTTAAAAAGAAATATTTTACAATAAAAATGTTTAAATGTTATTACGATAATATTTGTATATGGATATGACATTTTCCATGGCGCAAGTTGCTCCGGAATGATGGCTGCATCGAGGACTAGTGTATGTTGATGTTATGATTCTCAGCTTGGGGCAAATTGTTATTTCTTCAAAGTTCATAATAGGCGCTGATGGTAGTAGTCGTTTCAAATACCGCACTTTTTCTTCTCCTTTCGTATAGATGATTCGAGTTCCGTGCAGATTGTTTATTAAAATGTATTGTAGTTCCTCGTATTCAATATGTCCATCCATCCAGGAGAACCAATGATGCTTTTTCCGTAACCAGCGAGCTGTGCGTTGACCTTTTTCACTTAATCCGCAAAACGGTATTGGTGATTTGAAAATATAGTGTTGTAGTATATAATCTTCACCACAATTTTCTTCGAAAGAATCGAATTTCAACACAGCCAATTCCTTTATGTAGAATTTCCCATTTGTTGAATTTGGAAATCCTTGGAAGTCAACAATTGCTGTGTCGGTCTTCATTGTACGAAGTCTAGAGTCAAACTGTTCAGCTTAGAATTCAGTAACTAATGTTTTATTTAAAATAAAACTGGTTTTTATAGGTGTGAGCTTGCTTAAATAAGTCGTGTGTATGTATGTTTTACTGACCTCATTAACAGATATATTGCTACTAATACTACGAACGAAAATTTCAGTCTAATATGTAAAAATAAAAATTATGTTATAATTTGCTTTATTTTAAGTACAAGCATTACTCGAATATTATAATTCGATATAAAATTCACATAATTGTGTATGTATATTTGCTATTATGAAGCTTATGTAACTTAAATAAACGACTATTTATGGAAATAAAGTTAGTTTTTATTCATATGCAGATTTTTTGCTAGCAAAAGTAATAAGTTTTAAAACTATTATCAACGTTATAAAAAATTAATTTTGTAATTAAAGGTACACGCTATAGAAAGTTCACGCTATAGCGTATTAATTTATATTTTATAAAAAATAATTTCTTAACTATGTAAGTATATGTAATATTATTTATGTGTATTTTTAACGATACAAAGTTATAATCACATATAGCAAACTGCTGACGAAGTGCATTCCACACGTTACCGTATAGTATATATCTCATATGTATATACATCTCAAATGTAGCAAGTGTACCTACTTGTTTAAATTTTTATAAACGAAATTTATACCAAAATGAAAATTTGATTGTAAAAAAATAGGAAATTCTATCAATATTAGAAAATTTATTTTCAAGAATAGTATTATTGATACTAAAAATTTATTTCGAATAAGAACCTACATATTCATTTAACATAAAATGTTTAGTCACCGATAATGTACTAGATTACAATGAAAACGATTTCTTTCTGTGTTACTTGAAGAACTAGCCCTCTAAGTAGGTATGGGGCCACTTGGCTAATCTGGTAGTGAAACAGAGTTCAAAGGTGGCTGCGCCACCTATTGGGAAAAATTTGGATTCTTAGCTTAAGCTAAGTTCGCTTAGGTGTTATTAGGTTATACCAAATTTCGTTGGGTTAGGTTGCCCCTGAATATAGGCAATTACACTGCGTTGCCAAGTGGCCCCATACCTACTTAGAGGGCTAGGTCTTCAAGTAACAATTCCCGATTTTGATGAGACTTAATCGGTGTGTAGAAGAGACTTGTTTAAATTTTTATAAACGAAATTTATACCAAAATGAGAATTTGATTGTAAAAAATAGGAAATTCTATCAATATTAGAAAATTTATTTTCAAGAATAGTATTATTGATACTAAAAATTTATTTCGAATAAGAACCTACATATTCATTTAACGTAAAATATTTAGTCACCGATAATGTACTAGATTACAATTAAAACGATTTCTTTCTGTGTAATAAAACTAGCATATTTTTTATAAACTGAGCACTCAAAATTGATAGAAAAATTCTGGTTTCCTAGATAGTTATGTTAAGATACGCTTTTTAGGATTAAAAAATTAATGTTGTGTTAACCTTTCTACTCCTAAATAAAAGCATTTATACAGTTTAAAACATTTTTTAATAAAAAAATTGATAGTTTTAGACAATTTAAACAATACCCATATATACCCATATGATGAAAATTGTAATTTGGATTGTGTATTACCCATGTCCGCTTTTAAACTATTTGCAGTCTAATTTTATAAAAACACCTGAAAATTATCTGTTACTATATGTAAATAATAAAAATTATATATATATATATATATATATATATATATATATATATATATATATATATATATATATATATATATTATTTTCTAAGCAAACGAATTGAAAATTATGTCTAATGCAAGAAAAACGTAACATTCCTTGATGCAATTTAATACTTTAGAATACATAAATACGTATACAGGGTGGGAAGTAAAATAATTGTCGTCGTCTTTCAAGAGCGGATAAAAACTTTAATTTGGGATACGAAATTTTATTTTTTTTTTCGCAGTTAAGCTGCATTCAATTAATTAACCCTTTCCTGCACAGCAGTTTTAGATCATTATTGTTCGACGATACTTTATTTTTAACCAATCATTAATAATATGGGTGAATATTTATTGGCAAGAATTACATAGTTTGCACATATGTTCTATTGTATCAGAACGTCAATGGAACAATGCAATTTAATTGCCTATATTCAGGAGCAAGTAAAAACATTACCTATTTTAATAGCTCAGAAAATACACATTAAATAGTTCGTTGTAAGAACAATCATTTCGGTTATCTTTTTTAACGAACTACTAAAATTAAGGACTGTGGTATGTAATAAATAACAACACTCAAATAATTTTAAAATATTTTATTAAATAATTAACATACAGCTGTTGGAAAAATTACAAAGATTTTTTTAACAACTTATTAAATGTTGATAGCTTATTTTAATATCTCCTATAGAGCCTTAAGTATAACCCTTCACTTGAAATTTTTTCATCACCATCGTTGGCGATACACCAAACGACACCAAAATGCCCCAAATGTCACCAAAAATGACACCAAAGTGCATCAAAATGACACCAAAGTGCATCAAAATGACACCAAAAATGCACTAGAATGCACTAAAATGACATCAAAATGCACCAAAATGACATCAAAAGGCAACAAAGAGACACCAAATGACACCAAAATACACCAAATGACACCAAAGAGTCACTCCCAAAAAGAGTCACTCTCAAAATGAGTCACTCCCAAAATGAGTCACTCCCAAAAAGAGTCACTCCTAAAAAGAGTCGCTATCAAAAAGAGTCACTCCCAAGAAGAGTCACTCCCAAAAGAGTCACTCCCAAAATGAGTCACTCCCAAAAAGAGCTACTCCCAAAAAGAGCCACTCCCAAAAAGAGCCACTCCCAAAAAGGGTCACTCCTAAAAAGAGTCACTCCCAAAAAGAGTCACTCCCAAAATGAGTCACTCCCAAAAAGAAATAGTTATTTCTAACGGTATTATAGATAAAATATAGAATGAATACGTAAGATTTTAGATTATATTTTAAGCTTTTTTAGTTTTAACGGTACGGCGTTTAGTAAAAAACAGGTAAACTAATATTGATTTTGATGCAGTTTTCATATTTGATATTAATATTTTGATTGGTCAAACCATTTTCACCCTATTTCAGATTTCACCCACAATTTTATCGTCAAGGCCCCTCTAATAGGTCCGACCCTGGATTTGAGTATGCCAATAGAAAGGTCTTTAAAAATAAACGATTATACCAATTTAAATTTTTCTTCTAGTTGTTATAGTTTTCGAATAATTTGATAAAATTAAATTTTCACCCCAACTTCGAAGGTCGATTTCACCCCTTAAATGGTTTTTATAGCAGATAAAAAAAATACGTGTCTGGTATTTTTGTTCGTTCTACACACCGATGAAGTCTCATCAAAATCGGGAATTGTTATTTGAAGACCTAGCCCTCTAAGTAGGTATGGGGCCGCTTGGCAACGCAGTGTAATTGCCTATATTCAGGGGAAACCTAACCCAACGAAATTTGGTATAACCTAATAACACCTAAGCGAACTTAGCTTAAGCTAAGAATCCAAATTTTTCCTAATAGGTGGCGCAGCCACCTATGAACTCTGTTTCACTACTAGATTAGCCAAGTGGCCCCATACCTACTTAGAGGGCTAGTTCTTCAAGTAACACAGAAAGAAATCGTTTTCATTGTAATCTAGTACATTATCGGTGACTAAACATTTTATGTTAAATGAATATGTAGGTTCTTATTCGAAATAAATTTTTAGTATCAATAATACTATTCTTGAAAATAAATTTTCTAATATTGATAGAATTTCCTATTTTTTTACAATCAAATTTTCATTTTGGTATAAATTTCGTTTATAAAAATTTAAACAAGTAGGTACACTTGCTACATTTGAGATGTGTATACATATGAGATATATACTATACGGTAACGTGTGGAATGCACTTCGTCAGCAGTTTGCTATATGTGATTATAACTTTGTATCGTTAAAAATACACATAAATAATATTACATATACTTACATAGTTAAGAAATTATTTTTTATAAAATATAAATTAATACGCTATAGCGTGAACTTTCTATAGCGTGTACCTTTAATTTCAAAATTAATTTTTTATAACATTGATAATAGTTTTAAAACTTATTACTTTTGCTAGCAAAAAATCTGCATATGAATAAAAACTAACTTTATTTCCATAAATAGTCGTTTATTTAAGTTACATAAGCTTCATAATAGCAAATATACATACACAATTATGTGAATTTTATATCGAATTATAATATTCGAGTAATGCTTGTACTTAAAATAAAGCAAATTATAACATAATTTTTATTTTTACATATTAGGCTGAAATTTTCGTTCGTAGTATTAGTAGCAATATGTCTGTTAATGAGGTCAGTAAAACATACATACACACGACTTATTTAAGCAAGCTCACACCTATAAAAACCAGTTTTATTTTAAATAAAACATTAGTTACTGAATTCTAAGCTGAACAGTTTGACTCTAGACTTCGTACAATGAAGACCGACACAGCAATTGTTGACTTCCAAGGATTTCCAAATTCAACAAATGGGAAATTCTACATAAAGCAATTGGCTGTGTTGAAATTCCATTCTTCCGAAGAAAATTGTGGTGAAGATTATATACTACAACACTATATTTTCAAATCACCAATACCGTTTTGCGGATTAAGTGAAAAAGATCAACGCACAGCTCGCTGGTTACGGAAAAAGCATCATGGGTTCTCCTGGATGGATGGACATATTGAATACGAGGA
This sequence comes from Brachynemurus nebulosus, assembly GCA_035578155.1. Lineage (NCBI taxonomy): Eukaryota > Metazoa > Arthropoda > Insecta > Neuroptera > Myrmeleontidae > Brachynemurus > Brachynemurus nebulosus. The sequence goes on along the minus strand of JAPWDM010000052.1, from coordinate 1,582,069 downwards.
ACTACAATACATTTTAATAAACAATCTGCACGGAACTCGAATCATCTATACGAAAGGAGAAGAAAAAGTGCGGTATTTGAAACGACTACTACCATCAGCGCCTATTATGAACTTTGAAGAAATAACAATTTGCCCCAAGCTGAGAATCATAACATCAACATACACTAGTCTTCGATGCAGCCATCATTCCGGAGCAACTTGCGCCATGGAAAATGTCATATCCATATACAAATATTATCGTAATAACATTTAAACATTTTTATTGTAAAATATTTCTTTTTAAAATAAATTTATTAAAATAAAAAAAAATGTGTTTTTATTTAAAGAAAAACCTGTACAAATTTTCAGATAAAAATTTACAATCACAAAATTCATTTTCACATATTAGACAGAAATCTTCGCTATTTGATATCAGTTTACCTTTAGTGACGTCAGCTGACAGTTTAAACCTGTTTTCAGATAAAAATATGATAAAATTATGAATTACGATACACAGTTCGCGGTAGTTCAGACTAGCAACACCATCTTTTAACTATCAAAATGGATTTTCAGCACCATCTATTGACAATTTTTCAAGCTTACACACAGGTATCACTATTATCCAAACTACGAGAGCCATCTAGCAGTGAATTTACAGGAAGGTGGCTGCGCCATCTGTTAGGGAATTTTCAAACTTACGCACAGGGATCGCTATTATCCAAACTACGAGAGCCATCTAGCAGTGAATTTAAAAAGCTCGAAGGTGGTTGCGCCATCTGTTAGGGAATTTTTCAGTTCTTAGGTTAGAAAAAATTTTGTTAGGTTAAGCTAAGTTCGCTTAGGTTCTGTTAGGTTAGGTCAAGTTCTGTTGGGTTCTGTTAGGTTAGAAAAAATTTCACTAGACATCGTTAGGTTGGAGACCAAATTTTGCTCCACCCACCGCCGGAGGCTTCTAGAACCGCCTCGGTAGTTTACCACCTCCCGAGGTGGCTCAAAAAATCGGGAGGTGGGGAGGTGGGCTCCAAACCGGCCAATCCTTACTACTTACGGAGCCTAGAGCGGTACTTAGGGTAAATCTGCCACTGCTTTTAAAAATCGCCAGATTATCGTTTTACCGTTAAGTCGAAAATTAGAAAGCTCTATTTTCAAAATGGTTGAGGTACAAACAAAAATAAAAGTAGTACAAACGAGTATAAGTGAATCTTTGTCGAACGCTGTTTTTAAAATTTTATTAGAATATCTCAAAAAACTCAAGTTCTTTCTGCCTAGAATTTCGAATACCGTGTTCAGAGTTGACTCAGAAATGACTATTAATAATTTTATTTGCTGTGACAATTTCGTGTATAACAATAACAGGTTTTTTATATCATTAAGAGCCATAGTTTTACTCATAATGAACATACATACACCAAGTTGTCGTGGTGTATGTTAACATCCACTGATGTATGACCGAAATCGTCATGAAGAGAATAAATAACGGTCATTCATCAACTAGCGTGATGGTTGTTAACATACACCGGTGTATCTTAAGATACACCGCATTTCGGACATTCACAGTAACATATATATTCTATAGACTCATTGTATCAATTGATAAATGAAGCATCCACATGCGAACAAGATATCACCAGATGCTATTTTGTAATACTATAATCAAATGCAATAACCGTGGTATCCGTAGTAATGTTTTCAAATAATTATTGTCAGAATATAATATTAATAAATAAAACTTAACTTGTTTGAGAAACAACTGCAAAATTTTGAAAGAGACAAGTGGTACATATTCGCTTTATTTTCGAAAAACGTACGTATACAAATTATTAGGTCTTGCAGTAAATATAGTCCTGTTTATTGAAAAATAGACAACATATTATGTATTTTATTTCTCACGGCGCGGCGTTACCTACTTCAAGGAAATTTCCTCTAAATTGGCTTTATGCTTTTTCTAGTAGTATAATATAATAATAATAATGTTAAATAATGTATGTTAACTAGGGTGTTTCATTTTGTAAGGAAAAAAAATTGAATGTAAAATTTTTGCAGACTTTGCTTATGCCCCGAGTTTCAGTGATATAAAAAAAATATATATACCACATTTCAAGAAGATTGGCTAATATTTAGAGGTTGCACACATTGATCAGTTTTGTAAAAGTATTGTAAAGAATTTTTTCTGTTGTTCGTCTCTGACCGATTAGACCCTTACATGGCTCTAATCGTTTCATTTCCTTTTTCTTTGTAGGTTTGGTTTCTAAATTTTTAGTCATATTTTACTTATCAGTCTGAGTAAAACGTCCGTCCAAAAAATCCAAAAGACAAAGAAAGTTTCTAGCAAATACGAAAGATGCTTTAGGTGATTAGCAAATATGAGAGCACTTATTAATATCTACATTTGAGTAAGTGCTCAGAAACCAGCGTATTCAAATCATTATTTGGAGCCCATCGACTTACAATTGCCTCGTGCCCAAAGTGAACCTATATGAAGCTGACAAAATATCAAACACGTTTCATTCCTTTAACCATCTCGCGCCGAAGACCGTATATACCCGTGATAAAAAAAAATGTGACAAATAGTCGAAGACCGTATTTATCCGACTTATAATAAAGAAGTTTTTTTATTTCAAAAAGTATTTTTTTACAAGTATATAATTACCAAATTTATATTGTACTTTAGAAGACCGTACGATTCCGCAAACCTCGAAAACTGCCCGTCTTATGGGCATACTTAATAGAAAAATAGCACGTCGCGAAAGGGTTAATTATCATCAAAAAATATTCAGCTTTTTGGAAATTGAATGAAGTTTAGTGAAGAGGATAATTTTAAGTCCATAGTTAGCCTTTACCATCCACCATGCTTGATATAGAGCCACTGGGATCCTGAAACTGAAGTCGTTTTTAGACCAGTCACCGAGGCACAGGAGTGAGAGTTGTAATAATTTTTTTGTAGTCTTTTTTTGGATAACTTCCATTTTTTAAGACATTTTAAATGTAGTTAAACATTTCGACTTGTTATTCTTCTAGAAAACCTTGAATGCGGATTTTCCTCATCCAGCATTGTCGTATATGACTGATTGTCAAATGAAGCCCACAGACTTTGGAACTTCCCAAAAGTTAGGACCACTTGATTCTATGCTACAGCACACTTCTCAGACACTCCTTTCAATATTATTTATATATTAGTACATGAGAATTCCATTAGTACAAAGTACTGCAATATTAGCAATTTCATTAGTTAGAGAAAAAAGTGACTAATGTGTGCAACTCCTAAATATTATCAAATTTTCTTGAAATTTGGCATATTTGTCTTTTACATCACTGAGACTTGAGGCGTAAGCAAAGTCATATGAAAACCACATCTTTGGAAAAATGAAACACCCTAATGTTAACGTATAATAATGTTCGTTGGTCTATGATTTTAACATATAAATTTTAAATAATAATGTTTTCATTCCATTCGATATCAAAAATAAAGTACACATTAATTTGTTTAAAAAGTAATTAATAAAAATTTTGTATTTGAACTCGGTAGGTTTGTATTCATTCATCATGTTTTTTTACTTGGTGTTTAATACTCGTCAAGGTCTAATATAAAATTTCTATTAGTTAGGGGAGACGAGGGTAAGAAGAGACAGGGGCAAGAAGAGACAGGGGTAATAAGAGACAAGCTCAAAAAAACACCAAAAATTAAAGATCAGACATTTTAAAAAAAAAAGTAATGATAACTTCAATATGTTCACTTTATCACCCAATAACTTGTTGATAAGTTTGCAACCGTTTTTGAATCTTCTTTAGTTAATTGAAAAAAAACTGCATTTGAACTAGGTCTAAAAATTCGTGACTTCTCACCGATTTCATTCTTTCTTCTGTTACTGTATTGTTTTTTTAATATTTTTGGTATGTAAGTTGTTGTCGGAAAGCATGACAAATAATAAACAATTATTGAAAATCTTAAAAACCTTCTTCATAACTGAACTCTACTCTTGTCTCTTATTACCCCATTTTTAAATTTTTGCCGAGTAATAAGAGACGCCTGTTTTCAGATAATCTGCTAAAGTGAAGATTTAAAAGTGACTATAAACTGATATTTAAAGTGGCATTAAGATTAATAGTAAGATATTTTTAAAAATGCCTAGAACTAGCACAAAAATAGTTATCGGTGCAAATTTAATCACGAATACATGAAAAGAGCTATTTTAGATGTAAACAGAGGAATTGCTATTAGGACTGCAGCAGCAAAATTTAATGTTCCAATTTCCACTTTGGGAAAACACTACAAAAACCCTGGCGGCAAATTGGAGGTGGTCGCAAACAAGAAATTCCAGAAGAGGATGAAGCTTCATTACTGTTTGTTTTATCTATCATTTATTGATCATCTCAGAAAAATATAACTTTAATAAATTAACAATAACGAAGCAAAAGTAGGTTTCGTTGATAATAACACCAAGTTTTCATGTCACAATCACAAACAAAGTTGAACAAATTGTAAATCTGTAGTATACACGGTATACACAATTGGCTATTTATACATACAATATGTACACGCAATTGGCTATTTATACATATGATTTGTATACTGAATTAGCTATTTAATCATGCAGTATGTATATGCAACTGGCTACTTATACATAATTATGTATACAAGTAGCAACACTAAAACCACCCTCAACTAAACCTGACACCCCTATAGTATTGTATTTGAATGGACATTTCCACTGGTGACAATAAGTAACTTCCTTTTGCAAAATGACGAATGGTTCGGATAATAATGAATTTATCGAATATGCATGATCAAATCGAACTGCCACTTGAACTAATAACTTCGAATTTGGCTGGAGTTCCAAAAACCGCATACCTCCGATTGAGTTGGATTTTTTTTACATTATCTTTTTAACTGAAGCAAATAAGAAAGAATAAACTTTTTTCTGCTATCCTGCTTACAATTAGTTGTCGAGATAGTATGTGTCAGATTTCTAAAATTTACTATATTAGAGATGAGATAATGTATTATATAAGTACATTCATAGTATTAATTTTTATGAATATATAAGCTCATTTTTAAATAAATTTTTTATGGTAGGTATATTTCGGTTTTTAGTCGAATTTTCTCCGAAAAATTAGACTTATACAGTCTATACGATAAGAGCTGCGAGAGGCGAGACCAGGGGCGCTATCCGTTTTCGGACCCGTAGAACACGATTATGTAAAAAAAAAAGATGTCTGATATATATATATATATATATATATATATATATATATATATATATATATATATATATATATATACTCAAAAAAATCATGGCATCACTAAATTTCGGCCAAAAATTGACGAACTTTGAATGAGTATAACTCCGCGAAAATTCATCGTAGGACCTTAAATTTTATCTTAAATTAAAGCTTAGAATCTCTAGTTTGGATTCTAATGTATGGATTTTTAATTTGTGACGTCCCTGCCCCTGTGGCTTCACAAAACTGGGGACGTGTTTTTCGTAGTGAAAATTGCAAACTTTGGCGGACTGCACGGACTTTCTAGAATTTTTCTCGCGGTTTCCATTAGCAGGGAAATAAAGTTTGAACTTTTCCCTACAATTAAAAAAAAAAATAAAGTTTCTGCGATTTTTTCCACGAAGTTACGGCGTTTCAAAGATACCTGTGCATTTTTGAGCTACCGCCAGCATTAGCATTATCCGATGTACACCACGGGGAGGTTGCTGATCGGATTTTGTACATCATGTGTGTGTGTGTGTGTGTGTGTGAAGTTCAGAAACTCGTATTACCTCCTCTTTGTGCGATCACTTCTCGCAACCGCGTGCGCATATTTACGCATGTTTTAATTTCCTCTTGAGGAATTTCATTCCAAATTCTGATTAGAGCTTCTGACAAATCCTGAAGATTAGCTGCTGATCGTGCCAAATCTCTTAACCTGCGATCCATAATGTCCCAGATATGCTCTATGGGATTTAAATCTGGACTGACTGCAGGATGTGGTAGCAGTTGGATTTCATTTTCTCTTCCATTTCAGTGGCTCGGTAATGGTCTGGGGAGGAATAACGTCAATTGATGAAGTTTTGAGACCTCATGTGGTTCCAATGAGCCAACAAATGGGGAGGAATTTTATCCTTATGCAGGACAACGCGAGACCTCACACCGCGGCAGTTACTCGCGAGTTTTTACGAGAAAATGAAATCCAACTGCTACCACATCCTGCGGTCAGTCCAGATTTAAATCCCATAGAGCATATCTGGGACATTATGGATCGCAGGTTAAGAGATTTGGCACGATCACCAGCTAATCTTCAGGATTTGTCAGAAGCTCTAATCAGAATTTGGAATGAAATTCCTCAAGAGGAAATTAGAACATGCGTAAATATGCGCACGCGGTGGCGAGAAGTGATCGCACAAAGAGAAGGTAATACGAGTTTCTGAACTTCACACACACACACACATGATGTACAAAATCCGATCAGCAACCTCCCCGTGGTGTACATCGGATAATGCTAATGCTGGCGGTAGCTCAAAAATGCACAGGTATCTTTGAAACGCCGTAACTTCGTGGAAAAAAATCGCAGAAACTTTATTTTTTTTTTAATTGTAGGGAAAAGTTCAAATTTTATTTCCCTGCTAATGGAAACCGCGAGAAAAATTCTAGAAAGTCCGTGCAGTCCGCCAAAGTTTGCAATTTTCACTACGAAAAACACGTCCCCAGTTTTGTGAAGCCACAGGGGCAGGGACGTCACAAATTAAAAATCCATACATTAGAATCCAAACTAGAGATTCTAAGCTTTAATTCAAGGTCCTACGATGAATTTTCGCGGAGTTATACTCATTCAAAATTCGTCAATTTTTGGCCGAAATTTAGTGATGCCATAATTTTTTTGAGTAGTGTATATATATATATATATATATATATATATATATATATATATATATATATATATATATATATATATATATATATATTTTCCCGCAACCTTTTAATATGTGTAGGGCCCCCCTATGAAAGTTAAGAGATGAAATTTGGTAAGTGGGGCTTATTCGGATGCACAACAATACTATCAAAGTGGGGTCAAATTTTGGGCAAATTTTTTTTCGGACCCGACCTTTAAGGGGGTGGTGGGGGGCGGAAAAGCAATAAAACTTTTCCAAATCGGTTTTAAATAATGTTTCGGTCAATTATCTACAACATATCCAAAATTCAGCTTCCTAGGATGATATGGTGGGAGTAGAGGAGGGAAAAACGATTTTCGCTGGATCTAACAGGCCCCCAGCCCCCCAGAATTAACGTAGAGGGTTGAAATTTGGTGTGTTGATAAAGTTCGTACCTAGGTTGTGCTTTTTGGAGGTTTTAATATTTTACCCCCACCCCCCTCATTTTTAAGCTACAATTTCATGCATTTTCGACGTTTTCGAAGTTTGTACCACTCGCACAGGTCACCCGAATAAACCTAGAGGGCTGAAATTTTGTATTCGGATTGAGTTAGTATCAAGGGGGTGCCTTTTGGGGGTCTCGACTTTTAACCCCTACCCCCACCATTTTTATACCCAAAAGAACATGATTTTTCTTGTTTTTTAACAGTTTCGTTCGGGTCAAAATCTCCCCAAATAAACCTAGAGGGCTGAAATTTGGTGTACAGGTTAAGCTAATAGCCAGACACTGTTTTTTGGAGGTTTCAACTTTTAACCCTTACCCCCACGATTTTTACGCCAATATTTCCTTAATTTTTTTGCTTGTTTTCTAACACGTCTAGAGACTCCATAAGGAAACCTAGAGGGCTGAAATTTTGTACGTGTATTCAGTTAGTATCCAGCTAGTACCTTGTAGGGAGTCCACATCACTTTTCCCCCCACTTCTCCCATTTTTACATCGGAATTGAATGCTATTGTTAAATGTGTTTTAAAAGCATTATGTTTATTCTAAATACAAGTAGGCGAATAGTAATTTTAAAAAATTTAAAAAAAGTGAATACAATTTTTTAACAAATGAAATACATACATATTAAGTAATTTGCAAATGTTATTAAAGTCACTGTTTATTTATTTATTTAATTATTATTTAGGAATTTTGGATTTTTATTATTTATAAAATAGAAATTTTGGATTTTTTTGGAAAGAAAAAATATCTTCATAAAAGCCTTCCAGTTTACTATTTAAGTTCCTTTTTTAATATTTAAATGTAAAACACAAAGGCAATTGGCGGATAAGCATGGATAGAAATGCCCTCGTACGAATTGTTTTGGCTTTTTCTAGACTCAGCCCTTAAAAACTTAAAATCTTTTTATAAAGCCCCGATCAACCGGACACCATTATCAGTTTTGAAACCACCAAAATTACAAATCGCTTGTGGAGTTTCAATTATATTTCGCTTGTAGACACTCAATACCGAAGAAATAATTTTTTTTTTTATTTTTTTTATTTTTTATTTTTTATTTATTTATTTTTTTTTTTTGAATGAAAAAATATCTTTATAAAGGCCTTCCAGTTTACTATTTAAGGTCCTTTTTTAATATTTAAAACTAAAACATAAAGGCAATTAGCGGATAAACATGGGCAGGAATGCCCTCGTACGAATTGTGTTGGTTTTTTTTCTGCTACCTGTTTTCGGCACAAAATTGAAATTTACTGAGATACAACCCTTAAATACTTAAAACCTTTTTTTAAAGCCTCGATCAGCCGAACACTCATCACCAGTTTTGAAACCAACAAAATGACAATTCGGTTGTAGACTTTCAATCACATTTCGCTTGTAAACATTCAATACCGAAGATGAAGGGGGAAATTCGACTACCGTGATGGGGCCCCGCTGCTCACGGCGTTTTTATTCATAGAAATAAGTGAAAAATGAACGTAACAGCATCACTGAAATCTCATTTTTTGACAAAAAGGTAATTATTTACAAATGGGCCTCTTGTCGTGTAATCGCTTCAAAATTATTTAATTACCCTTTGCCTGAAAATGAGATTTCAGTGAAGCCGTTCCGTCAATTTTCTACTTACTTCTGTCAATAAAAGCCTTAATATACCATTAAAAATATTATACTTAAAAATGAGCTAATAGACCTTTTCATCATGTGACGAGCGCAAGCGCAGCCGCCATGTTAAAATAGTGGTAATTCAAAAATTACGTACTGTTTTGGTCAGGAATAGCTAGGAAAGCAATATTATCTCAATAAACAAATGAAATATTGGAAAAAATCGTCGATGGTGCTTCACTTGTTTATAATTCAGTTGAAGCCCATAATCACCCATAATTGTGAACAATTGAAAAGGTGGCTAAAATGTCATGGACGTCTGCAAAAACGAAAAAACAGTGAGCTGATTGAGAGGTTAGGCATCCATACTACTTGTTTACTATGTCAAAAATAATAATAAAAACAAATAATATCTATCATTTTATTCTAATTAATAATGTCAACCAATTTTTAGTACAACTTTAAATGATTTATAGCGTGTATCACCCTTACAAACTCCATAATAACACCGTTTCTTTGCTCCTTTTCGTACAGATAACATTATAGTAATGGATTGAAAAAATTTAAATTTTCAATTAAAAACACTTATTTTTTTATTTTTCCTTACTTTTTTTCAATAAATATTCTTTATTTAATATTTTTTTATTTTAATTATTTGTAGATGGGTACTTTAACATGCTTGTTTACAAAAAACAGTACGAAAAAAATGGCCGATATTGACACATGCGCACAAAAAAAATTGTGATGAAAAGGCCTATAGCCGGTCCAGACTACACAAACTTTTGTTTGCGCAAACAAGTTTGTGCAAAATGGTACGTGTGGACGTGAAGTTTGCGCAAACATTTTGTAAAATCACACAAACTTTTGTTTGAATAAATTGTTTGCACAATAATACATACACGTTTATACTATATGGGTACACACATTATACAATACATATTATGTGTATAATTCATTATTTATTCAATATAGTAAGTTTTAGAAATTTGACACCTAATATCTCGAAAACTAAGCAAAATATCGAAAAACTTTATTCTTCCCTTTTTATACTACTCACCCAATTCTACAAGAATCTATTTTTAATTTTTGTTGCCATGGTAATGGAAACTATCTTTTAGAAATCCCTACACTTAAACATTCGGAGGGTTGAAAAATACACTTTCAGTCCGCGTCGTCAAAAATCCATTTAGAGGGCAGGGGTAACTTCTTAAGGATGTTTGGGAGGTACAATCGGAAATAAAAGTACATGAAATTAGAAATTCGTGAATAATTGCGTTGTATAACAAACTATGAGGTAAATAAATAGTTATCTTTGTTAAATAATAGCTATCACTACAACTGATTGTACAATACATCAAACTATAGCTCTCAGCTGACTACAAGAGCTGAGTACATTCTGAGGATTTTTCGGAGGAATTTCAAAATGCTACGAGATGATTGAAAATTTAGTAGAATGTTCCTCATTAATTACTAAAGCCCCTGTGAAAATGTACTTTTTTTAGTTAATTGTGTTTTATTTTTTTTGCACAAAATTTTAAAAATACTTTATTTTCTTAAAAAACGGTGGCAGCCCTAGTCGCAAATATACCTATAAAAAGTTGTCCTACTGAAAAAAACTCTCATGAAACCTATAAGTCTATAAAATACTTAACACATTAATATTTTTTGTATATATCAACATCTAAAAACATTTCAGTCCCTTTTTGGCAATCCTGGCAAAACTAAAACACTTCGAAAAGTTCTTTTGAAGATTTGAAGACGGTTAAAATTACCATATTTTATATTAAAATGTCGACCCAATCACCCCCTAGTTAACTACCCCTAGACTCAATAATAATTTGGTTAAATAAATAATAATTTAGTTAAATAATAATAAATTAGTTAAAGAAATTAAAAAATTGGTTGGTAGATAACATCTAAAAATACAGTTGTAAGTATCTAAAAATATTATTACATTTCTTCAAAAAACTGCAAACTGTAAAATTTGCTTTACACATGTGTTAAAATATATAAATCTTTGTCTTTAATTTATTAATTTAACTCTTTTTCAAAGATTTGCCTTAAAATTTTTTAATATTTCCAAAACGAAATGTATGATAGAATGTGCCAAAATTAAATTTTTTTTTGTTGACAAAAAAAAAAACAAATTAGTGTACAAAATTATTTACGAACTAGAATGCTCTGTTGACACCTTTTTAATTATTAATTATTTATTATCCAAATTCTTAATAATTTTAGTAAGATGTAAACATAATCTAAATTCTGACCATACTCTGACATAAAACGAACATTCTTGATAATTTTTCTATAAAAAAATGGTAGAGATACATATATAAAAACTTATTCAATTGAGCGAAATAAAATATAGCTGAATCGTTAAATTGGATTCAAAAAATCATGATACGGCACTTATAAAGCTTTTTTTTCGAATGTAGAATTGCAAAACATGAGGCAGAAGTAATTTGACTGTGAATGCGAGTGTAATGGAAAATGATTTCTTCCAACATATTTCCTAATTTTTCTAAAAAACTAATTTACTTAGAGCAATGTTGCAAAATTTTTTTTACATAATTTGCCTTTTACTTTCAATTGGTGTAAAAAATTGGTTAATTCTGGCAAAAATCTCATTTTGTTGACAAAAAGCACCCGAACGATAAAGTAATGAAAGTTTTTGCAAAATTTTTTTCGCGGAAAATTGTACTTGGTAATATTCAAACGACCTGCCAGTTTTTTTTTTTAATCCGCTACTGTTAGCTTAACCTTTCCCTGTGTTAACTGGCAGATAACAAAAAGTCGTGGAAATTTCAAAATTTTTTTGCAAGTTAACACCCTTATTTCGACTCTTTCGGTCAGTGGAAACTTCCTGCCAATTTTTTTCGATGGACATTATTATACCATTTCTTTCATTTTATGTAATGGCAAATAAAAAAAAAAAAAACATGGGAAATTCCCAAAACAGTGCTTTTGAAAAAATCGATTTTGGGTTTCTGCGTTGCCGGGGCCGTTGTTCTCAAAATATTTGCTAAATCATTTTCATCGCTAACGTCAACGAATTACTTTACTCTATATTTTTATAAATTATTTTTATGTGTAAAAATACAGGTAAGTTATATAATATATAAATTTTGTATTAGTAATATTCATAAACACCATATACAATGTCTTTCATAAAGTTCGCACCATATGGAAAACTTTTTTACTATTGATTTTTTGAAAAAAATTTTAGTGAGGCTGCTAGTTGGTGCATCGGTCGGAATGAAAAAGTAGCTAGACACATCTTACCTTCTTGCTATTTGGTGGGAAATCGAAAATCTCAAAATTGCGAATTACGAAAAATGGTAATAATTTGAAAAGTACTTATTCACTTCGTCATGAAATTTTGGTATCATATCAAAATTAGGTCCAGTTAACATATTCCGATAACCAAATACCACAGTATGGAAAAATAAAGCCAAAAAATTTGTTTTTCCAAAATTCGACTTTAAGTAACCATAAATTTAAAACTATTTTATTAATTCTAGCAAAATAAAAATTATACCAATCTTTGAAGTCTGCTTATTTATAAAATCACAATTATTATCAAAATATTGCCACAAATATTGATCTTTCAATAAAAAACATTAACTTTGCCATAAAAAAACCTGTCTCTGTAACATTGGATTTCTAATAAGCATGAACAATTATCATGACATTATTTTCTTTGTAATTTTTATTAAAGATAATATGCAGTACGCTAATTACATATAAAAATCTTTTAAGAATAATTCAAGTAAGTGACCCTAGTCCTTTAAAACTGCTAGAAATTTTCTTTACAGGTAACTAGTTATTATTAATATTATCAATATTGCCGTGATTTTTCTGTGTCATGGCTATGTTGATATAATTTAATTAATAAAATATCAAATATTACCAAAAATTCTAGCAATTTTAAAGGACTGGAATATTATTTATTTGAATTAATCTTAGGAAGTTTTTTTGTGCAATTAGCATAATAAGTATCTTTGCCACTAACTATAAAGCAAATACAGTAATAATAATTGTCCATGCTTATTAAAACTCCAATGTTACAGAGACGTGTTTTTTTAGTCAAAAACTAAATTTTTCTATCGGAAGACCAATATCTATGACAATATTTTGATAATAATTGTAATTTTATGAATAAGTAGATGTCAAAGAATGGTATAATTTTTATTTTGCTAGAATTCGTAAAATGATTTTAAAGTTAGGGTCACTTAAAGTCAGGGCTGGGAACTATTTAAAATGATTTCATTTTAAATATGTATTTAAAATACAAAATGACATTTTGCATTTTCTATTTTAAATTAGTTCGGTCAAACCACTTTCCATTTTGTATTTAAAATGGAAATTTTAATCCATTTTACATTTAAAATGAAAACGCATGTATACTCAAATTTATGTGTATACAATATTAATTATAGAACTTGAATTGAACGACTTGAAGTCTACCAAATTCTGAGTTAAATGTAAGTTGATTTAATTGACTCAAATTTTTTATAACTCAAGTTGCAATGTCACTTGAGTTAAATTTGTTACTAGAGTTGCAGTTCTCTTAAGTCAAATTTTTCTGACTGAAGTTGTGTACTACTATCTTTAAGGTAGTCCGGCCGAGTTGTGAAAACTAAAATTAAAAATTGAAATTTTTTTGTTGTAAAATGTCTAAAAATAAATGTTAATAATTATTTTAGTATACGATAAATTTAATTAGTTGAATATAAAATTTATTTAAAAATAAATATTTGAATTTGATCGGTAGTATTATTGAGCATACGTCGACTAGAAACGTTCGGGTAAACTAGGTAAAGACATTTATGTGTATAAATGTACATAAACATTTTGATTCGTGAAGTTTTTTTAACTGACCTAATTTATGAGAAAAACGATAGTTATATTATATTTAATATTCTTAAATAGATAATTTAAGACTGACGCGCTTTCCGACTATACCCGAACTGTTGTGGTTGTATGTGGATGTTGAATTTTATCAACTTATTTTTCATTTTTTGTTTATAAAAGTACCGCAAAGCACAAAAATACTAATGAGAAAATAAAGCTAAAGAATTAATCTTTCAATTTATCGAAAAATATAGTTAAATTCACCGTGAAAATTTATTTTAAAAAATAATTAAACATAAGTCTCCATAAGGTTACATGTTAAATGATCATTATTAAAAGATAGATTATTTAAATTTTAACGCCGTAAAAAACCCCTTTTTTGGACGGTTAAGAATAAAAAGACTTTTACTATCGATCACGATCAAATTTCTAATTATTTCACCGTAAACAAAACTTCGGCCGGACTACTTTAAGACACGTCGATAAGAAATGTTTTTGTATTTCGAGTAGATGATTTTCATAATTTTGAATATGTCAAGGCCCAATTAAATTTTACAATATTTTTAAAAGTTAAGTTTCATTTTCATATCATGCAAACTTTACAAAATTTTCTCAAAAGACTGCCTTTATGTACTTAATTTCAGTACATTTGATATTTTCTAAATTTTTTTTTTTCTAATTAATATAAATAATGATAAAAAATTTATAGAATAAATTTAAAGTAAAAAAAGCATTTTGTATTTTATAATCCATTTTAAATAACTATTTTCCATTTTCAATTTTAAATATGTTCAGCAAAACCATTTTCTATTTTGTATTTTAAATGCATTTTTGGAAACCATTTTCAATTTTCTATTTTAAATGGTTTCTATGAACCATTTTTCCCAACTCTGCTTAAAGTCGTATTTTGGAAAAGCAGAGTTTTGGGCGTTACTTTTGCAGGTTATCGTATTTAACTGTCGGAATATGTTCACTGGACCCAATTTTGATGTGATGCCAAAATTTCTTGAGGAAGTGACCAATAACTTCGAAATTATTACCATTTTTCGTAATTAACAAATTTGAAATTTCCGGTTTCGCGCCAAATAGCAAGTGGGGGGGGGGGGTGAAACGTGTTCAGCTACTTTTTCATTCCAACCGATGCACCAACTAACCCCACTAAAATATTTTTCAAAATATTAATGGCAAAAAAGTTTCCCATATGGTGCGAACTTTATGAAAGACACTGTATATAAAAAAAATTAATTATCACTTTTTTTTTAGGGAGAGGGAAAACTATTAACGATATGATGTTTTAGAATGAATACGTAGGCTTAAATCAAATATTTATAAAAATATCTGTCAAATTATTGATGTTAATCAGTTTTTAACATTGATGCCGTGCTTTAGTCAAAGAATATTATTTGAATTTTTTATTTGATTTTAAATTCGATTAAAAAACCAGCCACTAGAACGTTTGTGAATACTTTCTCAATTTCTAAGCATTTTTTAAGGGTAAGTCGCTAGCCTATAATAACATTTTTCTACTCCTGTTGAAGAACACACACATTACATATCCGTTAATTGTTGAGAAAGTTAGGCATTATTCCTAAATAATTTAATAATTCTTTAAGAGTTATTAAAGAATTAAATAATTCTTTTATCCGAAACAAATCAATCTTCTATTCTTTTCTAAAAACAAACTGTAAATTTAAAATTTACGCAGGTACAATAATGAAAGAGATAAAGCCAAGAAAACGGAAATTCTTTAAATTCATAAGTGATGAATCATAGTTAAATTTAAGTGAAATGGATTATACTATTATAATATTCATAGCAATACACATATTATATTATGGATACAAGGCATTGTAATTAGAACCTAACAGTCGCGATTAGCTACATTTTGTGACGTCATTAATACCGAGACAAATTATTATATTTAAACTATGTCAAAATTATTTAAATATTTTAAATTTAAACAATTTAAATATTTTTAAATGTAAAAATTTATAAAATATTTAAGGTAGTAGTGTGGTATCTCGCGCTGTTTTTCATGCCTATTTTTAGGGGCATTTTTTTTTTTTTTTTTTTTGAGTAAAAAACAAATGGAAAGTTTTGAATTTTTAATGTTTTTATTGACATCTTAAAGTAACAAAAAAAATTTTTTCTGAATAAATTAAATTTTATTTTATTATTATTATTATCACTTAAAGTTGACGCCCCAAAAAAAAGCACTTGGATGCCCCGTGTGATTTTGATTCTTGGGGATATTTGAAATCAAAAATTCTTAATTAGTCTTAATCTATAAATATGTCATTTTGGTCGGAACTAGAATTATGAAATTATATCGAAAAATAACAAAATAGTGGACCTCGAAAAGAAAGTAATTTTTTCGAAGTCCGCCAAAAAAGTGCCGAAGAAGGCCATGAAGTGTTAAAATCAGTGTATGGCGATAAAGTGGTGACTTTGAAGATGGTTTAAAAGTGACATGAGGGATTTAAAACCGGAAATGGTTCGGTTGCAGACGATTAGTGTGTAACATCTTTTTAATTCTGCTACCACTTTTTGTAGCGTTATGGTATTATTTATTGAAAATTTAACAAAGAAATGAGGAGATTTTATGATATTATTTTGTTAAATATGATTTATGTTTTATTGAAATTTCCCAGAGGATAGAGTAATTAGTGGAAAGTCTGTTTGGGTCACACTGTGTTAAGCAGATGTGTGAACAAACAGCTCGATCGGTCGGATCAATCCGGGTTAAAAGGTGGATCTCCCTTGAGCACTATTTTACCGCGAACCTATTCCTTAGCAAATGTTACACAATAAAAAAAAGGTGCAAGTTTAACAAGTATATGAAATTTATTAGCATATAAATACTTAGATGATTTTACACATATGCAAATTAACATTAAAAAGAGAAACGCAAGAACTTCAAAAGAGATATGAAATATATTACAAAACAAATTATATTGAGTTTAAGTTGACACATACAAACTGACAACGTAATGACAAGCTAGATTTTTAGTCGAATTTTTCCTTGAAAAAATTAGACTTATACAGTCTATACGACAAGAACGGCGAGAGGCGAGAGGCGGAGATGCTAAATGGTATAACATATTTTATGTCATAACATATATGTCTTGACATTTGTTATAACATCAGCTCGGACATATTTTCAGACATAAATTTGACGTTTGATTTTCAAGATGGCGAATCGATGAATTAACTCAACACTTGCGAGATTTTTGCTTTAATTCTATTTGTTTCTTTCATTTTCTAAATTTTCTAGTTTTTGTAAAAATAGAATTAATGTTAACCGTTGAAAATCTTTTTTCACAAATAGGATTTACAATTTTTAATAATTAAATATGTCAAGACTTAAGAAGTTCCCCCTATTGATTATATGTTACGACATAAATTATATTAAGATATATGTCTTGACATCAATTATATCTAGTGGAGACCCCGTGTAAATTGAATTGGAAATATTGTACGTTGTAGTTTGTAACTACCTATTGCGACAAAAAACTAGTGAATACAGCATCAACATCATTAGAGGTGCACAGATATATGCATAGAGAAATATGTTAATTATTATTAATTATTCTTGTCTCTGTTTTAATAATTTTCTAAATTTTTGAAACTGTGTCATTGGATTGTTTATGGAAATTTGCATAAACAGTTGTATAAAGACAAATTTAGTACTAAAAAAGAAAAAAAATTATAAAACCTCTAGTAATATGTATCTAAAATTTGGTAAATTTTCAAAATTTTATTTTATGCATTATACAGATTGGCAGCAAAGCAAACTGCTTGCTGGAATATTTAAAAATGGACAAATTTTTCTGTGTAATGTTTAACAAATTCTAGTGATAATAAATTATAGGCTAGCAACTTACCCTTAAAATGTTGCTTAGAAATTGAAAAAGTGACCACGAGCGTTCTAGTGGGTGGTTTTTTTTTTTAATTGATGCAGAATTTAAAATAAAATATAAAATTCAAATACTATTTTTTGATTAAACCACGGCTTCAATGCTAAAAATTGTTAAAATAAATAATTTGACAAGTATTCTTATAAATGTTTGATTTTAGTCTACGTATTCATTCTAAAATATCATATTTGTCAATAGTTTTTTCTCTCTCTAAAAAAATATAATTTTTTTTTATATATCAATTGTGCTTAGAGAATACTAAAAATACAAAATTTATACATGTATCTTACCTATTACTTTCATTAATTTCAACTTTTCACAGTGATGCCGGCATTTGGTAAAAAAATAGTATTGGAATTTTTTATTCCTTTTTAAATTTTAAATCGATTAAAAGAAAAATCAGCCACTAGAACGCTCGTGGTCGCTTTTTGTTAAAAATTAGGGTTAAGTTGCTACTCTATTATGGTTAATAGTGGGTTTATTATTTTAGTTATACAATTTCGCTTAAAATTGTTTTGGATACGACGGTTCCAAAAGGTTCTATTACCATAGTATTAAGGAACAAGTTTCTTAATACTATGCTATTATCCAACATTTAAAATCGTCAATACATTAAATTCTGAAATCAGAAATTTCATATAACCTTTTACATTTATCGTTTAATTTGTTAATTGCAAATCTAACAATGAGTTTGAAATTTTCACTAAAATTATTCAAAATAAATTTCTAGATCTTTTATAAATAAAATGGGATGATAAGTTTTCAAATTGTTTTCAAAAATGTTTACCTCAACTTTGCAATCATTAACTTGAGTCGGCACAAAATAATTACACTGATCACTTTTCACTATTTTCCGGTAATCTGCCTCTTTATCCGGATTCTCGTTCTCACTGTTTTCTTGAGCCTGTTGTTTATGGAACACTGTTGTTATCTCGTCTGCCTCAATTTTCTGTATCTTAGTCGTCATCGTCATGAATTTATCATCCATTTTCAGTATCTTTTTGTTTAAGAATTCCATGTCTTTAACCATTAATCCCATTAAATTTTTAATAGAATCATTTATATCTGCCATACCACTGTCACTTACAGTTTCTTACCAGATATTTTACTTTGTTTACAAGCCACGTGTATGTTTTGCTAACAATAAAATTTGAATAAATAACGAACTTTTTAACTGTTTGATTACTTATTTGCTTTTGTTTTATAATAAAATAATTATTTCGCGTATGATTTTTCCTTTCGTACGTTGGTTATCACACACTAATCACGCCGGGGTCACTAGTTTGTAACGATTTAGTTACTTTAACAAATCTGAGTTTTGAAACGAACTTAATTTTAATCACCCGCCAGTTCACTACAACAATTTTTATTGAATTTAGGCTAAATACGTTTTAGTTATGAAACTTGAATAGTACAATTCAGAATTCAATTGTCGATCGGTTCACAAGTTACACGTATTATTTAATTTCTGGAAAACTATTACGGATTTTTTAATCCAGTCAACAAAGCTGAATGAGCGAAAAAAAATCAGGTAGTCCAGAATATTTGCACAATTGTAGGGAATATTTTTCTAAAGTCCTGAATACTCATATTTTTCTAAAGTCCTGAAAAGTTCTGACCGGATGGGTGTGTGACTTACAAAATTAAAGTAAATTAAATTTTCAACAAAAATAGTCCTATTCATTTTTCCCCTCTAACCCCATGAAAATTTAGCACAATAACTTAAAAAAACAAAACTCATATAGCGCCAGGTTGATAAAAAATTTTTGGTAGAAATAAGCTAATTTTTAAATCAGTTTTACTAATTTTTAAACCAGTTTCAGTGTGCTAGAGTAGTAGGAATATGGGCATTTGGGGATCTCCTCCCCTCCTCCCGATTTTTTTAACCACTGTGAGAGGAGATAGGTAAGCTATGTCATCAAGATGGCGTTGCTGGTCTGAACCACTGTGAACTCTGTACCTTGATTCAAAATTCCATGAAAAGATGGCGTTTCTAGTCGGAACCACCGCGAATTCTGTACCCTGATTCAAAATTCCATAAAAAGATGGCGTCGCTACTCGGAACCACCTCGAATTCTGTACCTAGATTCAAAATTCCATGAAAAGATGGCGTTGCTAGTCTGAACCACTGCGAACTGTGTATCATGATTCATAATTTTATCATATTTTTATCTGAAAACAGGTTTATACAGGTTTTCCTCTAAATAAAAACACATTTTTTTTTTAATTTTTAATTTTTATTTTTTTTTTATTAAATAAAAACACATTTTTTTATATTTAATTTTTTTAATTTTTCTTATTTTAATAAATTAATTTAAAAGAATTATTTTACAATAAAAATGTTTAAATGTTATTACAATAATATTTGTATATGGATATGACATTTTCCATGGCGCATGTTGCTCCGGACTGCTGGCCGCATCGAGGGCTAATGTATGTTGATGTTATGATTCTCAACTTGGGGCATATTGTTATTTCTTCAAAGTTCATTATGGGCGCTGATGGTAGTAGTCGTTTCAAATAGCGCACTTTTTCTTCTCCTTTCGTCTAAATGATTCGAGTTCCGTGTAGATTGTTTATTAAAATGTACTGTAGTTCCTCGTACTCAATATGTCCATCCATCCAGGAGAACCCATGATGTTTTTTCCGTAACCAGCGAGCTGTGCGTTGATCTTTTTCACTTAATCCACAAAACGGTATTGGTGATTTGAATACATAGTGCTGTAGTATATAATCTTCACCACAATTTTCTTCGGAAGAATCGAATTTCAACACAGACAATTCCATTATGTAGAATTTCCCATTTGTTGAATTTGGAAATCCTTGGAAGTCAACAATTGCTGCGTCGGTCTTCATTGTACGAAGTCTAGAGTCAAACTGTTCAGCTTAGAATTCAGTAACTAATGTTTTATTTAAAATAAAACTGATTTTTATAGGTGTGAGCTTGCTTAAATAAGTCGTGTATATGTATGTTTTACTGACGTCATTAACAGATATATTGCTACTAATACTACGAACGAAAATTTCAGTCTAATATGTAAAAATAAAAATTATGTTATAATTTGCTTTATTTTAAGTACAAACATTACTCGAATATTATAATTCGATATAAAATTCACATAATTATGTATGTATATTTGCTATTATGAACCTTATGTAACTTAAATAAACGACTATTTATA
This sequence comes from Brachynemurus nebulosus, assembly GCA_035578155.1. Taxonomy (NCBI): domain Eukaryota; kingdom Metazoa; phylum Arthropoda; class Insecta; order Neuroptera; family Myrmeleontidae; genus Brachynemurus; species Brachynemurus nebulosus. The sequence continues at coordinate 1,561,176 of JAPWDM010000052.1, read as the reverse complement.
GAAGTAAAGTTAGTTTTTATTCATATGCAGATTTTTTGCTAGCAAAAGTAATAAGTTTTAAAACTATTATCAATGTTATAAAAATTTAATTATGAAATTAAAGGTACACGCTATAGAAAGGTTCAAGCTATAGCGTATTAATTTATATTTTATAAAAAATAATTTCTTAACTATGTAAGTATATGTAATATTATTTATGTGTATTTTTTTAACTATACAGAGTTTTAATCACATATAGCAAACTGCTGACGAAGTGCATTCCACACGTTACCGTATCGTATATATCTCATATGTATATACATCTCAAATGTAGCAAGTGTACCTACTTGTTTAAATTTTTATAAACGAAATTTATACCAAAATGAAAATTTGATTGTAAAAAACTAGGAAATTCTATCAATATTAGAAAATTTATTTTCAAGCATAGTATTATTGATACTAAAAATTTATTTCGAATAAGAACCTACATATTCATTTAACGTAAAATTTTTAGCCACCGATAATGTACTAGAAATTAAAACGATTTCTTTCTGTGTAATAAAACTAGTATATTTTTTATAAACTGAGCACTCAAAATTGGTAGGAAAATTCTGGTTTCCTAGATAGTTATGTTAAGATACGCTTTTTAGGATTAAAACATTAATGTTGTGTTAACCTTTCTACTCTTAAATAAAAGCATTTATACAGTTTAAAACATTTTATAATAAAAAAATCGATAGTTTTAGACAATTTAAACAATACCCATATATACCCATATGATGAAAATTGTAATTTGGATTGTCTATTACCCATGTCTGCTTTTAAACTATTTGCAGTCTAGTTTTATAAAAACACCTAAAAATTATCTGTTACTATATGTAAATAATAAAAATTATTATATATATTTCTAAGCAAACGAATTGAAAATTATGTCTAATGCAAAAAAACGTAACATTCCTTTATGCAATTTAATACTTTAGAATACATAAATACGTATACAGGGTGGAAAGTAAAATAATTGTCGTCGTCTTTCAAGAGCGGATAAAAACTTTAATTTGGGATACGAAATTTTATTTTTTTTTCGCAGTTAAGCTGCATTCAATTAATTAACCCTTTCCTGCACAGCAGTTTTAGATCATTATTGTTCGACGATACTTTATTTTTAACAAATCATTAATAATATAGGTAAAATACTTATTGGTAAGAATTACAAAGTTTACACATTTGTTCTATCGCACCAGAATGTTAATAGGACAATGCAATTTATTTGCCTATATTCAGGAGCAAGTAAAAAACATTACCTATTTTAATAGCTCAGAAAATACACATTACATAGTTCGTTGTAAGAACAATCATTTCCGTGATCTTTTTTAACGAATTGTTTAAGGACTGTGGTATGTAAGAAATAATAACACGCACATTATTTTAAAATATTTTATTAAATAATTAACATACAGCTATTGGAAAAAATACAAAGATATTTTTAACAACTTATTAAATGTTGATAGCTTATTTTAATATCTTCTATAGGGTCGTAAGTATAACCCTTTACCTGAAATTTTTTCATCACCATCGTTGGCGACTGTATTCTTGTCATAATCAGCTTCGTTGTCGCTCGCAGTATCTTCGCTATCGTTAGCAGATGTTTTTTCATCGCTGTCTTCGCCATCATTTGATATATACTTTAACACTGGCTCAATAATATCATGCTTTTCCAATTCCCTAGTTATTGAGATAATCCGCTTTCCAATCTCACTTTCCTTTAAATTATTAAAATGGGTTCGTTTCTTCTCGTTTTCGATATAATCCGCGAAGCTGGGATTTATAATATGACTTCTTTCCATTAAATTACATATAGTATTAACCATTTCTTCTCCAATTTGCGTCTGAGTCGCTAAACTTCTTAGTTCATCAACTAAATGGTTCGGGTCATCAAAATATTCTTCTTCATCAACAGGTTTCGAATGGCCATTATGAAGGTTAGTATTTTCATCATCATATTTGAAACGTTTAGCTCCCCCATTTATTGAGTTGGATGTTGAAGGTTGTTCCTTTTCTTCTGAATTTTTATCTTCTTGTTCTTCATCCTTTGCGCATGCGTTCTGAAGCCCTTTGATCATTAATATGTCTAGTGCAGTTTGTAAGAGACCAGCCACTTTTGGAGTAAAACTTGTTTCTTTGTAGTTATCAGGCGATGGTAAATGCTTTTGTTCATCAGATCGATTATCTTCGACATTTACCGATTGTAGAATATTATGCGAGTTTTTTAAAGCGTGGAATTTACTTCTGATTGCTTCTGCTGCAGCCATCATACTTTCATCAAAAGTATTCAAGTTTCTTTTGGATAGATCTGTATCATTTTCGTGTTGATTTTGAAATACTGGTGCTTTATCTTCCTTTGCTTCAATGTCATTTCTTGCTTCAAAACTATATTCGGTTTCACTATCATCATTTTCATCATTAGATTTTGACGATTCACCAGAATGTTAATAGGACAATGCAATTTATTTGCCTATATTCAGGAGCAAGTAAAAAACATTACCTATTTTAATAGCTCAGAAAATACACATTACATAGTTCGTTGTAAGAACAATCATTTCCGTGATCTTTTTTAACGAATTGTTTAAGGACTGTGGTATGTAAGAAATAATAACACGCACATTATTTTAAAATATTTTATTAAATAATTAACATACAGCTATTGGAAAAAATACAAAGATATTTTTAACAACTTATTAAATGTTGATAGCTTATTTTAATATCTTCTATAGGGTCGTAAGTATAACCCTTTACCTGAAATTTTTTCATCACCATCGTTGGCGACTGTATTCTTGTCATAATCAGCTTCGTTGTCGCTCGCAGTATCTTCGCTATCGTTAGCAGATGTTTTTTCATCGCTGTCTTCGCCATCATTTGATATATACTTTAACACTGGCTCAATAATATCATGCTTTTCCAATTCCCTAGTTATTGAGATAATCCGCTTTCCAATCTCACTTTCCTTTAAATTATTAAAATGGGTTCGTTTCTTCTCGTTTTCGATATAATCCGCGAAGCTGGGATTTATAATATGACTTCTTTCCATTAAATTACATATAGTATTAACCATTTCTTCTCCAATTTGCGTCTGAGTCGCTAAACTTCTTAGTTCATCAACTAAATGGTTCGGGTCATCAAAATATTCTTCTTCATCAACAGGTTTCGAATGGCCATTATGAAGGTTAGTATTTTCATCATCATATTTGAAACGTTTAGCTCCCCCATTTATTGAGTTGGATGTTGAAAGTTGTTCCTTTTTTTCTGAATTTTTATCTTCTTGTTCTTCATCCTTTGCGCATGCGTTCTGAAGCCCTTTGATCATTAATATGTCTAGTGCAGTTTGTAAGAGACCAGCCACTTTTGGAGTAAAACTTGTTTCTTTGTAGTTATCAGGCGATGGTAAATGCTTTTGTTCATCAGATCGATTATCTTCGACATTTACCGATTGTAGAATATTATGCGAGTTTTTTAAAGCGTGGAATTTACTTCTGATTGTTTCTGCTGCAGCCATCATACTTTCATCAAAAGTATTCAAGTTTCTTTTGGATAGATCTGTATCATTTTCGTGTTGATTTTGAAATACTGGTGCTTTATCTTCCTTTGCTTCAATGTCATTTCTTGCTTCAAAACTATATTCGGTTTCACTATCATCATTTTCATCATTAGATTTTGACGATTCACTTTGTATTGAAAGTCTCTTCTTCTCCGCGCTGTTCACTTGTGTCCCATTATTTACCGACTGATTAGTGGTATATCCAAACTGATTATTTGCGATCTGGTCATTATTGTTTGTTTGATGTTCCTCACCATTTGAACGCGTATGCACTCTTCTTTTCATATGACGTAAAAGAGAATCTCTCTGCGAAAATGTCTTATCACAAGGCATACACCCAAACATTTTTGATAGATGTGAATAGTTTGATGTGAAATAATTCTTTTAGATGTGAAATAATTCTTTTAAATTAATTTATTAAAATAAGAAAAATTAAAAAAATTAAAAATAAGAAAATGTGTTTTTATTTAATAAAAAAAATAAAAATTAAAAATTAAAAAAAAAATTTGTTTTTATTTAGAGGAAAACCTGTATAAACCTGTTTTCAGATAAAAATATGATAAAATTATGAATCATGATACACAGTTCGCAGTGGTTCAGACTAGCAACGCCATCTTTTCATGGAATTTTGAATCTAGGTACAGAATTCGCGGTGGTTCCGAGTAGCAACGCCATCTTTTCATGGAATTTTGAATCTAGGTACAGAATTCGCGGTGGTTCCGAGTAGCAACGCCATCTTTTTATGGAATTTTGAATCAGGGTACAGAATTCGCGGTGGTTCCGACTCGCAACGCCATCTTTTCATGGAATTTTGAATCAAGGTACAGAGTTCACAGTGGTTCAGACCAGCAACGCCATCTAGATGACATAGCTTACCTATCTCCTCTCACAGTCGTTAAAAAAATCGGGAGGAGGGGAGGAGGTCCCCAAATGCCCATATTCCTACTACTTGCTAGTTTTTTAGAAAAAAGCTAAAATGGGCTTGAGCTAGACGAGCACAGTTTGTTTTTCAAATGCCAAATTTCCTGAAATTAATACATTACGCAGCACTGATCAAGTTATAAAAAAACACTAACGGTTTTTCAGGAATCAAATAATTTTAAATATGTGTAACGTGTGAACAACGATCGATAATCGAATTCATCAAGTGGTCCCAAATTGTGCCACACAAGGTCTGTAAAGTTCCTGCCTAAAACGTAAAATTTACTTTTAAAATCAATAAAAATTGATGAAGTAGAAGTGGTGGGAAATTCAAATTTTGACATTTTTAAATTTTTTTAGTTGTGCAAGATTACGCTAGATGAGTATAACAATTTTCCTAAGTGACAAACAATTTTCCTCAGACTAATACATGACGCAAAACAGGCTGATTTTTAAAAATCAGTTAGGATTTTCCAAGAATACAAAAATTTTTTTGTCCAAATGAAATATGAATTTACATTTTTTTCGAAAGCACAAGGTGACACAAACGTTGTATAATGCAACAAAATTTAAAAAAGTTCAAATATCATTGCATTTCATTACAAAGTGCGGGGCTGATCAAAATTTTTTTTTTTAGTTTTTTTCAAAGTTCTCGATTATTTTGAGCACAACCGTGGCACAAAGTAGCACAAATAAAAAAAATTGAAAAATTAAAAAGTACAGGGCTGGAAAAAAATTTGTTTTGTGTTTTCTCCTAGCTTGCTTCTAATTTTGAGCTGCTGTTTGCGGCACAAATGGACACCAACGTACCACAATATAGCACAATTAAAAAAAAAAATAAAAATTTCAATAAATGCGGGATTAACTTCACACACCTGATGTTATCTGGCAATATTTAAAGCAAACAATTATTTGTGGTGTGAAAAGTCACACGTCCAAGATTCCTGAAATAGTTTTGGAAATCTTTATTAATGTTATAAAATATTTATTTTTCGATAAAAGATCAACAAATTTTTGTTTTAAAAGGCCTGTGACAGTAGTAATTTGCTCCAATTTAATTTTTAGTGTATTAACGACACTGACAGCTTCATTTAAGCTTAAATTTCGGATTTCCAACTTCTTGATAGCTGCAGCAATTTTGAATAATTAATTTTAATATAAGCTAATTGATTAACTAAGAACATAGCAGTTCTTGGAATTATTTTGAAATGTCTTTTGTTTGCTTTAAAATTAACTGTTAAGAGGCTTGTAAACGAGCAATAAAATTGCTACATATTGCCGGAAATATTACTGAACATTATGGCTCGGCCACATTTCAGCAATATGTTGCCGGCAACTATGGCTGGACAACATATGGCCAAATATATCCCGGCATCTATCAGCCACAGTATTGCTGATAATTTTACATGTACACGTGGCAATAGTGGTCGATTCTGAAGAAATGTTAATTAGCGCTGCATATATAGTGTATTATTTATTCATAAACTTCATTAGAATGAAAAAAAGCGACTTTGAATAGTTACTTCAAAAAGTGGACTAACGGCCGGTTTTACAAACGGAGTTTAAGCTTAAGCTTAACTAAACCTAGTTTAAAAGTTAAACCCAGTTTATCTTCGCGTCTGTTTTACAATACAGTTTAAAGGAAAGTTTAAATAAGCTTGTGTTGGCGAACCTGCTTTCAATCATTTGCTCATTTCATTCAATACATGTATGTATCTGTAACCGGCAAAGTCGGTAAAATAACTCTATTTTACCAACCCAATTACCAACCGTATGTATCCGGATATACTTCATACGCGATATACGCCATATACGCTAGTACGCTACAAACATAACCTATATAGAAGTAACGCTATAAAGAAAAAAATTATTATAATATATATTAAATAAAATTAAAAGAAGAAATTTAAAATAATAAATGACACAAATGAAAAGAAAAGATCAGTAAATTTTACGAGTAATGAAATTGACGCATGGTGGCCACAGATTTTTAAAGATCAAATTCACTGACTTTTCCAGGTTTTCCAGAAATTTTATTAAAAAATTCCCTATCTATTTTGTGAAAAATGCCGCCCCTACTTTATCCCAAAAAGCTAAAAAAAATTCTTAATAACTTTTTAACACTTTCTTAAAAAAGTAAATGACGAGCAAAAAAAAAAAAAAAAAGAAATCCGCGCCAACTTTTAAATCTAATCTCAAAACAAGTGAAAAATTTATTGAAGTTTTTTCCCTAAATAAACAAAATTATAAAAATCAATTTTTTCCAGTCTTCTGGTAAAATTCTTTGACTATTCCCTGATTTTTCTAGAGAGTTTAGAATTCCCTGACATTTCCAGGTTTTCCAGTAATGTGGTCACCATGATTGAGTATTTAATTGCTCTAGTAGAGAAATATAAAAATATAATCGAATCCCTAAAAGCGACCTCAACCATAGAGAAGATCTTAAGTAGTTATATTTTTTCTATGATCTTAAGTAGGTAAGCTTAGTTTAAATGATTTAAGCCACCTTGATTGGTAGTTTAAATATAAGCTGAGTTTAACAAATAAACTCAAAATGTAAAACGGTCTGATTTACTTAAACTTTGTTTAACTAATAAACTCAGTTTAAACTCGGTTTGTAAAACCGGCCGTTAAAATTCAAAATCAGTCGACAGTAATGCGAGAACCAATACCAATAACGACAAAATTGGCAATCACGTTACGATTCTTGGCGACTGGAGACTCCTATAAGTCTTTAATATACTTATTGTTCAGACACTCTGAATAAGTATAGACTAGGCTAATAACTCTAGGTAAAAGTAATATGGCCGGGAAATATTTATATATTTTCGCTCAGACACCGACAACACCGGCAACACGCAAGCCAGCAGTTGCAATATTAAATATATTGCCCGGCCATACAGACACATTGCCGGGCCATACGAATATATTGCCGGAAATATTTCTGAATCTCGAGCAATGTTACCCGGCCATTGTTGCCGGCAATGTTGCTCGTAAAATGTTGCTCGTTTACAAGCACCTTTAAATTCAAATACTTGAACAATTAAATTTAAATTTGAAAAGTAACTGATTTTAGAGTTATCTTTTCTTCTTTTTTAAATTAAATGTTAAAGTATAAAAAGTGTTCGTTTAATTATTTTGTTATATGCACTAAAAAGGAAAATATTCAAAATTAAAAAAAATGTGAATATCAGCAAAATATTCAAAATCAAAATTAGCTCATTTGCTTTTAAATGGTTTATAATACTGTAAATCAAATTTTAGAATAAATATGCTCACAAATAAAGAAGTATATTATGCAAATATACATTTGTCCAACCTTAATGATAAATAATATTCATTGTTTACATTAATTGCAATGTCTACGTAGACAATCATACGAAGTCTGCAATATTCTTTACGCGTAGACAATTAAATTCAATGTTTCTTAGCATTAGGGCGATTCAGTTTAACTCTTTGCACTCAAGCAAAAAAAAAAGTGAGTTGTAAATAGGCTGGTAAGACATGTAGCACATGACAACGAGGTATATCAAGTAAGGAACATTCTCTATGAACTAGCGATGGGTCGCACGTGTGCGAGTCACTCCAAAAGAGTGACTCTTTTAAGTGTGCGGTGTGCTGTGCGACTCTTACAAAAGGAGTCATTAGCACAGTCCGCCATTACTACACATGGCACATAACTGAGTACATTTTTATTCTGTACATGCTATACTCAAGTGGACATCAGATTAACATATGTTGCATATTATGGCACAAACAAAAGATTTCAACTTTTTCAAAAATGAAGAAGATACATATTATGGACTAATTTATGGGTTCCTACTTCCTAGGTTGACATTTGACAAATTGTGTTCTAGTTTATAATGTTTAAATAAATTTCATATGAATTGAACAGTATGACTTTTTTACGTATTATATGTTATACTTTTTTAATTTCAAATGTTATCGAGTGCCTGTGAAACATTATTAGTGTATGGCGGATTTTTATCCGTATTTAAACATACACCAATATTCATATATTCACTCAATGTCCAGCTTTGGCTGATACTTGAACACTCGATGTACTTTGGCAAATGGCCAATTCATTATGTTAATTAAAATTGACCTAGTGTTTGAAAAATTACCAAACTGGATCGGCTGGGACTCGAACCCGGATCTCTTGGTACCAGCCAAGCGCCTTACCAACTAGGCCACCGATCACTTGTTCGAGTGCCACTCCAATTCAGTAATCAATCAAACACAACCTCTCTCTAATGCGAGACGCAGTTTTATACTTTTTTAATTTCAAATGTTATCGAGTGCCTGTGAAACATTATTAGTGTATGGCGGATTTTTATCCGTATTTAAACATACACCAATATTCATATGTTCACTCAATGTCCAGCTTTGGCTGATACTTGAACACTCGATGTACTCGATGGCAAATGGCCAATTCATTATGTTAATTAAAATTGACCTAGTGTTTGAAAAATTACCAAACTGGATCGGCTGGGACTAGAACCCGGATCTCTTGGTACCAGCCAAGTGCCTTACCAACTAGGCCACCGATCACTTGTTCGAGTGCCACTCCAATTCAGTAATCAATCAAACACAACCTCTCTCTAATGCGAGACGCAGTTTTATACTTTTTTAATTTCAAATGTTATCTGTTATGTATTATATTTTATTTTATTAATATGTCCGAAATACTGTACAGGAAACCACTCCCGCAGAGTAAAGAAGTAGTATATTTTATTTTATTTAATGCAGACTTTAAAATGTACCTACTTAAAAGGACAAATAAAAGACAATAAAAGGAAAGGATGGAAAGGACAGTAAAAGAAACGACAGGGCAATAAACGAAAGGACAGGACAGCACATATACCACAATAAAACAAACACTGTGCTGTGTGCTCCAGAAGAGTTGTGATTCGTTTCAAACTTAATCGCACACAACCTGACACGTAACACAGTATGCAAGTGTGCTTGGTACGTTGTGTGCTCCAAAAGAGTCGCTCACTCTGTGCGACACACTTCACTGTGCGGAGTCATGTGTGCTAGCACACATAAAAGAGTCGCTTCGACCCAACACTACTATGAACCTGGTGTACATGTATAATATAAAGAATATATAACGTGCTCCGCAAACTAATTTGCTAGTATTTTTTGCGACCCTCAAATCTATTACCAAAAAACTTACATTTGCTTATGAAAAAAAGTGTTCTTTATTTTGTTTCATTAAAATGTGATAAGTATTCATATTATAGATGAAAATATATTCAGAAAAAATGGAAATCAGTAATGAAACGAGAAATACTTAAAAAAACTATCCAAAAATTATTCCCAGCGTAATACAGGATTCCAGTTTTCAGGATTAAAGTTTTCAACAAGATACTGTAAACTTAAACACAAATTTTATTTTTGCGTACAATAACAACAATAGTAAATATTCCTGTTATACATTAAAACTTCTTATTTAAAGCATTATATCCTGATGTATAAGATATTATAAATTTAAATTATAAATTTTATTAGTCGAATTTTCTCCGAAAAATTAGACTTGCACAGTCTATATGATAAGAGCTGCGAGAGGCGAGAGTAGGGGCGCTATCCGTTTTCGGACCCGTAGAACACGAATATGTAGAAAAAAAAGTCTGATATATATATATATATATATATATATATATATATATATATATATATATATATATATATATATATATATATATATTCCCGCCACCTTTTAATTTGTGTAGGGCCCCCCTATGGAAGTTAAGAGATGAAATTTAGTAAATGGCGCTCATTTTCGAGGCACCTCATACTATCAAAGTGGGGTCAAATTTTGGGCAAATTTTTTTTCTGACCCGACCTTTAAGGGGGTGGTGGGGGGCGGAAAAGCAATAAAACTTTTCCAAACCGGTTTTAAATAATGTTTCGGTCAATTATCTACAACATATCCAAAATTCAGCTTCCTAGGATGATTTGTAGGGAATAGAGAAGGGAAAAACGATTTTCGCTGGATCTAACAGGCCCCCAGCCCCCCAGAATTAACGTAGAGGGTTGAAATTTGGTGTGTTGATAAAGTTCGTACCTAGGTTGTGCTTTTTGGATGTTTTAATATTTTACCCCCACCCCCCTCATTTTTAAGCTACAATTTCATGCATTTTCGACGTTTTCGAAGTTTGTACCACTCTCACAGGTCACCCAAATAAACCTAGAGGGCTGAAATTTTGTATTCGGATTGAGTTAGTATCAAGGGGGTGCCTTTTGGGGGTCTCGACTTTTAATCCCTACCTCCACCATTTTTATACCCAAAAGAACATGATTTTTCTTGTTTTTTAACAGTTTCGTTCGGGTCCATATCTCCCCAAATAAATCTAGAGGGCTGAAATTTTGTGTACAGGTTAAGCTAATAGCCAGACACTGTTTTTTGGGGGTTTCAACTTTTAACCCTTACTCCCACGATTTTTACGCCAATATTTCCTTAATTTTTTTGCTTGTTTTCTAACACGTCTAGAGACTCTCTGAGGAAACCTAGAGGGCTGAAATTTTGTACGTGTATTCAGTTAGTATCCAACTAGTACCTTTTAGGGAGTCCACATTACTTTTCCCCCCACTTCTTCCATTTTTACATCGGAATTTAATGCTATTGTTAAATGTGTTTTAAATGCATTACTTTTATTCTAAATACAAGTAGGCGAATAGTAATTTTAAAAAATTTAGAAAAAAGTGAATACAATTTTTTAACACATGAAATACATACATAAAAAATTTAAAAAAAAGTTAGTATAATTTTTTAACAAATAAAATACATACATATTAAGTAATTTGAAAATGTTATTAAAGTCACTGTTTATTTATAAATTAGGAATTTTGGATTTTTATTATTTATAAAATAGAAATTTTGGATTTTTTTGGAAAGAAAAAATATCTTCATAAAAGCCCTCCAGTTTACTATTTAAGTTCCTTTTTTAATATTTAAAAATAAAACACAAAGGCAATTGGCGGATAAGCATGGATAGAAATGCCCTCGTACGAATTGTGTTGGCTTTTTCCCTGTTAACTGGTATCGGCACAAAATTTAAATTTACTGAGATTCAGCCCTTAAAAACTTAAAACCTTTTTTTAAAGCCCCGATCAACCGGACACTCATCATCAGTTTTGAAACCACCAAAATTACAAATCGCTTGTGGACTTTCAATTATATTTCGCTTGTAGACACTCAATACCGAAGATGAAAGGAAAAATTCGACTTCCGTGATGGGGCTCCGCTGCTCACGGCGTTTTTTTTTTTACAGTAACAATAGTAAAACAAAAATTACTCCTGATATAAATGACAGATACTTATTTAAAGCAATACATTCTGGTGTATGCTTTGAAAAATTTCCTATTATAACTTACAATTTGTCAACTTTAAAACTAAATTGTGTGTGAAATTTTTCGAAGCATTCACTAGGATGCAATGCTGGATTCGTTGTACATGTTTTGCAATAGAAAACTGTTGTTTTACGACTAGTTTTACGATCACTGCATACCCGGCAATCTACATTATTTTTCCTAGCATAGATAGCATGGAATCAATTGTTCAATCTCTCTATGTCAAAAACAGTTAATTGTTCACTACTTGTGTAAAAGCGCCTAGCAGAACCACAAATATCTTTGACTAACATTTCCACTAATTTTTTTCTAAACGTAATGGACCTTATGTGGCTATTTTCTACATTGCTGAGCTTGTAAAGAATGTATGTGTTACGCTCAAAGATCGAAATCGCTCATTGAGCGAAGAAATCGACCACAACGCGTTGTGGTTATTTAAAATCAGCCACAACGCGAAATTCGTGTTGTGGCACTTATTAAAACAGCCACAACGCGTTGTGGCTAACTCAAAAAGACCACGACGCGAAATTCGCGTCGTGGCTTTCATAAGATTTGACCACAACGCGACGTGGTCATTTAAAAAAGCCACAACGCGTTTTAGATGGTTAGCGGATGCAGTTGTGATACGACGGACAGGTTGTTATTTGTCAACTAACGTATAGGATTCAGGATGTTAAATAATAAAAGCCTTTAATTAAATTTTTATTCATTTTGAATTCGTGATCTTATATTAGTAAATATAACAAAATTATTTCTCATATAGGTACCTACTGAATTGCAAATTAGTTGTTTTTAAGCAATACATAGTCATGCATTAAAATCTGTTTAAGGGGGTATTTTAGTCTAGAAATTCGAAAAAAACGATTTTTTTTTCATATTTTCAAAGTTTAAATCTTTAAGAATAAGCTTCTAAAAGGATTTACGGAAATTCGAATTATTTTCGGAGTTATGGTTATTTTTTCCTGTGTACTTTGTATCCTTTCAGTGTTAAATTCAAATTTTTAATATAAATTACTCGAAACTGCTTTTTTCGACACGGCTGACATGATATCTCAAGTTTTAATGTACCGATTTACTTGAAATTTGGTACAGAACTTCTTAATACTATCAAAATTGGTCCGACGTAGCGGTTTTTGGAATTTCTTTTTTTTTTCACTATTTTTAAGAAATTTTCGAAGTTGGAAAATGGAGGCGGAAAAATGAATTTTTTTAAATGGCCGCCATTTTCTGAAAAAATTAATTTTTTCAAATCGGCTACATCACATCAACTATAGGAGACACCTTTTTTTTAAGTCCCCACTTTGCTGGCCTGTACTGATTTCTATTTTGAATTTTTTTAAAATTTTTATACATTTTTATACTTTTCAAATATCAATAAAAAATTGTTAAAAAAATGGATACTAATAATGTTTACTTTTCTTTTTATTACGCCCCTAAAATCATCTCACAATCGAACTTCTAGTCTAGACTACAATATCCCTTTAAGCTGTAACAGATCAACAAACAACGCCAAGCGACTTCACTTGACACCATCTTGATAACATTTTGATGTTATTACAATGAATTGGTTTAGCGCCAAATTTTCATTTTAAAATTGTAGTTACGTATTTGATCTTTTCTTACAGAATTTATTCAAAATAAAAAGGTCACTTAATTTATATACAAAAACAAAGCTTTTAGAATAGTTTTTTTTTTTTTAAATTTCAGTCAAGTAGCCTTATTTATGAACTTCAACAGATTAATAAACAGTCGAGTTATAATTTAAATTTTTTAAATCAAACAATGGGCGATCCATCGTTTAATTTTATGAATTTCAGCATAGTAGTCTTCAAAGAAAATGTAAATAAAAAGTTCTGTTTTAAAATTACAATTTAGAGCCACTGGGCAGTGTCAATAATTATTTTAAAAAATTTAAAAAGTCAAAATGTCAAACAGTTCATCAGCCTTACAAAAATAACGAATTTTTGAATCACAAATACTATTAGATCCATATTCAATTAGCTTCCGTGTCACTTATTTGTAAAACATCATATCGTTTAAGACGACGATAATGTTTTGACGATAGGGGTCGATTACTTTTTTTGAGAAGCTGAGCCTCCTTTGTGTCTTGAAGTAACGTTTGGTATCATTCGTTACTAATGAAAAAACTAGGATCGGTATTTGTCTTTATAAACTCATCAAATTCATCATAAAATACATGCTTTTTATTAGCCATGATTAGAACACTGATGTTTACATTTGGAAATAACAATCAACAATGAATACAAATTCAACGGTATTTACAATACGCCAGTTGACAAATAAAAACCTGTCAGTTGTGTCACAATTGCATCAACTAACGGTCTAGAACGAATTATGGCTTTTTTAAATGACCACGTCGCGTTGTGGTCAAATCTTATGAAAGCCATGACGTGAATTTCGCGTTGTGGTCTTTTTGAGTTAGCCACAACGCGTTGTGGCTGTTTTTATAAGTGCCACAACACGAATTTCGCGTTTTGGCTGATTTTAAATAACCACAACGCGTTGTGGCCGATTTTTTCGCTCAATGAGCGATTTCGATCTTTGAGCGTAACATATGCATTTGTGACTGCAACATCCATCATCCAAAAGAATAGTTTTCGCCACCATTTACGAGTTTTGCGGTTAAAACAATAACTTGCAATGTAGTGATCGGCCGTATCGACACCACCCATATATTTGTTATATTCGCATACTACTGTAGGTTTTTCAACTTCCTCATATATCCAGTTTTTCTTGACTTTCACTCGCCTTCTTACTAGTTCAGTTGAGGAGTCGTATAAAGTTGATAACATTAAGACAGGTCTCTTGTCTTTCCATAAAATCACACTATTATTTTCACTGTGAAGTCCTATAATCTCTCCTTTCTTCATTTTCTTATAATTTTCTGGTTTAATTTCTTTCGGAAGATTTTTTCGGTTTGCCATAATTGTACCGGTCATATGCATTTTCATTTGATATAGCTTGTTGGCTAATGGCAAGCTACAATAGTACCTGTCTACATAAATATGGTACCCACTTCCTCTCTGTGGAAGTACTTCTAACTGCTTTGCAAGATGGACAACAATTCTGCTTGATACTGGCAGTTCCGGACAAACTAATGAATTTGTAGTTTGTTGGCCAAAATAAGGTTCCATTGTGTATACGTATCCATCAGTAGCATCAGCAAGAGCATAAACTCTTATGCCCCATTTGATTGGTTTGTCCTTATTAAATACTCGAAATTGAGCCCTTCCTTTAAAGCTAACGGTGCATTCATCTACCGAAATATGCTTCATTAGTACATAGAACTTTTTAAAATTATTTTTTAAATGCTCTAAAACCATTTTCACCTTCATGCTTCTGCTAACAACACCGAGCTGATTTTCGTTCGGTGGTGGTGAAACATGTAAATTCCAAAATATAAGCATAAAACGTACTTTTGAGAATACATCTTTAAATACCCCTGTCGCAGCACCTGCATAACATAGCGAATTTTCAAAGATAGGACACTGACGGATCTCATATAACAACTTGTATCCATCTAAAATAGTTTAACTCTATAACAGTGATAAGATTTTCGAAATCGGTTGAGTAGTTAATTTTTTACTTTTGAGTCCCCAGGACCCTGGCGGATCACATATAGTATAGCACATATGCATTTAAATAAGTTTAACCAAAAAATCACTAAAAATGGTGAAAAATGGCTTCTAAAAATCGGACATATCAGCTAACGAACTCGTCCCAGCTTTTGAGACTTTTGAGCTTCTAACAAAATTTCGTAAAGATTGAATGCTTCATTCGAGAGTTATCGCGCAGACACACACACAATATATATATATATATATATATATATATATATATATATATATATATATATATATATATATATATATATATATATAAACAAATAACTCTCGTCCTTTTGTGGGTGACTCTTTGCACCCTGTAGACACTAAAACCGCAGGAATTTTTTCGGAATTAACAGTCGCGTCACCCCTCTATATAGGAAATAAGAATTATTTCCTTTACACCTGTATATAATATATATACACACCTACATATATATATATATATATATATATATATATATATATATATATATATATATATATGTATATATGTATGTGTGCATATATTATATACAGGATGTAAAGGAACTGACTCTTATCCGTTTGAGGGGTGACGCGACTGTTAATTTCGAAAAAATTCCTGCGGTTTTAGTGTCTACAGTTTGCTAGGTGTCGCCCTCCACAAAAAAGGACGAGAGTTATTTGTTTTACACCCTGTATATATATATATATATATATATATATATATATATATATATATATATATATATATATATATATATGTTTTTAAACAAATTTCTGCCGTATAATCCCGAACTCGGATCTTTCCATGACATTCTCCGTCATAAATTAAGTTCCAAAATGGAAAGTCGCTTAAAATAATAATTTAATAGTTAAATGAATTTTTACTTAAGTAACAGAAAAATTTATAATTTTTTTCTGCTTTCCGTCCTGCGGCTTCACTCAGGTGTCTGTTTTGTTTTATTTTTGTTTTAATTTTGATTTATATAATTTCGTGCAATTTAATACATTTTTGTATTTTGTACCTTTAGTTTGAGACCTTTGCTCTGATATCCGTAATAATAGTTTTAGATATTCTTCAGTTTTAGACCCTTCTTGGAGAATAACAATTTTAATGCTACTTTCGTCTTTTTCTGGAATTCCAATAGTGTTTGAAGGGTAACTTGGAGATCGATTTAATTGTCCGCACCATTCAGCTATTTAATGTGATCCCTATTAGAAGGTTCTATAGAACAATCTTAACCTTACTTCACTTTTTAATTCGCTATTCTGAAATTCTGTACAAAAACAGTTACTTAAATAATTAATACTATAAAAGCAAGTAATATTCATATTTCAGTAGCATATCTAATTTTCGCAACATCTTCTTGAGATCCGCCCAGCTGTTTAGTATGAAGAAGTTTTTTTGGGGTCCCAAGGTCCTGGGTGATAATTTTGCCCTCACTTATACTAACAAAATCATCTTATTTTAATTTAAATAATCAGGGCCGCGCCAAGCGGGGGTGTTAGGGGTGCCTAGTACCCCGGCGGCAGGCTTTGGGGGCGGCAAATAAAATATAAAATTATTACTATTTTTATGTGGTAATTTTGATGACACTTAAATGTTACCCGCATTTTGCTTAAATACTTGTATATTATGATTGTTGTGACCCGTCAGTAATCCGACTATTCCGATTGTTGACCAGCGACAACAATCATTTGCGCGGTAATCGGCGAGATCAAACGGGATCGGGATCGAACATGCTCTTGCACGTTTTAATTTTATAATACCCCTGTCGCAGCATCTGCATAACATAGCGAATTTCCAAATCTTGGGCACTGGCGGATCTCATCTAAGACCTGTACCTATTTAAAATAGTTTAGCTTTCTAAGAGTAAAAGAATTTTTAAAATCGGCTGGGTAATTAGTTTTGGTATTTTTGGGGACCCAAGAACCCGAACGAATTTTGTGCAGCATAGTTGTATCCATCTAAAATAATTTAGTTCTCTAGCAGTGAGAAATTTTTTAGCATCGGTTCGATAGCTTATTACTGGCGTTTTCGGATCTGCAAGATCCCGGTGGACCTCATTAAAAAATCAGCTCGACCGTATATTCTAGGCGGACTTTATGTAATATATATATATATATATATATATATATATATATATATATATATATATATATATTCAAAACCCGTTGTGTAGCATTCTACGCCGCATTTGCATCCGCAGGACAGTTGTGGATCTCAGATAACACAACCTGTACCTATCTAAAATAGTTTACCTCGGTAATAGTAAAAAAGTTTCAAAATCGGTCAGTTATTTTATTTTTGACACTTTTAGGTCCTACTGACACTGTCATACCTTACATAACGTAATCTATATGTATCTAAAATAGCTTAGCTCCCCAACAGTGAAAAAATTTTCAAAATCGGTCGGTTAGTTTATTTTTACCACTTTTGGGTCCCATGGACCCTGGCGGACCCTAAATAACGTAATGTATGTCTATCTAAAATAGCTTAGTTCCCCAACAGTGAAAAAATTTTCAAAATCGGTCGGTTAGTTTATTTTTGACACTTTCGGATCCCATGGACCCTGGCAGACCTTACATAACGTAATCTATATTTATCTAAAATAGTTTAGCTCTGTAACAGTGAAAAAATTTTCAAAATCGGTCGGTTAGTTTATTTTTGACACTTTTGGATCCCATGGACCCTGGCAAAATCGGTCAGTTAGTTTATTTTTGACACTTTTGGGTTCTATGGACCTTGGTGGACCTTACATAACGTAATTTATATTTATCTAAAATAGTTTAGCTCTGTAACAGTGAAAAAATTTTCAAAATCGGTCAGTTAGTTTATTTTTGACACTTCTGGATCCTATGGACCCTGGCAGACCTTACATAACGGAATCTATATTTATCTAAAACAGTTTAGCTCTGTAACAGTGAAAAAATTTTCAAAATCGATCAGGCAGTTTATTTTTGACACTTTTGGGTCCTATGGACCCAGGCGGACCTTACATAACGTAATCGATATTTATCTAAAATAGTTTAGCTCTGTAACAGTGAAAAAATTTTCAAAATCGGTCAGTTAGTTTATTTTTGACACTTTTGGGTCCTGTGGACCCTGGCGGACCTTACATAATGTATTCTAAATCTATCTAAAATAGTTTAGCTCTGTAACAGTGAAAATTTTTTTAAAATTGGTCGTTTAGTTTATTTTTTACAATTATGGGATCAGTAAATCCTGGCGAAACTCATACAAGTCTAGTACTCTAACAGTAAGAAAAGGGTTCTAAGGATCTCATATAACTTATGGCAGTCCGTAAGGTTCTTGCGGACATCATTTAATTAATTAATTCAAATACTTTAACTTACTAACTGTGAAAAAATTTTTAAAATCGATTGGTTAATTAATTTCTGGCCTTTTTAGGTCCCGAAAACCTTGACCTCACATAAAATACCTTAAATCCATTTGAAATGGTTTAATTTTTTAACATTATTAATTATTAGTGAAAAAATTTTCAAAATCGATTCAAAATATTTTTCCGTGCATACATATGTACATTATACATATTTTGTTTTGTTTCATATATTTAATAATATTATATCATAACATAATCTTCAATTTCTTGTTTACTTAAAAATTCAATAAAAAAAAAAAAAATTCTTCATTACATTAGCTTAGAAAATCTGTTTAATTTACATTTTTTAACATGAGATAGAACCATGCTAATTATAATGCAATAGATGAGAAACAAAACTCTATACATGTGTGTGTTATAACACATGTATGTGAATATACTTCACTTGTTCTCACAAAATTCTTTAATAAAAAAGTGAAATATTTTTATACTTCATAAAGAACTGAGATAGAAATATAAATTACTTATTACAATGACAAAGAGAGCAAAATAAGCCAATAGTGAAAATTACGATTTTCTCGAAAACTACTTAACATAGAAAGAAAATTATAAGAACATTTTCTTCATAATTTTTTTTTTCCTTTTCAACGATGTAAAAATCGAACTGTCTTATGATAAGATCGAATGATAAAAAATGGCCAGAAAACCTACTTCTGGGCATCCGACGTGTCTGGCTAACGAACTTAGCCAAGCCAATTCAGAATCCAGTCCGCACACAAAATTTCATAAGCGTTAGACGTTTCGTTCGAGAGTTATCGTGGGAACACATATATATATATATATATATATATATATATATATATATATATATATATATATATATATATATATATATATATATATATATATATATACATATATATATATAAATTTTAGTGAATATCATTTTCGTATTCTAGGGACCTCAAAACAGATTTCTGCCATAGTCCCGGACTCAGATTGCGTCATGAGACCTACTGTAATAGCTGAATTTCGAGTTTTCGAAATTCGCTAAAAACCGTCATTGAATTCTACACATAAAACATTTATCAATCTTGCATTTCATTAAAGTAAGTATATATAGTAAGTAAACTGGTAGCCGGTAGGCATATATTTTATTATGAAAAATGTATTACAAATAAGTTTGGCGTTTTAGGGGCGGCAACTTTTGTCTTGCACCCCAGCGCAAATGTCCCTTGGCGCGGCCCTGTAAATAATAATAGTACTGTTACCTGAGATCCGTTTATCCATTTCTATAAGAGAAATGAATAACCAATTTATTTTACTTTACGTGTAATTTCTTTGGAAAAAAATTAAAATTTGTGGCTCCGTAACTAACGATAACAACTAATAATAAAACCAAATTTGAAAATTCAGGCTCTCTTGTGCCACCCCTGATATGATGCTCTATTCATAGACACTTCACTAGTCGAAATCCGTTAAGTAACCTTGGCTGTGTGCTTTTCACAAAATTTTATAACATTATTTCTAATTGTATTATATATCTATATATTGATTATTTAATAATAAATCATTGTTAAAAGGATTTAGATTTTAGTAATCAAAATTATTACTTCAATAAATTATAAATTAACACTTATTTAACTGACTAATTATTTTCTTAAATAGACTAAACAAAACATTATAATTATTTATTTATTATTTAAATTTGCCGCTTTGAGGAATTTGCTTTGTTGTTTGTAACTTGTTGCCCTCTGTTGGGTTGTCTACACAATTAATATTTAATCTCTAATGGACACTTTAATGTCTATTCCTTAGTTCAGAAAATGGGCTATTACTTTTTTAGTTAGTGTGCAGAAATCATTTTCATTTGTAAACATTTTATCTAGTCGATATTGAATTACAAATTTTAAATTTGAAATAGGATTATTGTTCAACATTTTGAAAGGTTGTAACATATTTTGGAACTTATAACCCCATTCAGGTAAAATGTTAAATATTTCAAAAAATTTAATAATTAATTAATGTATTTTTTTATTTTTTAGATTGTTTTATGAGTATTTCAATTAAATTGTAGACAAACAATCTACTTGACAAAAGAAGAAATTTCCAATCTTTTGTGATGAATGTTTTCAACAACGAATTAACACTTAATCACAAATGTAAAAATGTTTGAATAGCTAACTGTCGTGTGTAAAGAGGTTAAAATTCATTAACAATTATTAATGGAAATTAAATTATATGTGTAACAATGTAAAATATTTTAAGAAAGATTAAAATTTATTTTTAATTAAATGATACATAATTTTATTGGTGTTTTTACAAGTCCTTTTTTTGTGCAGCTTTTTACACCAAACAATCCGTTTGCATATATTTTCATACTTTACTATTTTAGCAAAAAGTCAATTCTGTCAAAAATGTCACTTATGTAGATTTGATTTAGCATTCAAATGTAAGTTGAGCCAAAACTCGTTTTCTTTTCTATTTTTTTTTTTTTTTTTGTTAAATCACTCATGTTGTATGAATTTGTATTGTTTTTTTGGACACAAGCGCGAGGCTCGTAACTGCTGGCTCCTGCTACATGGCTAATTTAGTTGTTCCGGCACTGTTTAGTTGCTCCAAAAACTTTATTTTCTGTTAAAAACACTATATTGTACCCATTCACTTTGTTTTTAATTCCAAAGTATACCAATTATATGTCATCAAAATCTTGTCAAATATATACTTTTTTTTATAAAATTTCCTTACCATCAATCAGTTTTTTCTAATTTAGTTCATCTTATTTAAAATTAAATAAGAAAATTTTCAAAATAATAAATATAATGTGTTAAAACAAAAATATTTATAATTAGGTTATATACATGCATGCATATTATATGCATATATTTAAAAATGATTCCATTTGACAGATTGTTATAAAAAAACAAAACAAAAAACTAACATTATCAAAATTTGTACTTCGTTTACAAATAGCTAAGGGCCATTCAACACCACAAAAAAAAAATATGTCAAAAGTTTATTTAATCAAATAAATAGTACAGTTTAATTGATTAACATTTATAATATAACTTTATAAATTTACTAAGACATTATTCATAATATTTAATTAAAGAAATCTGACATATATTTAGGTAATAGAAATAACTAGTGACGAAACACCCTTAGACACATTTATAAACACAATATATATTAAATAGAAAAATCAAACGAGGTAGAGTGAAATAACAAATAAAAAGAGACTTTTAAAACGGGATTATTTTTGATTTTTCTTAAGAACGACGTTATATAGAAGAAAAGTATAAAAAGCTATCTGATATAACTTCTTACGATATTTTTGATAATGTAATAAAATTTTTGAAAAAGTTTTAAATTCTGATCAAAAACACAAAAGAAAGACTTTAAAGCCCAAAATATCCGGTCTGTGGCATCGGATGTGTCTGGCTAACGAACTTATCCAAGCGTTTTGAACAATTAACGATTTTACCAAATTTCGTAACAATTAAATGCTTCGTTCGACAGCTATCGCGTACACACATAAATACATATATATATATATATATATATATATATATATATATATATATATATATATATATATATATATATATATATATATATATATATATATATATATCTATATATATATATATAAATTTTAGTGAAGTAGATTTTCGAGTTCTAGAGGCTCCAAAACAAATTTCTGCCATAGTCCCGGGCTTAGGTCTTACCATAAGAGCTGCTGTAATAGCTGAATTTTCATTCTGAAAATTCGCTAAAAAAGGCTGATAATAATCTAACCAATTGTTCGAAAAATAATCATTAAGACTTGACTTGTAATTCAATGCCATGTTGAGTAGCACGCCTAAAAATGATTTAAATTCCATTAACGTCAGAGGCTTCCAGTAACGCCAAATCGAATTTCTAGTGAATGGCATATTCTGATGCACTCTTTGTGCTGCATAACGATTAGTTTCTGCAACAATTGGCTCCATTAGGTCGGTGGTAAAAAAAAGTTGAAAAAAATCTAATGGCGAAGTCGGATTTTGATCGTCAGGTGGATGATATCCTACATCTTCACCAAATGGGAACTATTCGAACCGAGGATCACTGTCGCTCCACTTCTTCCAATTAATTACATTTGATGAAGAAGCTGCCTCGGCGTATTCTTCCTCAAGCACTTCAATTTCATATGATTTGTCATTCGCAACACTGTCATCGTCTATACTTATATCATCGTCATCATCACTAGACTCGAAATAATCCATAATGCCTTCGTCTTCTAAAAAAGAAAATACATTATACTATAAAAATTTTGAAGTAATCTCTTTTTATTTATAACCGAACTACTAAATATTTAAATTCCACCTATATAATTATACTGTATAATTATGATTATAGTTGTAAAGACAAGCTAAGTAAAAATTATTCAATATCAAAAAATATGGACATTAAAAAAAAAAATTGAAAAAATCGTATATAGCGTTCGAGTCAATCCATATCAAGTGATCCAAATTTGAATAAATTTTTTACCTGACTTCACTCAATATTTTTTTTCTTTTGATTTTCTTGAAGAGTTACTCTAACTTAGTACAAATTTCAAATTTCAGATTTTTATCACTTATGGTTGCCTTTTTAAATAATTTTGAAATTTGGAAAATTCGCAAATTTTGCAGTGTAACATAATACGTTTTTTACTGTAACTCCGTTTAGGGTTGTGATAGAAATATAAAAATAACACCATTCTCTTCAGAATTGCTTAAGCTTTAATTTGATATATTACAAGTGTGTGTTTAAAGCAACTAAATTTTTTTATCTAAAAACTCAAAATTGCAAAAAAGATTCCAAAGAAATAATATTCTCAAAAGTTTAGAAAAAAATCCTGGTTATTCTTTTAACTTTTATAAACAAAATTTAAAAAAATCAAGTTGGGACCTTCATGGGATCATATATATTTTTAAATATATCTATGAAGAGACGTTAAAAAACGTATTTAAAGGATCTTGAAGTTAGTTTCTGATGGATTATAACTCAGTTTATTAAGAGATATAGGGTTTATATGTGTAAATGGTAATTTTTTGTATGTTATGGAAGATACTCAGTGGCGTCGCAAGACGAAAATGGGGAGTGGGCAAGATAATTTTTGCGAGGCCCCCTTTAATTTTGTTTTTAAAATTTCTGTCTTAAAAATTAGGGGACAATCAAAGGAAAAAAAAGAAAAACAGTCACTCGCGAGGTCCCTTTAAGTGCGAGGCCGTGGGCGTGCGCCCACATCGCTCACGCCTAGCTACGCCACTGAAGAAACTCTGTGAGTTTCAATAAGTTCTGATAAAGATCCAGTTATTTTATTTGCCCTGAGACAGTCAGGCTGTGGCAAGAAACAGACAAGTAGGATCTTGCAAGCAGAACTTTAAATATGAATCGATCTCATGTCAGTCCTTAAGCAGTGCAGTTCAGTTAATTGTTCAGTGTTTCTAAAAGCGGGTTGTGTAACCCCAGTATGTTATTGAAAGTGTTGCTAGTTTGTAAAAGTGGGTTGTGTAACTCCAGTCTTTATATTCAATCTGATCCAGCAATTCGGTGTTCAACCATAGAAATGTATAGAAAGACAACTCAAAAAGTCGTTTAAAAAATTAAATTATCATTACAGAAAAAAACACCAACAGTTATTTGAATTTCTATAATATATTTTGCTTTATCTAATAAATGACAAGACATATTTCTTAAAGGAATACTAACTTTGAGTCAGGGGTATAAAAAGATACCACTACATTAAAGCGTTGTTATCACACTAGTCTTTTAAATTGCTGATATTGGATTGTTGTCATGATCGTCATAATTTTCGGTGGTATACAACGTAAATACTTGCTTCAAAAAAAGAACCATAGTTATAGTGAAAAGAACGACAACTGGAAAGGATTCATCCACATAAATTTATGTTGTAAACAAACTCGTAATATAGCTATCTCTCACGAGATCTACTATCTAATGTATTGAAAAAGGATAGTAGAAATTATAATAACTTTTGGGAGTGTTTTTGGGAGAAACATTTTTTTTTAAATATGATCCCAATAAGATCCCAACTTAAAATTTTGTTTGTTTGTAGACAAATACTTAAGTAATTACCTAAAAATTTTTCAAAACGATTTGAGATACTATTTTTCTGGAATAACCTTTTCAAAATTTAAGTTAAAAAATTAAGAGTTATAATTTTTTTGAAATTAGCTTGTTACATATCATTTTAAAGCTTGTAAATTTCTGAAAAAAATGGTATTTTGCTCCAAAATATATCTTTATCCTAAGCCGAGATATAGCTAGAAACGTAAAACAATGTGTGTCTAAATTTCACATTTTTGACAATTTAAAAAATTGTTTAATAAAAAAGTACATGAGATAAAAACAAAATCTTTTGGTTTCTTTCTTCTTTCACCTAGTACAACCGGAGGACAAAATCTTAGGTTAATATGAAATAGTAAGGTAATTTTCTTTGGATCACTTGATATGGATTGACCCGTTCGTGGACATCTTATATATTCAAACAAACATTTATAAAAGCAGTGTCACTTTTTGGGTAACTCCTCTCTTTTTCACACGCCTTTAATATACGTAGTATTGAAAAGAAACAAACATATTTAGAATATAGCAATGCTTAAGATAGCTAAAAAAAATTAAATACCCCTGTCGCAGCATCCTTCATAACATAGCGAATTTCCATGTACAAAAGTACGTTTTTTTCGGAAACTAGTTGATATAGAGTAATTGTAAATAAAAAAAACCTTTATGTGAATTTTCCGCCTCATTCCGCCAAATCTTTTTCACGAAAAATGTCCAAAACACCGTAAACGTTTTCACGAAATTTCTTAAAAATAAGATGTTTCGTTCTTGAGTTATCGTGCGGACACATTTATATATATGTTTACTAAGTGTCCGCACGATAACTCAAGAACGAAACATCTTATTTTTAAGAAATTTCGTGAAAACGTTTACGGTGTTTTGGACATTTTTCGTGAAAAAGATTTGGAAAAATGAGGCGGAAAATTCACATAAAGAAGATTTTTTTTATTTACAATTACTCTATATCAACTAGTTTCCGAGAAAAACGTCCTTTTGTAAATGGGAATTCGCTATGTTATGCAGGATGCTGCGACAGGGGTATTTTTTTTTTATTTACAAATACTCTATATCAACTAGTTTCCGAGAAAAACGTACTTTTGTAAATGGAAATTCGCTATGTTATGCAGGATGCTGCGACAGGGGTATTTTTTTTTATTTACAAATACTCTATATCAACTAGTTTCCGAGAAAAACATACTTTTGTAAATGGAAATTCGCTATGTTATGCAGGATGCTGCAACAGGGGTATTTTAATTAATTTATAATTGTTCCAAAAATTGAGCAATAATGTTAAATTAGCTATGATAAAAAAATAGAGACGTATTTTGAAGACGATATATAAAGACGATTATTATAAAAGATGTATTTTTCAAGACGAATATTTTAAAAGACGTATTACCCAGACGATTATTTAGAAGATTAATTTGAAATATATATATATATATATATATATATATATATATATATATATATATATATATATATATATATATATATATTACAACGTTTTCAAGAAATTTCTTAAAAATCAGGTATTTCGTTCTTGAGTTATCGTACCCTCTTTTAAAATAGTTGCTGTACCTCTGTACTCTGTAGTCATACGTCCTTCGTCCTTCGTCTTAAGCGGGTTCTACACGATGCTACGAACACCTTCCAACATTGGACGTTCGATGGTTCATCGCATCGTGTGGCCGTTGTTCTAACCTACGAGTGTCCAATGTCGAGCGTCAAACATTCGCATTTGGCCATGTCCCGCTCGATGTCGGTAATCTTGCACCAAGTCAAAGGGATGCTTCGAACGTTTGAAGGTCAATGTTGGTTGCGTCGGTTGGTTGGACTCAGCAGCTGCACGACTCGTTCATGTGAAGAGAGACAACATCAGTGTATAACATTAGAGATAACATCAGATAGATAACAGCCTCGTCCACTAAGTACCAACACATCATCATTGGTATTGGATCAAACATTCGATTCACCGTGTAGCAGATACATTCGTCGCACCAACTATCGAACTTAATTGCCTCTAACGTTCGATCGAACGTTGGAAGGAACGTTCGTAGCATCGTGTAGAACCGGCTTTACATCAACATTATACATGTATCATAATTATGTGATCGGATGGGTAGTGACGATATTGACGTTATACATATATATACACTATATCTTCTTTGACTATACATAGTGTGTCGAATATGTGCTTAGAATGTGAGTAACTTAAGACTTTAAGATTACATCACTTAAGATTACATCTCTAAGATCACATTCTAACTCAAATAGTTTTTCTCGGAAACTAATTGACATAGAAAAAAAGTTTAAAGACCATTTTTATGTAATTTTTTCTTCTCTTTTAAATGGTGTAAAAAAATTTCGCAAAAAATTTTGAATAAGTGGAAATTTTGGCAAAAAACTAATTTTTTGCAAGAACAAAAACCATGTTCCTGGCATGCGACGTGTCTGGTTAACGAACTCGTCCAACGGTTTGGGACTTCCAATACTTTCACCAAATTTCACCTAGGACATTCCGTTCGAGAGTTGTCGTGCGGACACACACATATATATATATATATATATATATATATATATATATATATATATATATATATATATATATATATATATATATATATATATATATATATATGTGTATATATATATATATATAAATACATATATATATAAATATATATATATACATATATATATATATATATTTGTATATATATATATATATATATATATATATATATATATATATATATATATATATATATATATATATCCATATAAATTTTAGCGAATATTATTTTCGGTTTCTAGGGACCTCAAAACAAATTTCTGCCAGGGTTCCGGACTCAGGTCGCGTTGTGACAGTGGCTGTAATAGCTCAATTCCATTCTGGAAATTCGCTAAAAAGATAATGATGTACTTACCGCTTCTCATTTCGTTATTTCCATCCATTTTTTTAAACAATTTTTACAATTTTTTTTTTAACTGTACTGAGTCACTTTCACTTTAAAAATGAAATGAATATTATTTATGTTGTAAAATTTTATGAAACAACATCCAAAAACAAAAACATCTGGTCAACAATTGCCAGTTTTTTGGAAATTCCAGATTTTTGAAAAAACTCAAATAATAGAGTCCCTATAATAAGTAGAGTCGTAAAATGTATACTGAACTTGGTTTCGGCATTTTCTGTTCAAAATTTGCGTAAAATACATTGAAAATAAATTAAATATTAACAAAAATCATTTAGTTTAACCTGGAAAGAATAATTAAATTAAAACATTTTAATTGTTCATTAATTCATAAGTTATTAACAATAATTATGTACTGAAAAAATCGATGACATGTCACGACTCTATTTATTATAGGAACTCTATCAAATAGCTAAAGCACTTCTACCCTCTATAAGTGAATATTGAAAAAAAAAAAAACATCATCCTGAAACACAGTATCACATAAGGCAAAATCTTAAAATATCTAAAAGATGGCTCTGAAATAGATTCTATCGAATAGAAAATATAAGACATAAAACTTAAAACATGAATTTTAAAATTTTAATTTTCTTAGTTAAAATACCAATTCCAATCGTTTGTAAATATTTGCGACTCATTCACATATACATATGTGACTTGGACTACGAAAAGGTACATACCTATGGTCAGAAATCAAGTTTTCGAGAAAACAGTTGTTAAGCAGCCTCCACATTCTCGCCGAGGTTGGACGAGTCGAGAATGTAGAGGGTCATTTCGTTGTGCTTCGCGGTTGGTGTTTCAATGCTATTCTTATGCCTCGGCAAACCTCAGCGAGGAACTACCTCGTCCAACTTCGGCGAGAATGTGGAGGCTGCTTTAAAGATAACCATACATTTATGATAGCATTTATGTAATTTCTGTTGAACTTGTGTAATTTGTTACAAAGATAATAAAAATAGGAATTTATGGTTTGTTTAATGGAAAAGGGTGTTCAATTTTAAATTTCTACAAATTTTCATTAAAAAAAAAATTGATTTTTCCGACCACAGGTGCAAAAGCTTGATCTATTTATAATTTTTTTTCGCGATTTTTATAATTCATTTTGAACTTTAAGGATGATTTCCAGTAAAAGTTTCAAACTTAGGAGTCTGCGGTTTGTTCCATTGAAAAATACGTTCAATTTTCTATAAATTTCGATCAAAAAACAAAAATTCATTTTTCCAACAATAGGTACCTTTTCGTAGTCCAGGTCACATATATATAAATATTGACTGAGTATAATGTAGATATAATATGGATTGAGTATAAAAACGTCTATATTATTGCTGGCGTTCCGGACGAAAATTTTGTTAGCCTAACGTTAACTAATTGAGCTTTCACTGTTACAAACGTGAGGGCTCTGATTCAAAAATTAATGCACATTAAATATTTTTCATGGTTTTTCACGGTCTAATACTTAATTTCTGAAGTACAGCCACATTTAAAAATTATGGAATAAAAATAATCAGCCATTATGTTAGAAATTGTTGTTCTAATATATAATGTATGTTAATTTTTGAATGCGTGCCCTCTGGTTTGTAACGGTGAAAACTCAATTAGCTAACGTTAGGTTAACAAAATTTTCGTCTGGAACGTCAGCAATATTACTCATGTACGGCACCGGCATCGGACGTGTCTGGCTAACGAACTCGTGCAACGGTTTAGAAATAATTCTGCCATGGTCCCGGGTTTAAGTCGCGTCATGACAGTGGCTGTAATAGCTGAATTCCATTCTTGGCCGACTTTCAAGTTTTCAAAAGTTTTTGAATAAGTGGAAATTTTGGCAAAAAACTAATTTTTTTCAAGAACAAAACCAATGTTCCTGGCATCCGACCTGTCTGACTGACGAACTCATCCAAGGGTTTGGGATTTCCAATGTTTTCACCAAGTTTCGTAAAAATTCGATACTTCGTTCGAGAGCTATCGCGCGGACATATATATATATATATATATATATATATATATATATATATATATATATATATATATATATATATATATTATGGGCGCAAGCTAAAAAGACCATTTTTATCTACATCTGCATTTATCTTTGTCTATCATATTAATAAATAGAAGTTTACTCACTCACTCTCATAAAAGCATAATTGCTTGGTTTGGTTGGTAACTATGGAAATAATACAATTTGTGTTCCCCTCATCTCAGTTTCTGGAGGTCTTTTGAGCTTGCGACCATAGTATATATATATATATATATATATACACGCTGATAGACAAAAATGTCCTTAATGAAAGTTAAATGAAATTGAATACACTCTAAGAAAAAAATGTACCGTTTTACTACTATTATAGGAGGCAATTAAATGCCTTCTATAATGACAGTAACATTACAAACCGTAATGTACGAAGGTGAAAAATACACCATCATGGTGTAATTATTACTCACTCATATGTGTAGTTTTACACATGTCGTACGTAAAATTACGGTCCAGGTGTGTAATAGATTACGTTTTATTTGTGTATTAACTACACAACAAGATGTAATTTTACACATTCAGTTCGCAATAGTGCGCAGTTAAACGTAAAATTACATCATATTAATGTATTTTTAAACCACGCCTGTACACCTGAAAATGTAATTTTACACACTTATATAGTAATGTTTACACCCAGAAAAGTGTAATATTAATCCAACTGAATCACTCATTCTGATTCAATTCAACTGAATCAGTATGAGTGATTCAATTGTGCTGAAAAAAATAAACTGATTCAACTTAATTGAAAATAACGAATCAAAAAAGATTATTGATGGTTTTTTTACATAAATATTTATAATAATATGACGTATAGAATAATTTGGAATTATATACAAAAAGATTCGAGATGTTAAATATTTTGCTTATTATGTCTAAATTTCTATATAAGTGTGTCGTATGATAAAATAATAATTCTTTTGGTAAATTTTAAAATAAACACTCCAAAAAAGTAAGATTATAAAAGTTTTATTATGAACGTTTACTTGCTTTCATGAACATAAGTAATCTTTATTTTGCAGTGTAACTGCCAATTAAACTGGTCAAAATTTTGAGATATGACTTTTTTTTACAATGCTTACGTTTTGCAGACACAATTATTTAAGCAATATCTTATAAAAAATTTAATTGTAATTAGATTACAATGATAATATTAAAAACTTATGGATTAAAATTGTAGTTACATCATATCAAAAATATAGTTTAAGAAAATTAACTAAACAATACTTAAATATAAGAAAAACAATATTCTGCTGACTCTTGCCATTCTTAGAACTTCGCAGAAAATGCATGCTGTGCTTTCATAGATGTCTTCACCAATTCCAGTTTCTAAACAAATCAGAAAATAAGGGTTACTTAATTTTATAACCATTTTTGATTATTATTTTTTTCTTTTTTTAATAACTATTTCACAGCAATTTAAAATTAAGAAAATTTCGCTTTCGCTACAAAATTACTTCTAGGCTATTTTAATGAATGTACAGATATTAGATTTTTGATTAAAAAACTCACCAGCAAAGTGACCCGGCGTGCTTATGGCACTGGCACTTCCGAACTGGTAGACGGAGGGTTTGAATTCCGTAGCCGGTTATATGCTGGCGAAAGTTTTCTGCTATTTCCCATCATAATTCCAGATGAATATCGACATTATCCTCAAGAAGATGGTTGCAAACAGACACCTACCAAATCCTTATACCGCTTTTCTTGTCCTCCGCCCAATATTCTGCTGACTCTTGCCATTACTAGAACTTCAGGGAAAATGTAGGCTGCGGTTTCACATATGTCTTCACCAATTCCTTTTTCTAAACAAATCAAAAAATAAGGATTACTTAATTTTATAACCATTTTTGTTTATTTATTTTATTTATCTTTTTTCAATAAATATTTCACAGCAATTTAAAATTAAGAAAATTTCGTTTTTGCTACACAATTACTTCTAGGTTATTTTAATGAATGTACAGATATTAGATTTTCGATTAAAAAACTCACCAGCAAAGTAACCCGGCGTGCTTAGGCACTGGCACTTCCGAACTGGTAGACTCAGGGTTTGAATTCCGTTACCGGTTATATGCTGGTAAAAGTTTTCTGCTATTTCCCATCGCAATTCCAGATGAATATCGACATCGTCCTTAAAAAGATGGTTGCAAACAGACACCTACCAAATCCTTATACCGCTTTTCCTGTCCTCCGCCCAATATTCTGCTGACTCTTGCAATTACTAGAACTTCAGGGAAAATGTATGCTACGGTTTCACAGATGTCTTCACCAATTTCGATTTCTAAACAAATCAGAAAATAAGGGTTACTTAATTTTATAACCATTTTTGCTTATTTATTTTTTCTTTTTTCAATAACTATTTCACAGCAATTTAAAATTAAAAAAAATTTCGTTTTTGCTACACAATTACTTTTAGGTTATTTTAATGAATGTACAGATATTAAATTTTTGATTAAAAAACTCACCAGCAAAGTAACCCGGCGTGCTTAGGCACTGGCACTTCCGAACTGGTAGACTGAGGGTTTGAATTCCGTAACCGGTTATATGCTGGTGAAAGTTTTCTGCTATTTCGCATCGTAATTCCAGATGAATATCGACATCGTCCTTAAGAAGATGGTTGCAAACAGACACCTGCCAAATCTTTATACCGCTTTTCTTGTTCTCCGCCCATATCATCATGAAAAAGTTGAGAAATAATGATGTGAGTGACGTCCGTTACATACCATTGTCTAAAAAACGAACGTTAAATTCCATTATTATTATTACCATTGTTATTATTACTTAAAAAACTCGATTTCCATACGTCGCGTCGTTTCAATTTAAACCTGTTATGAATTTATATTACTGTAAAGCAAAAAAAAAAAAAAAATTCGTTAAGTGCGTGTTCTTGACACGCACTAACAAGTAAAGGTCCCGAGGCCGGACCTATCGATTTCGATGAAACTTAAATATATTGTAGAATACTAAAAACTAAGGGACACGTATTTTTTTTTATCTGCGGAAAAACGGTTTGAAGGGGTGAAATCGCCCTCCAAAAATTGGGGTAAAAATTTAATTTTTCAAATATCTCGAAAACAGTAAGAGATAGAGAAAAAGTTTAAATTGACGATATTGCTCTTTTTTAAAGAGCTATCTATTGCTATGCAGTTTGTTCATATTACATCAACAGGAGTGGTTGGGGGTTAAAATTTGGGGGTTAATTTTGCAAAAAGGGGGTGAAAAATAAACAATATAAAAATTTTGTTTACAGATTTGAAATCTACGTCAAAAAATCTAATTGACCTGTTTTTGCTCAATGCCCTAATATTAAGTCTAGGGGTAGTTAACTAGAGGGTGACTCTGTCGAATAGTCGTACAATTTGGGTATTTCAAGGAGTTCTTCATGGAAAATAGCTTAAGACAATTAGAATAACGTAGAAATGAAATTCTCGAATTCAAAATTGAGTTTGAGCAACATTGGAGAGGGGGTGAGTCACCCTCTTAAATTACATACTAGTTTATATACACTAATTTTTGCTATTAACACACTGATAGTGGGTAAAATAATGTCACAATAAGTGGTTCTGAAGTTGGACTATCATATGTAAGGTCTTTATTAGGTTTGTTTTTTAATGGATATTATAGTTTTCCTTATCGAAAATTATCGATACCGAAAATTACATAACCTCAGCTAAAATAACGAAACCTAATAAAAACCTTACATACGATAGTCTAACTTCAGAACGATCTATTGTGACATTATTACCCCCTGTCAGTGTGTTAAAAGATATCTGAATTGTAGATAATGTTTTAATTTTCACAGAAATTGAGAGCCCCACAAAATAAATTATTAGTCAAATTGTAAAATAAACTTTTATCAAATTACATAACTATTTGTATGAAGCAAAATTAAAAAAATTAACTTACCTGAAATATTTTAAATGTATCATCAGGACAGCATTTTGGAAACAAACAAATTTATATTACAGTATTCTTTGCACATTATTCCAGAATCCATTTTACACAATGCATATAAAAAAAACAAAACATCAGTACACCGCTATAACACTGTTTTTGTAAAATATTTAAAGATTAATTTATCATACACGTTGTAATTATATTAACTATATATTATATCCTATCAAAAAATACTTTTGTTTAATTCAGCTAATTTGAACACATAATTTTTAACCTTTAAGAATATTACTTATGTACGTATAAATATTACAGCAATTCAATAACAGATAATTTTAAAATACACAAAATCATATGCGCGCGCATGGGTTTTGCTATTTAGTGGTGTAAAAGTAAACCAAAAGCGTTGTAAAAATCCAAAGTTACACCTTTATTTGTGTAATGTTAAAAAAAAACAGTAATTATACACAAATTATATAAAAATACACCAATTTTTTCATATTACACAAATAATAGTGCATATTTTCAGAGCGAGGAGTAATTTTGCTCTAAATTTAAGTTATTTTACTCGTTTTTGACCCTTTTTTCTTAGAGTGTAGGTTATTTTGTATTTACAAGTAATTTGTAACTAACCTGCGTTTTTAAAAAATTTCAGTCACCCTCAGTTTTTTTGCAACAGCAGCTAAAATTTTTTTAATTAAATATGGTTAAAAATTTTATCTAATGAAGGAAAATAACCTGTATTTTAATTTTATTCAGGATTTTCGGGAATATTTGGCGTTAGGTATATCTCCTTTCAGTGTCCAATAGTAGTCAGCTAACGTGTTCGTACTTCACTTGCCTTGTTACCGTTTTGCCATGTTAGATATTTCCTGATGGAACCGCTCACTGTGTTCGTCGCTAATGGCACCCAAATTGTGAGAAGAAAAATCCAAATGTGAGTGTAAAAGGTGTATTTTGAGCGACATATTGCATCCCATATCCTTGTAAGCTGTTAAGAAGTTGCTAACCAACTCTTTATAGTTTTTGGCCCTGTGGTTTCCAAGAA
This sequence comes from Brachynemurus nebulosus, assembly GCA_035578155.1. Classification (NCBI taxonomy): domain Eukaryota; kingdom Metazoa; phylum Arthropoda; class Insecta; order Neuroptera; family Myrmeleontidae; genus Brachynemurus; species Brachynemurus nebulosus. The sequence continues at coordinate 1,526,337 of JAPWDM010000052.1, read as the reverse complement.
AATTATAAACAATATTTGGAAAACATGTCTATGCAGATTTTTCGATCGGATTAAGTTTTTATTCAAACTGTTTATCAGTCCGTAGGTATCTAATTTGTGGCCCTGCAAATATACCCTTTTTTATTTTAGCATCGCTGATTTTTGGAAATTTCTGTTTCAAGTAACAAAAACCATTTCCATTAGTGTCCATAGCTTTGACAAAGTTTTTCATAAGTCCGAGTTTGATGTGCAATGGAGGCATAGGCGGATCCAGGGGGTACCTGTGGGGGCTGCAGCCCCCCCCTTGACCGACAATAGGTAACTTTTTTAGTTAAACATACATTCAGAACACACAAAATTCCTCCTGGGATTAGAGGCAGCCGCTCCCCGTTTTCAACTACATAGTTGGATCCGCCTTTGAATGGAGGTAGCAATACATCTTCATGATTTATTAAAAGAGGGTGAAGAACATTTCGTTTACCTAGTATGAAAGCGTCTCGCTTAGGCTTAGGTCAGTAAGCAAAATTCGTGTAATCAGTTTTGTTTGTGTCAGAAACTGAGGGTGATTGAAAAAAACTAAGTATAAGGTTTATTTGTGGGTAGGTAGTAGTGTTTAAAAAAGCGATTCGAATTTGTTTAACAAAATAACTGTTCACCAGTATATATATATATATATATATATATATATATATATATATATATATATATATATATATATATATATATATATATATATATAAATTTTAGTGACTATTATTTTCGGTTTCTAGGGACCTCGAAACAAATTTCTGCCATAGTCCCGGGCTCAGGTCATGCCCCCCGCGTCATGACAGTGGCTGTAATAGCTGAATACCATTCTGGAAATTTTATCATATATTTATGTTAACTTTCAAAATAATCGCCCATATAAGTTAAAAATTTAAGACTTGTTTACATAAAAATCTTTGTTTACATTAAAAATTTTCTCACGTAGACTCTATATGTATATATACAACACACACAAACCGTACGCATAATGGTAGTACGGATAATGAAATGGTCCTGTACCCTTATACATGTATCACAATAAAATAATGTGATCGTATCAAAAAGGATATCGTATGTATATATATTTTATATACAAAATATCCATATTGTGTCGAATATGTAGTTAGACTGTGATTAAATTCACACTTTATACGATAAAATGATCACATTCTAAACAACATCGTTTTTCTCGGAAACTAGGTGACATAGAAAAAAAGTTTAAAGACCTTTTTTATATAATTTTTTCTTCTCTTTTAAATGGTGTAAAAAAATTTCGCAAAAATTTTTGAATAAGTGGAAATTTTGGCAAAAAACTAATTTTTTGCAAGACCAAAAACCAGGTTCCTGGCATCCGACGTGTCTGGCTGAAGAACTCATCCAAGATTTTTCGACTTCCAACGTTCTCACCAAATTTCGTAAACCTAAGACATTTCGTTCGAGAGTTATCGTGCGGACACATATATATATATATATATATATATATATATATATATATGTATATATATATATATATATATATATATATATATATATATATATATATATATATATATATACATTTGAGTGAATATTATTTTCGGTTCCTAGGGACCTCAAAACAAATTTCTGCCATGGTCCCGGGTTCAGGTCGCGGCATGACAGTGGCTGTAATAGCTGAATTCCATTCTGGAAATTCGCTAAAACTAAGTAATATTGAAGTTCCTGGCTTACCTTCAATTTCCCTAATAATATTTAAAGTTTCGGCTTCATCGTCTTCATCATCTTCGCTTTCAAATACAAAATCTTCTTTCTTTTCTGCCATTATCTAGATTCTTTTGACGTTCTAACCTTGTTTCCCCAAAGTTGAATACTAAGTGAGCTAAATACGTCCTCAATGCTGTTTTTATTAGTTTTTAATTTTAAAAAGATAATTCAACGTGATTTTGTATTATTTTATTTACTATTTTTCTATTAAATGAATGTGTTTGCAGTTATTAAATAAAATATTCCTGTAATGCGAAGTACGAGCAGTCATTACAATTCAACATTCAGTGTGTCATGTGGTACATGTCTTATGAGCCAACAGACAAAACACCATTAAATATGGTAAAGTTAATGGACAAACCACCTTGTCATGCTGTACATGTCTTATAAGCGCAAAGGGTTAAAATGTAAATTGTTACTTTCCGATAATGATTCATGTATTTTTCCGTACTTACTTAATTGGTAATTTTTTTATACCTATTTTTTATACCTATTTCTACCAAAGTTTTCTGGTCTGCAAGTGTTAATGAATGTTCAACAAGAAGCAATAATCTTCCGTTCAACAACTGCCTTTGTCTTCTTACAAATTCGTTTTTAACCAAATAAACGCGGTTTATTTCTTTTTCAACATTCAAACTATTTTTCTTATTCTTTTTGTATGTTTTATAGGTGTCAACCTCATTTCCCAAATCGCAAAATTTATTACAAAGCACCTGACAAGTGAGCGAAAGAGATTATTGCTTCTTTTCGAGCTTTCATTAACACAAGAACACCAGAGAACTTTGACTTTCGCAGAAATACGTATAAAAAATATCGAATATGATTAATATGAGTAACCAAATGTACACATGGCTAAATTACCAATTAAGTTAGTACTGAAAAATATATGAATCATAATCGGAAAATAAAAATTTACATTTTAATGATGAAAATAAGCATAAAAATAAAAAAATATAGAAGGTAATTTGCATTCGATAATAATGCAATATAATCAACCCTATTTATTTCCTCCTTATATGGCTTGGATACCACACATATTTCGAAAAAACGCAAAAACATGTATCTCCTAATTTTTGGTGCTCTTTCTATTTATGATGGCAAAAATTTGATACATTGAACCATTCAGGCTGTACAAGAAAATTTATCCCCATTTTCAGCCCTCCAGACCCTCTTATGAACCCGGCCCTGGTTTAACCTATACAGATGAATAGGCCTTTCAAAGAGTAATATTTCGTTAATTTAAAGTTTTCCTCTATCTCTTATAGTTTTCGAGATATCTTAAGAAATACGATTTGAACCCCCAATTTTAGGGGCTGGTTTCACCCCGTAAACATGGAAGATGGCCGATAAAAAAAAATACGGGTCCCTTATTTTTTCCTATTCTACATACCAGCGAAATTTCATCAAAATCCCGAATTTCACTCTGGGTGCATTTCCTTGTTAGAGTGCATACATGCAACAGCACGGGTAGTCTTAGGTCTACAACAAAAAGTGCGAAAACAGAGCAATTACTGGTGGAATGAGGAGTTAGACATAGAAATAAAGCGTAAACGACAACTTTCTCATAAATGGCTCAATACGAAACAATTGCAAGACAAAATAACGCATAAGAAGCAGCAAGCCATAGTACGGAAAATAATTACAAAGGCGAAAAATGAGGCATGGGAGAAAAAGTGTACAGAACTTGACAGCTATTTGGGAGGTAGACGATCAAGTGAATCTTGCAGATTTATAAACTCAGTAAGATCTTCGGAGAAAGTGTCAAACAATATTAATGTAATAAAACCCAATGATTGGGAAAAGTATTACCAACAATTGTTGACAGAAAGAAGACCAGAGTATAAACAACTAGAAGAACTACCTCAGTGTACTCGAGTAAAGGTAACGGGGGAGAAAATAGCTCTAACAAAAGAAATAATGGAAAAAGTAATAAGGGAATTAAAAAAAAAAAAACAAATCACCCGGTCCTAGAGGTCTCCCAGCGGAACTGATAAAAAACGGCACGCAGTTTTTAAGACATATGCTAGCTGTACTATTCGAAAAATACGTAAACGGTGACGATGTTCCTACAGAGTGGAAAATAGCCCACATTTCCTCAATATATTAGAAAGAAGGTAAGAAAGAATGTTCCAACTACCGAGGAATATCGGTAACTGTCACTTTTAGTAGACTGTACGGAAGAGTAATAAAAATACTACTAGAAAACGATGGACAGATTCCAATGATGGAAGAACAATCTGGCTTTACCGCTGGAAAATCCTGCATAGATAACATCTTTTACCTAACACAGATAATAGAAAAAAAAGCTACGAATCGAGAGTTACATCTGCGCTTCGTTGATCTTACTAAAGCTTATGACAGCGTACCGATTAAAAACCTGTTTGAGGTATTAGAAGAGTCAAACATAAATGTAACTTTGATTCAAGCAATAAAGCATTTATACAGTAACTGTATATCAAATGTAAAAATAGGCAAAAGACTAACCAAAGGATTTTTGGTAAGTAAAGCATTAAGACAGATTTGTGTCGTCTCACCATTGCTCTTCAATATTTATGTTGAAAAAATACTGCGTGAGTGTTGAAGGAAATGTGTAGGAATGGGGATACCAGTAGAAAACCAACATCTTTTTACACTCCATTTTGCAGATGACCAGGTGGTAATTGCACAGGATAAAGACGACCTAGAATATATGACTAGGAAATTAACACAGGAATACTTCGAAGGGGGATTAGAAGTAAATATGGAAAAAACATCTTATCTATGTCTAAATGGCGAGCTACAAGATCTAAGGCTAGATAACGGTGATGTAATAAGGGGAACTTCGAGTGTCAAATATCTTGGGATATATATAGACCAGAATGGCACACAAGATCTCGAATTAAAATCCCGAATTACTCAAACAAAAAAGCGATAAATGCCTAAAATTCTATCCCGTGGAGTAATACTATCACCAAAAATCGAAAACTGCAAATATAATATTCTATTAGAAAAGGATACTAACATACGGTTCGGAGGTCTGGCAATTAACGGAAAGTACCAAGTATAAGCTTATGGTGACCGAGATGGACTTTCTGAGGCGAGCGGCGAAAGTATCCAGACGTGAAATGGTTCGGAACCAAAATATAAGGGAGCTAATGGGGGTAGCAAATGAGAAAAATATCATAGAAACTGTAGAAACAAAACAGTTGATTTGGTATGGGCATGTTTGGGCATGGGGAATATCGTTTGCCTAATTTAATATCTAAATGGACACCCATAGAAAGGCGCAACAGAGGCCGACCTCGAAAAAGTTTGAGTGAAAAGGTCGAAGACGCAATGAAATGTCGGACACTGGTTGCGGATCAGTGACAACATCGAGAAGTGTGGAAGGTGGGAGCCGAAAGACGACGACAGTCGTTATTTAGCGGCATATATATATATATATATATATATATATATATATATATATATATATATATATATATATATATATATATATATATATATATAAATATACAAATTAAATAACATTTATTTATTACCAATATTTATTTTCCAGTTAAAATATTTCTTAATGAAGTTTTAATTTTTTTTTAAATTCACAAAGATGAAGTTTTAATCTGTTTATCCCCTTTAATTCCTACAACTATGTATATGATTCAACATTACATTTATAATTATTCAAGTCAAATTTAAAAATCTTTCGTAATAATTATTCATTATCTAATCTCTCTACTATTTGCGATCTACCTAAAATTTTGTTTTACATAAAATTCGTAATTTGCTACTTGTTCCCGGTACACGTGTATTTGTTTACCTCTCTTCTGAGTTTTTCCCATTACCTGTTCAGTCCATTTATTGTCTTTAATTTGTATACATATATATAATTTTATCCAAACTGAATTCAGTTCAGTTCAGTTTTCATCTAAAGATAATTTAATCAATCGAAAACTAGTTCGTGAAAAATAATATATCTCTACACTTAAGTCAAAATTTGACAATTAAAAATTTTTTTCACCATATTTTTTTCTATTTTTTTGGGTAAGTTAATTTTGATTTATTGATAAATTCTACCATCTTTATTGAAAATTTATTTATTTTTCTACATTTTTCATTGAAAAAATTGATTTATAATAGGTAAAATACTAATCAATATTATAACTTTTCGTACCATAAAAAATAAGGAACATACCGGAAAGGAAAATTACTCTACATAAATAAGCAATTTTCTTTATTTAAAATATAAGTTAATTATACTTCTGTTTCCTTTGATAAACCAGCAAAAAAAGTTAATTAAAAAATCCAAAAACCCAACTGCGTTTAAAGTAAACTAAAACGGTGGAAACAAGATGAAATAGAAAAAAAGAAGAATGAATATAAAGTAAAGTAGTTGGAGGCATACCTGTTGTACCAAGTTAAACAGAAAAGTTTGATGCCTCCGACTGCTTTACTTTTTATTCATTTTTTATTTTCTCTATTTCATCTTGTTGCCATCGTTTTAGTTTACTTTAAACGCAGTCGGGTTTTTGATTTTTTTAAATAGCTTTTTTATTTATAAATTTTTTTCTTTCTTTATATTTTCATCTTGTTTCCACCGTTTTAGTTTGCTTTTTACGCCTATGCTTCTTTGCTTTTGGATTATTGTAATTAACTTTTGATTATTTAAATTAACTTGTTTATTTTAATTAACTTTATATTTAGGTCTTTTTAGCGTTTTTTAATTATTTAGTAGAAAAAATATATAGGTACGCATATGAGATTACTGCGGCTGGCAGTATAAATTACCACGAATTTTATATTTAATAATTTTTTATACTAGCGCTAATATACTAGCTTTTGTCTACGACTTCGACCGCGTAGAATCATTGAAGGTTGATTAAATCATTCCGTACACTTATTATGTCGTCATGGACTCCACACTGATGTTTATCGACAAAAACTAGTTTCCATATAAATTTTTAACCTTTGTTCTACCGTCTTAGAGAATGAAATTTTGAAAATCTGCATTTGGTACTCGCTTACGTTACTAAGAAACTTCTGTGCAGAATTTTACGTTTCTAGACTCAGTGGTTTTCTATATAAATTGCCATCCCCTATTTTATATCCTTACGGAATAAAATTCCAAAAATCCCTTCTAAGAGCTCACTAACATAAGGAAATCCTGCACAAAATCTCACATTTCTGGATCCAGTAGGTTTTTTAAATAAATTTTACTCCCTTAGGGGATGAATTTCCAAAACGCCTTCTTGGTACTCGCCTACATTATATAAAGAACCCCTCTGTGGAATTTCACGTTTCTTGATTCTATAGTTTTCTGTATAAATTTTCATCCCCTATTTTAACCCCTTACGAAGCGAAATTCTAAAAATCCGCTCTTGTGGTGTTTGGTTGCGTTACCAAAGGAACCTTTGTACAAAATTTTAAGTTTCTAAGCCCAGCGGTTTCCTATATGAATTTTCATCCCCTATTTTACCCCTTAATGGATAAATTTTTACAAAAATTCTCCCTCTTAATGCCTCTTAATAATCATCTACATTACTAAAGGACCTCGGTGGCCTTATGCAAAATTTTACCTTTCATAAATTTTCATCTCCAACTTTATACCCTTAGGGGATGAGTTTCTAAAAATATTTTCTTGGTGCTCGCTTATATTACATGTAGAACTTGCGTGCAAAATTTCACGTTTCTAGACCCAATGGTTTACCATTTAAATTTTTTATCCCCTATTTAGGGGACGAATTTTGAAATTTCATGTATCCTGTAGTACTCCCGAGTTTAAGACGAATGCAGTGATACCTTCCAAATGGGCTCGGCCTTGTACTAGAGGAACCGAGTACTTGTTTAATATAGGTAGTTTAGGAAAATTCAATATCTAGATTCTAGAATATAGTTTTAACTAACAAGGAGTGGTCACACTGTGTGAGTCACCGATTTAGCCAAGTATCCGTGTATTTAAAGCGGTTCACTAATGTAGGAAATTTCCAAAGCCCTAGGATGCAACACTCGGAAATAAGGGAGAAATTTCTCTCGAAAATTTTAGGCTTACAATTAGTACAAGTTCTAGAAATTAGGAATTCTTCATATTTGTTTAAAGAAAAACGGGTAATCTTATCTCGTGAAGATGCATTATAAAAATTCACTCACTAATCCACCATCAGTTATCAGCAGCAATTTTTCAAAAAATAATCAAATTCGCGTGGTTTGGATCGAAATTTTCCGATTAAAGAGACATTTTTCAAAACGTAAATGATATACCGTTTCCCTTTGATAAACTAAAAAAATAATTTTGCTTTCTCAAATGTTGGATTAATTTCTTGTAGTAGATGCCAGTTAAATTTATGCTTTATTTGTCTTTATGATGATAATCATCCAAAAACCTATACAAACTACTATTTTATTCCTGCATACCCACTGCATATAAACGTAACTTCATAAGTAGAATTCTATAAGTCTATATTATTTACCATCCGAATTATGTTACGAAATGAATATTTTTTTTTTCTTTTCAAGAAAAGGTAGAAAAAACAAGTACGCTGCTCACCTCGCCAAGACAATTTTCATGTTTGAACTTTTGGAACTTGTACTACTGGTAAGTGGTAAGCCTAAAATTTTTAAGAGAAGTTTCCCCCTTATTTCCAAGTGTCGTACCTTAGGGCTTTGGGAATTTACTACACTAGTGTACTTTTTTTAAATATACAGATAATCGGCCAAATCGGTGACCCATACAAAGTGACTTCTCCTTGTAAGATAAATTCAAAATAATTATGCCTAAAGCCTAGGCTTTGCCTCTTCTGGTTAATGAACAATTTATTTTGAATTAATGTTCTTTTTCAGAATAAATGTTAAAATTGTGTTTATTTAAATATATACAAAATATGGAATATGACAAAGCAAAGAAGATAATTTATGGCGGAGATAGAAATTATGAAATTCCAAATATATCATTCGGAGAGCATTTATACAAAAATATTCTAAAAGGAGGAGATAAAGAAGCAATTGTATGTATTTAACACATATTATATACGAGTATTATGTTATATGATTAATACAATCAAATTTTAGATAAGGTATTAATATTTTTGTTTCAGATTGATGATGCTACTGGTGAAATAATTACATACAAGGAAATTATTCATAGAGCAATTATAGTAGCAAAATTTTTACAGAACTTAGGACTACAGAAAACTGACAAAATTTCAATTTTTAGTCAAAACAGACTTGATTATCTAATTCCATTTTTAAGCTCGCTATTTATTGGGATTATAGTAGTTCCAGTAAATTTTTCCTATATTAAAGGTAAAAGAAATAATTTTAATTGAATATTGTCGTACTGAAATTATGTCATATAATTTCTAGATGAGTTGGCTTATTGTTTTTCAATAACTAAACCTCAAGTAGTATTTTGTTCATCGACAATATTAAATCGGTTGTTAGAAATTCGAAATCAATGTCCATTTATAAAGTATATAGTGGTTTTTGATGTTTCAATGCAACTTTCATCAAATATTTTTTATTATAAAAATATACTGGATAGTTCTCTTAAGGATAATGTGGATATTGATAAATTCAAATTAGCTGACATAAATCCGATCAACGATGTTGCTGCTGTATTTAGTTCTTCTGGAACCACAGGACTGCCTAAAGGTGTTATGTTAACCCATCGCAATTTGTTATCGTTTTATTATTTAATTACGTAAGTATGTTATTATCAGGGAGCGAAGGTTCGGTTGCACGAACAGGACCGGCTTTAAGCTTCCAACTATAATTAAGATATATAAAATAAAATATTAAGAAATTGTAACCTATTTTTGTATATAAAATTAAGGCACTAAATTTCTTATTAAGAGAGCATTAATCCAAGCACAAAAATAGATTACAATTCCTCAATATTTTATTTGATATATATTAATTTATACTAGAAAATCTAAAGCCGGTCCTGTTAGTGCAACCGAACCTTCGCTAGCTGGTTATTATATAAAAGAATTCAATAAATTGTATCAAGTATATAATGGAATACATTTTCTGGTTTTTGAAATTATCTTGAATATATCAAGCTTACGGTCTTCGCCTTTATTCGCTTATGGGCCATTTTTTTTTTACTTTTGATATATTTTATTTAGTTGCTAGCAATTTAATGCTCTCAGATTACTAACAATTGGAAAATCGGATATTATATTAAGAAGTTTCGAAAAGTAAAATTCTTGGAAAAGCTATGCTTTCGTACTGGCTGCTCTTTATTTAACGGATATAGGGAAACTGTATTATTGAGAGCTCGTGCTGTACATAAAAACGGACTTTTGTTAACAGATAGACATAATTCTATTACAAAAATTGTTTCTTTACACCTTGATGGATAAGGTTCACGCTACCGAAAAAATATATTGAGTCAAATGAAGTCTAACGATTCTTCAAGCTGGGAGCTTATCCCTGAACGTAATTAAGTATAGCACGGTGCTAATGGAGGTTGACATAGTCTAAAAAGACTATAGTAGATATACTATTCGGCCAGCCACTCATCGAAAACTTGAAACTTAGTAATCAGCAATAAATTTGTGTGTACATTTGTGTTACATTTTACATTAAATTGGAAGTTGAACATGGAATATCCATGGAATATGCAAAAACCTTTTGAAAAGAGGAAAAATCGATAAAATCAGTAAGGATAATGTAATGATGCAATCTAGTGAAAATTTCACTTAAATTAGGAATTTAAAATTTGACACTGTTTGATTTTTTTTATAAAAATAAGGTTAGTTATTCCTAGCCTCTGATTAGCAAAGTAATCAATGACGCTACCAACTGACCAAAGATTTTTATTACATCAAATCCCTCAGACATGTATTTTTTGACTTATTTGAGAAGAATTGGATAATAATAAGGTTCATTTAAAATTTAAATTTTTTGGGCGTAAAATAAAATTTAATAATAAGTATCTTTTATTTTATTTTTTCATTTTTTTTAATTTTTTTTTTTTTTTTACAAATTCTTTTAAATATTGTATTTGTATTTGTATTGTAAATACTGTATTTAAGTTTTTTTAGAAACTATTACAGTGAGGTTGATACATAAGATTATAAGTATAATAATTAATACATGAACATTCCAAAATAAATACATATTAGGTACATGTACATTTATATTAAATTTTATTATTCAAACAAATTTTTTTTTTTTATTGTTTATATGCGCCACAGCTAAGGTGATATGCATCGTTTGGTATATGTCGTACTATTGCTTTTGGTGTTGATGTGCTATAGATGATTGGTGCGGTATGGTAGTTTGATGATGATGTATCTCCCCCGGCCGGTTCCGAACTCACGATCTTATCAGTCAAGAGCGGAGTTGGTAACCACTAGACCAGCTCAGGGTTTTCAAACAAATAAGAATAAACTTCTACGTTTTAATATATTAGCAGATAAATAAAATGCTAACAGTTAAATAATAAAGAGGTGCTAACTATTTTTGTTTTCAACAATTAGAAATTTATAGAATTTTATTTTATTTATATCTTTAAATTCTGTTAACAAGTAATTACTCATAATAACTTCATAGGAAGGATATTAGATTAGCACATGAAGTATAATAATTAATACATGAAACATTCATTACAAAATAATTACATATTAGGTACATGTACATTTATACAAAATTTTATTACTCAATCAAGTAAGAAGAAACTCCTTGTTTTCAGTATATTAACAGCTAAATAATAAAGAGATTCTAACCATATTTTGATTTCAGCAATTAGAACCTTATAAAAATCAATTTTATTTGTAACTTAAAATTCTGTTTAGAAGTAATTACTTCTAATAACTACGTAGGAAGGACATCTGATAATCTCATGAAGTATAATAATTAATACATGAAACATTACACAATAAATACATAATAGGTACATGTACATTTATACTATTCAATCAAATAAGAAGAAACTCCATAATTTCAATATATTAACAGTTAAATAATAAATAGATTCTAACCATTTTTTATTTTCAACAATTAGAACTTTATAGAATTCTATTTTATTTATATCTTTAAATTCTGGTAACAAATAATTACTTCTTATAACTTCGTAGGAAGGACATCTGATTAGCACATGATAAAAATCTTCATTTTCCTGCATATTGCATACAGTGCATATCTGTGTTAAAGTCCACATGTATTTAATTCCGTGACTTACAATTTGTATTATTGATCATGATGAGCTAGTCTCAATTGGCACACAACTCTATGTACTTCTATTTGTTCGTTATAGTATAAATGTATCTTATTAGGGATGATGTACTTATATTCTAAATTGTATGTGGATAAAAACACTGAATTCAAGTCGCTTTCAATCAGAAAGTTATAAAATTTGTCTAATAGAGTTACTTTTTCTCTCTTTATATCTTGCGAGGTTAAAGACTCCCAATTTAATGCACCTCCTATCTTTTGTAAAATATTTTCTAACTGTGAGACCCAGTTATATCTAGTATCCTTAGTGCCTTCCACATTCAAATTACGTAACCTTAAGTAGCATAATTTAGGGTATCTGTAATCCTCCATTTTTAATAATTTTTCTAACCATGTTAGTGCCAACTTAAATACATAATAAGCTAAATTCACCATACCAGTTTCTATCCTTAGCATATGACCAGGTGTGCTTCTAGGTAAAAGTAGAAATGATTTCAGAAAGCGCGTTTGCACTCCCTCTATCTCTTCAACGTACCGTAAACCCCAAAATTCACTCGAATATAACAAAGTGCTTAGGACTATTACTTCAAACATTTTTAAGTTTGTTTCCCATTTACTTCTTGATTTAGCCATCACCTCTCTTAAATTACTTATGGCGGTATTACATCTCTGCATAGCAGATTTGGTTTGCTGTAGGAACAGTCCCGAACTAGAAAAAATTAACCCCAAATATGTCTGCTCTTTAATAATTTCTACTCTATTTCCTTTATAAGAAAATTTTATCTGGCTACGCAGTCTTCCCCCTTTTCTAAAAACGACCACTTTTGTTTTATCAGTATTATAACTTATTTTGGTCGTCTCGTCCAATAAAACTAAACCATCTGCAAATGCTAGCATTTTTATTTCACTTCTGGAGTCTATACTAACTCCTCTCAGTCCCTCCAAATAATCCTCCAAATCATTTATAAATAATATAAATAAGAGAGAACTTAGTGGCTTCCCCTGTAATACTCCTTTTGTTACATTAATATTAAGTTTGTTTTCATCCAGTTTTAAAAGAAATGTTGCCTTCCCGTATAAGTTTTGGAAAATTTTAAGAAATTTAGTAGATACACCCATTCCGTGCAACTTCTGCCACAATAGCTGGTGTTCTACTGTGTCAAATGCCTTGCGCAAATCTATGAAGGCTGCAAACACTTTAGAGTTATTCAGTCTTATATGGATGTTCACAATATATGACAGAGTGAATATGTGATCTTGACAACCCCTTCCTTGTCTAAAGCCTGCCTGATTTTCTTTAAGTATATGGTTATCCTCAGTTCACGCAGCCAAACGCTTAGCGAGAATGCTGGTAAATATTTTTACTATTGAATTAACTAGCGCTATTCCCCTATAATTTTCAGGATTTTGAAGATCCCCCTTTTTATGTAACATGAATAAATCAATTTCTGACCAGCCATTGGGCATATTTCCCGTTTCTAGTATTTTATTAAAAAAATTTAGCAATAGTATTTTCGAGTTTAAAGGCATGTACTTAAAAAATTCGTTCCCTATCCCATCTAATCCTGGAGCTTTGCGATTTTTAATTTTGATGAGTGCTAATTCAAGTTCTTCCATGGAGATGTTCTTGTCTAGTTCAAGGTGCGAAACATTTTTTAGAGACATTCTGTCTAGTGTCCTTGTTGGATATATATTACCAAAATATCTTTCCCACACAGCTACATCTATAGCATTTTTTACAATTTTATTCTTTTTATTTCTAAATATATTTATAGTTTCCCAAAATTCAGTACTGTTCCTCACATTAATAAGTTTTGTGTTTATTTCGTTATACCAACATTTTTTTGAATTTTTGACACAGATTTTATATGTTTTTTTGGTTTCTTCTTCAAAATTATTCTGTTTACAATTTTTATAGGATATTTTTAAATCTTTCTTTAGTTCCCGGCATGTATTATTATACCATGGCTTGTTCAAACACCCTTTTGTAAACTTAATTTCTTTTGCTACATTTTTATGTTCCGAACTACCTTCGTGTAAGTTCGGAACATTATAAGATTGGTGAGTAACCGAAAATTTGAGAGAAGGGGTAAATCAGAGAACAAATGGTAAATAATAATAGAGTTTTACATTCATATATTGAATATACGCAAGAGGACTATGTATTGTATGTATTTCATGTACCTGTGAATTCTATGGTTTGGTGGCCAATGCACAATCAAGTTTACTTGATTGTACACAAAATTGCAATAAAAAAAATTTCTCTTTCTATTTCTATTTTATAGAAGCGTGTATATATTTATCTCTTTCTTTCGCTGTTTTTTCTTATTCTTAAAATTATTAATAATGGGACAGATTCTAAAAATTGTTATCTTTGTCTAATAACTTATTTTAATACACAGAGAGCCATCTTTACGTATTTGTGATAATTACATACTTGCCGACCAGTCCACATAAATCATAGAAAAAATTATATACATATAGAATCCTATCAAAAATAGGGCCATATTGCTCATCATTGTATTTCTCCCCAACTGTAAGATGGCTCTCAGTGTCCGTTTTTTCGCTTATTTTATACCTATTCGTTTCGTCATAGTTCGTCCGTTTCCGTTCGTTCGTCCGTAAAGATTTGATATGATGATTTTTCAGAAAGGACTTAAATTGTAAGTAGGCGACTATTTAACACTTAATATGTCATAAAGGACCACAAACAGGATCATAAATTAGAAAATAACTCTTGAAATATGGATAAAAAATACTACATCTTGTTCTAAATTGTCATTTTTGAATGAATAAATTAACAAAATCCACCAAAGAGCCCTAAAATGGTCAGGATAAGGTGAAAGGATTACATAGCAAAGAAATTTCGCACCGAAAGAATTTCTCACGTTATTAAAACACGTGATATATACCGTGGGAAAAAATGCATGTAAATAACATATATAAACAAGGATAAATAGACTGTTCCAGAAACTACATAAATAAGGATTCTGAATCTCGATGTAAAAAAATATTCCCAGATAAACGTAAAATTAAGATTTTCATCATTGACCATGTCCTTAAATCCTTATTTTCCTACATTTTAGAGCAATATAAGTTTTATTATTTATTTATGTTACTTATCACGTACATTCCCACGGTATATATCACGTCTTTCAATAACGCGAGAAATTCTTCCAGGACAAAAATACTTTGCTAAGTAACCTTTTCACTTAATCCTGACCATTCTATCATTCTTTTATGGATTTTTGTTAATTTTTTCATTAAAAAATGACAATTTAGTGTAAGATGTAATATTCTTTATCCATATTTCAAGAGTTATTTTCTAATTTATTATCCTGTTGGTTACCCTTTATGACAAATTAAATGTGAAATAGTTGTTCACTTATTATTTAAGAGGTTTAAGGACTTTCTGTAGGAATTTATTTTATTAGCATACATCAATAACAATTGCTTGAACTTCATTAAAATTTTTCTATTTTTTCGGCAAATTAATCAAAAATTTGACCTTAAGGATTATTAAATTTTATGTTTATTTAAAATAAAGGTACATACCTACGTAAATATACTTCTAAATTTGAAAATCAAGTAATTAATTTTTCAAACATATAAAAATATTTATCAAATTTTATGGTGTACGAATACGAATGTGGCGTTGGACATGTTGATACAAATTGCATGCATAACATTTTTCTTGAGAATTTTTTTTTAAAAACTATTAATGAAATTTTTTTAGCTTGTATAGGAAGTAGAAGATCCAAATATTAATATTATAAACAAAAAATTTCAAATTTGTGGGAAATTATGAAAATTCACTTGGTTTAAATTTTGTCATATGAGAAAATATGCTGCTGTACGAATACGAGTGTGGCTGACTGTACATAATTAGCTTTAATAAAAACAAGTCGTCAAGTGCAAGTTGTACTTGCGCTAACAGCGTTCCGTACAATCAGTTGTTTCATCAGTGTTCCGTACAATCAGGAATTTTTTATAACGGGATATGAAGGTGGATAAAATATTTTTCCTAATAAATAAATCTTATTCCTAAAGTATAACCTATTTTTTGATTTCAGAACGATCGTGTTCGTATGTGTCACATCGTGAACGTATGTGTCCGGACTGTTATATTTTAACCCTAGAATCATACGTTGGTCTACGAGAAACGTTAATCATACATCGACATCGTTTTGACGGATGGACTTTTTACGGAGAGTTTTAGAGTTTATTTGCAAAAAACATTTTTTTTGACATAACAATACTACAAAAGGGAACAAAATATTTAAAAAAATTGGATTTGGAAAAATTTCTTAATGTAAATATTTATTAATTTTTTTAATCTTTTTATCAAAGCATATTTTCATTATAAAAATTAAAAAATAGATAAATACATCAATTGTAATAATTAATTTATGAACTATTATGAGTCAGTGGACATGTGTGACTTTACAGAATGTGAAATTTCTCAGTCATAAATATTCCTATAGATATGTAGTTATTTCCCCATTAGGCACATTTGTAAATTTTCTAAAATTTGTTAGTAATTTTTCGAATAAGATCTCAAAAAATAATAAAAATTAAAATATTTTCCACAAAATAAATTGTTAATCTTTTATTAAGTCATTCGAAATTTATTCTGTAGTTTTCGATTCAATATATTAAAACTTCAGTATTATGTCGTCTCTATAAGTCAAACAGCTGTAATCATCTTTCACATTATCATAATCATTGAATAAATTAATTATAACATCCATATCTTTAATAAGTTTTAAAAAAATTAGGAAAACTTTTATACGTAGTGTACAAAATCTTCAAAAAAAGCATACGTTAATCATACATCGACGTCCTTTTGACGGACACTATTTCAATACAAACAGAACGACAATGACTATAAACAAAATAAATATATGTAGTTATAATAACAAATAAGTTAGATAACAGAAATCTTACAGCAAACAAGTAACAACAAGTCGTAGTATTGGAGCAGGTAGAGAAGTTCGTACGTCGTTTTGACGTGTACGTATGATTCTAGGGTTAAGAAGTTTTAGTTATGACCACTGATTGTGAGGAACATTACTTAGTGCGTGTCAAACACGCACTTGACGAATTTTGTTGCTTGTTCAAACACCCTTTTGTAAACTTAATTTCTTTTGCTACATTTTTAATATTATCGATTATATAATGATATGCCTGTTGACTGGTCAAATTACCTATATCAATAGTGTTAATCTTATCCATTTCTATACTGTAAATACCTGTTTTGTTTTTACCTCATTTAATTTTATTAGTTTCAGTAACATTCACTTTACATGCACTCGCATTTTCCATTACGTCCCATGTAATGCTTACAACTACAGCTAAATGACCAGTT
Organism: Brachynemurus nebulosus; assembly: GCA_035578155.1. Taxonomy (NCBI): domain Eukaryota; kingdom Metazoa; phylum Arthropoda; class Insecta; order Neuroptera; family Myrmeleontidae; genus Brachynemurus; species Brachynemurus nebulosus. Next base: position 1,509,068 of record JAPWDM010000052.1, on the reverse strand, counting down.
TCTACTGTCCAATCTGTAACTTTAAAGTCAAGAACAACTTCATTCCCACAAAAATTTACCCATACTTGATCTATAATACTTTTCCCCATATCATTTACAAATGTAAAATTTGCGCGGCAATCTGAAATTGACCTACCATTTAAAATACAGAAGCCATTATTTTCCATTAACTCAACTAGCATCTCCCCCCTCATGTTTATATTATTATCTTTTGTTTTCCTTTCTGTATATAATCTACAACCCTCACAGATACCCTCAAATATGGCATTCAGGTTTTCAATTTTAGCATTTAAGTCGCCCCCTATAATAATTTGCTTACCTGGATGATTTTCGTTATTTGAATTATTATTTCCTCAAAAAGTTCCATTATTGTTTTATCTATCAAATCTGGTTTAAAGTATACACATCCAAAAATGGCACTAAAGATATTGCTTTTTTCAACCATAAAAAATATCCAATGATTACAAGAGTTTAAAATTTCGATTTTTAAATTTGATTTAACTAATATCATAATTCCACCAGATGCCCTTCCCCTAGACTTCTCTTTAATTGCACATGATTCTATTAATTTGTACTCTGAGAAATTAGTAGGAATATTTCTTAGATTATAGCTTAACCACGTTTTTACAAGACAAATCACTTCACAATTCAAAAAATTACATCTTTGATTGTTATCAAGCTCTAAAAAATTTTTAAAACCACTACAATTCCAAATCACTATTTTGAAATGTTTCTTTTTCGTCACGCAGAACGTAGTCATCAAGATTTGCTGCCTGCTTCAAGTGATGATTTTTATTGCCATTGCTTTTCGTATTTCTTGGAGGATTTCTTCGCGGCTTGTCGTTTTCTTCTGTTTTTGACTCTTCTTCCCGAGTGGTTACATTTGTTTCTTTTATTTGCTATTTGGAGTTATTTTCACTCGAACCATTTAAAATTCTTTTAAATAGAATCAACTAAAAGTTTATTATTCAAATTGTCTCCCGTGAGCCATTTATATTGTTGTACCACTTAATTTGAAATTATATTTTAGTTTTAGCATCTATTTGAAAAATATTTAATAAAAATGGTGTGGGTAACTTTTGTTCAATAACAATTTTATCTTCCATTGTTAACTGAGAAAAGTTATTAACAGCTAAAAATGCAATACATTGAAATTTGGATATTTGAAATTAATTTTTTTTAATATTTAAGTTTTTAATGAGAAAGGGAAAATTTAATGGATACTGGAAACTAAGAAAAAACTGTATATGGGCACAGTTGAAGATTGGACTTCAGAAACATCAGGCTAAATGTCAAAAAAAAAAAAAGAATTGAGTTACTCCCGAAAAAGGAATCTAAATGCCATTGCCAACAATCTAGAGCTCGCTAAATTTTTTTTTGAAACTTAACCCGTTTTTGAAGTCTAGTCTTTAGTTGTCAAATTATGTATTTTAGAGTTAAAATGTTTAAAATAATAAAAAAATTTTCGTATAGTTATAAACAGAACACTGAATAGTAAATTTCATTAAAATAAAACAAAAAGTAAAAAAATTCTTTTATATCACTCTTATATCACTCACAACGTCACAACAGAACCTCAAAATTGGATATATACTGAAGTCTTATGTTTTTCTATAATGAATATATTATAATAAGTAATTTGAACCCATATTTTATATTAGTTGTAACGTAAAAGCCCCTATACCGCAACACAATTTTTAGGTGTGTAATTAGACTGGCTTATAAAAATTGATAAATAATTTAAACACCCATTTTTTCTCTAACAATTATGAAAGAAAATTTTTTTAATCCAATTAATATATTTTTAAAAAAAATATAACCCAAGAATTTTTATTTATTAATGTTTTTCTCTTACAAAATGTTGACAAGTGTAAACAAACGGACACAATATATTAACACCAGTAACATGACTCCCCTTCGCCGAACGCCTGTCAATTACGAAATAAATTCTTAAAATGTTGAAATACATAGTGACATCTTTTGAGTTGAAATGCTGAAATACATAGTGGTTTGAATCAAGCATAAATACAGTACTTATTCTACATAATAAAATGAAATAAGGGCTTTCGCCATCTAGTGATCTTTTAACATACGTAAATTTATAAGCAAATTTACCGGGACCATGTTGTCCTTCTTTAACAAATACGAGATCGCCTTCTTTAAATTAGCGTTGTTTAGAAATTGTATCGTATGAACTTTTATTAACGTTTTTACTTTTAATTAGATTTTTCCTAGCTGTATCTCTAATTTTTGAAATTTTATTTTGAATTTCTTCAGTTAAATCTTGATATGCTCGTTTGTCAGGATGACTTAAAACATTTGGAATTAACGGGTCTTCACCAAATACTAATTTATAGGGAGTTTCGTTAGTAGACCTATTTGTATGAAAATGTTGCAAGATATAGCATTTCACCCCAGTTGTCAAAATCTTCGTTAATATATGATCGTAAATAATTTTCTAAATAAGCGTGGGATCTTTCTAAAGAACCATTTTATTGTGGATTATATGAGGAGGTAGTTTTGTGTTTAATTGAAAATAATTTACTGTATATATATAGCAGCCATTTCTGCTATTTTATCAGACATCGGGAAAGCTTGTAGGGGTTTAGTTATATTATCCTGCAAAGTGAAAATGAATCTATTGTTATTTTTAGTTTCGGGTAGCGGACCTATAAAATCGAGTGAGGTTTCCTCATTAAAATTTCTAGCAGTGGTAGTTATTATCATAGGGGATTTAAGTATTCGGGGAGGTTTGGATTTTTGACACGTTTGGCAATTTTTTATATAATTTTCAACAAAAGTTTTCATGCCTTTCCAAAAGTATTTTTTTCGTAGTTCCTCAAAAGTACCTTTTACCCCTGGATGACCTCTTAAGGAATGATCGTGGTATCGTCTTAATAATTCAAGTTTTTCCTCGTTTCCGCGAATTAGTTGTGATTCATCAGAATTATTTTCATTTGCATAGTTTTGATCGTTCTTGTCGTCTGTATCATCAAAACTGCTAACACTAACGTTATCTAGATTGCCTGGAAAATGATACTTTATTAAATTTTGAAAATAATTATTTTGAATACTACTATCAATATAAGAGATATCAATTATTACATTTTCGTCACTGGAAGTTTCTGCAATTTCACCTATTGTATTAAACAGAATTTTTAGATCTAACTGGCCGCTTATTTGATTTTTAATTGTAAATAAAGTTAATGTCTGTTCGTCCGTTTCGTCACGAAAAACTTGTCCTAAATTTGAATTGATTAAATCTATTTCAATAAATTTTTTCAGTAAAAATGTTTTTAAACTATCGTTGACTTTGAGATCTTTTGAAATTGGAACAATTAGTGATTTTATATCTTTTATATGAGTTCGTGTTAAATATTCAATTTTACTGGTATGGTTATTGTTAAAATGATTGAAATCTTCAAATGATTTGTCTTTATCCGTCATGAAGTATAAAATTGGTCTACTTAGCCAATCAGCTACATGATTTGTTTTTCCTGAAATATATTTAATTTCGTAGTTATAATTCATTAATTTTAATCGCCACCTAACTAATCTGCTAGTTGGTTCTTTTACATTATAAGGCCAAACAAGAGCCCTGTGGTTAGTTATATTTCAAATTTTCTATCATAAAGAAAATGATGAAAATGCTTGACTGTTTTTATGATTGCAAGGCATTCCTTTTCCACGGTCGCGTAATGTTCGTGTGACTTGTTAAGTGTATTTGAGTAGTAAGCACAAGGCATGACAATGCCGTCGTAATTTTGGACTAATACGCCACCTATACAATTTTTAGCAGTGTCTGTAGCAATCGAAAACATTTTGTTATCGTCGGGATACTTTAGGATAGGAGCAGAGGTTAATTTTTGTTTCAAGGTTTCAAAAGCAATTTTACATTTTGTGTCAAAATTAAATGGTACATTCTTTCTTAGTAAGTTTGTTAATAGTTTTGCAATTAATCCGTAATTAGAAATGAATTTTCTATAATAACCTGTCGTTCCAAGAAAACTTTGTAATTGTTTGACATTTTGGGGTTCTTTTAAGTTTAAATTTTGTTAATTTTGGAAGTTTGTGCGTGATAACCATCTAAACGGATTAAGTGACCTAAATAATTTAATTCTGTTTTTAAAAATTCACATGTATCCATATTCATTTTTAAATTATTATCACTAAGCAACGTTAATACTTCGTCAAGATTTTTAAAGTGTTCTTCGAGATTTTTACCTAAAATTATAAGATCGTCAAGATAACACATACATTTTGTCTCTCTTATTAAATTTTGGAAAATTTCGTTCATTGATGTTTGAAAAGTAGCCGGAGAGCTGATAAGGGCGAAAGGCATTTTTAGGAATTCGTAATGAAATAGACCGACGCTGAAAGCAGTTCTGGGAATATCAGATGTTTTAACAGAAATCTGATGAAAGCCGCTTGCTAAATTAAGGGCGGAAAAATATTTGTTATTACCTAAGCCAGATAGTATTTCATCAATACGAGGGATCGGAAAATTATTTGGAACTGTTCTCTGCTTCAATTTCCTATAATCAATAACCATCCTGTACTTCTTTTTACCTAATGCGTCTGGTTTTTTTATCAACTATCGATACTGGACTGTTATACGGACTTACGGATTTACGTATTATGTTATTAGCTAATAAATCTTCTACCTGTCTTTGTGCTTCTTCTAATAAGGGTTTTGGAAAAAGGATAAATTTTGCTTTTTACTGGAATATCATCTATTAAGGGAATTTCATACTCAATTAAATTAGTACAGCCCAGTGGATCGTTTTCTAATTTAACTATTCTATTATGTTTAAGAATAATTTTTCTAATAAAGATTTTTCGTTTGCATTTAAATGATTAGTTTGCATTTAAATGATTAGTAATTGTTTTAAGATTTCACTATGCCTATCTGTTAATGAGAAAATTTTACCTGTATTTTCTAAAGTAATAGTATTATTTTTAAAATTCATAATAGCGTTATATTTACTTAAAAAATCAACTCCAAGAATTCCGACAAAATACCACTTTTATTTTGAAACTGTGACAATATGGTTTCGAACCGTCAGTTCATTTTCAAACAGAATAAATATTACATTCGTTACATGCCTTATATACTAATTTTATCTACCTATACTTATTAAGGGGGAGTGGTGTGTGATGTGGAAGTGGAAACGGTGGGAGTGATAGGAGAATCCACAAATCAAGAAAAACAAGATTACATTACATGTGACAAGAGGCAAGCAAACACGTGGCAAAAGTTTGAACTTGAAAATGACACAAAGACAATATTACAGTGAATACAGTTTTAAACAGAAATTAAAATTAAAATAAGTTATAATATTGAAAATAAAGTTGAACTGTAAATATCGGTGTAATCATTTAAAAGGTGCTCGGAGCTATGTTTATTTATTTCTATTGCTTCTAGGATTGTTAACTTCTGTCTTTTGCTTGCTTCGTGTAACACAGTAATTTCCCGTTCTGGTGTGTGTCCGGTGTCTATTAAGTGCCTCGCAAAAGCAGAGTCGGATTTCTTATTTCTATATGACCTAAAATGCTCTGCAGTCCGGGTTTCAAAGTTTCTGCCAGTTTGACCGATGTAAAAACCATTACAATCTTGGCAGTTTAATTTGTAGATACCCGATTTTTTAAGTTTATCAATTTTTGTTTTATTGTTATATATTAAATTTTCTAGATTAAAGCCTGATTTAAATGCTATATTTATGTTTGATTTTGCTAGAATTTTTTTAATTTTATCTGATATTTTACCAAAATATGTTCTAGTTTTAAAGTTAGTTTTTGGTTCTGTTTTAACGGAGAGGTAAATTTCTTTTAAGATTAGTTTAAATTCTTTCTTAGCTATTAATTTATCGATTAGGTTTGAATTATATCCGTTATTATTCGCTATTATTTTAATATTATTTATTTCTTTTTTTAAAATTTCCTTCCGACAAAAGTATATTAAACGCGCGGTGTATCATTGAATTGTAGGCTGCGACTTTATGTTGATACGGACTTATTGAATCATTTGGAATTGTGATACTTGAGTAAGATGGTTTTCTATATATATTGAAATCAAGCTTATTGTTAATTTTTGGGTATAGTCAAATCTAAAAAGTTTATACTATTATCTTTTTCTACCTCTAACAAGGAAAGGTATCCAACTGTATCTCTCAAAAATTTTTGAAACTTTAGTGGATTGTAGATCTTATTAAAACTAATCCAAAGCCATATTTCGTTCGTGCCCATAAGCGGTTTAAGGGGGTGAAACGCACCCCTGAAAATTTGAGTTTTTTTCAATTTTCTTAAATATTTTGGAAATGGTAAGAGCTTTGGTAGGGAAACTATATATATTTGTAAATGGCACTTTAAGATCTTTATTATGGTACCAAAATTAAAGTAATAAAATTATTGGGGTTTCATCCCTCACCCCCAACCAAAATTTTTAACGTTTTGACTTAATAATAAGCAAAAATACTTTAAAATACATAATTTAGAAAGAAAAAATACACTGCACCCCCCCCCCCACAATGCTTTGCTAATATCTATACAAATCTTATTTACTTATTTATTTGTTTTTATTTATCTATACAACTGTCAATATTTTAAGGTTTGTAATCTACACAATAATGATATTGTTTATAAAAATGTTCAAAACAAAACTATTGTCCACACCAAGTACATCTTATAAAAGCCGGTTTACCACATGCACTATACTTTGGTGCTCTTCTTTCTTGTAAATAATTTTTATTTTAATTTCTTTCTTGTAAATAACAGATTCTGTTTGAAAATGAACTAACGGTTCGAAACAATATTGTCACCGTTTCAAAAATAAAAGTGGTATTTTGCAAAGTAAAGTATTTGTTTATTATTTACAAATATGGAATACCATAAAGTAACGTCAAAATCTATTAATACTCTTCCTTCTTCATTGGGAAAGCAACATGTTACAGAATTTTCAAAACTTTCTGATCGTTGGTCAATATATCCACTTTTATACCATCCATACTTGAACAAATTTTGAAAGCGAGGCGACGAAAACTAATTGTGAGCTAGAGACTGAAGTTTTAGAATATTTTTACGGCAATGTAAATCAATATCATATACTCATTTAGAATTATATTATCCGAAAATAATCTGATCAATTGTTTCCAGAGTCGATATCGATAAACATTCAGAGGTTAAAATATTGACAATTGTATAGATAAATAAAAATAAATAAATAAGCAAATAATATTTGTATAGATATATAGTTATAGATTATAATTGTAATAATTATAATATAGATTTGTATAGATAGATAGATAGATTTGTCAAGTATGGAGAGAGAGGGGTTGTAGTGTATATTTTTTCATTTTAAATTATGTATATATACCAAGCCACTTCCGCTGGGCTGGTAAATTATGTATTTTAAAGTATACTGTAAATTTGTAACAATTCATTACTAAAATACAAGATTCTTTGACCATATTTTTGCTCATTATTAAATCAAAAAGTTAAAATTTTTCCCAAGTTAATATTAACAAACGGTGTATTTATGCAAAAAAAAATAAACTGGTCCGACGTAAAATATATTAATAAAAAAATTCTTTTATTTACACATATAACAGTCTCCTCTTTTACCAAAAAATACCTGAAAAAATTAGGAGTTGGGGGTTGAAATCCGAATGATGTTATAACTTTAATTTTGGTATCATAATAAAGATCTTAAAGTTCCATTTACAAATATATATAGTTTCCCTACCAAAGCTCTTCCCATTTCCAAGATATTTAAGAAAATTGAAAAAAACTCAAATTTTCAGGGGTGCGTTTCACCCCCTTGAACCGCTTATGGGCACGAACGAAATATGGCTTTGGATTAGTTTTAATAAGATCTACAATCCACCAAAGTTTCAAAAATTTTTGAGAGATACAGTTGGATACCTTTCCTTGTAAGGCAAATTGAATTTTTGGATCTAATGAATTTAATGACTCTACAAATTTTTCTAGCTGGCGGATCGATCCATCGAAGCCTATAATTATGTCATCCACATATCTATATCAAAATTTTACATGTTGTTTGGTTAGTGTATTATTCATTATAAGTTCGACATATAAATTTCTGCCAACAGAGGGCTCAGAGGTGACCCCCTTGAAAGGCCACTTGTCTGTCGGAAGAATTTATTGCCGAACTCAAAGTAATTTTGTTCTAAAATTGTATTAAAGGTATTTATTAACTCGGATTGTTTTACTGGATTTTTTATCTTATTGTTTATTATTTCTCTAATCAAGTTTAGACACTCCTTGGTAGAAATATTGGTGAACATACTACGTACGTTCAGGGACGCCAATTTGTACCGACCGGGAAAGGATATGTTATTTAACTGATTTACAAGTTAGAAGGAGTTTTTGATGCTATGTTTGGAGGTGAATTGGGTTTCGGTTTTAAAAAGGGAATCTAGGTGTTGTGATAATTTATGTGATGGACATCCAATATGCGAAACTACTGGTCTTATTGGGTTGTCGGGTTTGTGCGTTTTCACCAGTCCATACAATCTAGGAGCTCTCGGGTTCATCTCCACCAAATAATGTCTATCCTCGTCAGTAAAAATACTTTTATTATTATTAATTTTTTTTTCTTCGTTATATTTGTTAGTAGGGTCTGTTTTTAAGCGTATCATTTTTTCTTTTTTAATAAAATCGCTTATTTTATTTGAATAATCTTGTTTGTTAAGGATTACGGTAGAATTACTTTTATCTGCTTTAATAAGTATTAAATTGTTGTCATTAATTTTATTTTTTAAAGATTTAATAGTATTTTTGTTATTTATTTTAATTTTTGTGTCTTCTTTTAATATATTTTAATTGACTCTTTTATCTAAATTATCATCAGAATTTTTTAAATTTGTAGAGTCATTAATTTCATTAGATCCAAAAATTCAATTTGACTTAGAGGTAGAAAAAGATAATAGTATAAACTTTTTAGATTTGACTATACCCAAAAATTAACAATAAGCTTGATTTCAGTATATATAGAAAACCATCTTACTCAAGTATCACAATTCCAAATGATTCAATAAGTCCGTATCAACATAAAGTCACAGCCTACAATTCAATGATACACCGCGCGTTTAATATACCTTTGTCGGAAGGAAATTTTAAAAAAAGAAATAAATAATATTAAAATAATAGCGAATAATAACGGATATAATTCAAACCTAATCGATAAATTAATAGCTAAGAAAGAATTTAAACTAATCTTAAAAGAAATTTACCCCTCCGTTAAAACAGAACCAAAAACTAACTTTAAAACTAGAACATATTTTGGTAAAATATCAGATAAAATTAAAAAAGTTCTAGCAAAATCAAACATAAATATGGACAGTACTGATGGGGTTGGATTTCCGTTTTCCTCAGTCATTGTTAAAATAGAAAATTTAAACAAAAATAAAATAAAATAAAAGCAACAATCAAAACTTGCCTACCTTGTAACCTCGATTCTTTTTTAGAGAGTCTAGACCCACTGGTAGTTGTTTGTTGTTGTAACTTTCAGATCACTACGCGTTAAGCTGCTAGCTGCTGGAGCCGTCTTGACCTAGGCGTAGATGACGCTGTTTTCTTTCAGGTCACTTCCGCTGGGCTGGTAGCTATTGAACCGTCGTCGCACAACGGGAATGTGGTGCTGTTTATTTTTCTTTCAGGCCACTTCCACTGGGCTGGTAGCTATTGAACCGTCGTCGCAGAGTGAGAACGTGGTGCTGTTAATTTTTCTTTCAGGCCACTTCCACTGGGTTGGTAGCTATTGAACCGTCGTCGCACCGTGAGAATGTGGTGCTGTAGTGGTCCTAGTAGTTGCTGCTGGATCCTGAACAGCTGCTGTTTGCTGATCCTGGCAGGATCGCCATTAAATATGTCGTGTCCCGAAGAAGCTGAAGCGGTTCGACGAGAAAGTATACTCACGGTCGTCATACTTACGATCTGAATACCCAGAATCCTTCTTCTACGACGATTTATTGGGATCCGCAATTATGGGTGATCGCCACTCAAGTTTTTAGGATAAACAGGAGGAACCGAGTTCTGGAGTGAGTGATGCTTTCGGACTTATTTGGATTACTTAAACTTTTACTTGATGATCTTTTAAATACTTCTTATTTTATTTTAAATGATTAATAATTCCGTTGTTTTAATTTAATTATTTTAGATTTATTTTGACTTCTTTTTTATTTAATTATTTCGTTATTTGTTTTAATTTATTTTTAGATTTTAATTATTATTTTAAGTTTTTAATTTTAATTTTATTTTAGTTTCTTTTGATTTGTTTTATTTTAATTTTAAGAAGTTGAAATTTCTTTTAAGGTTTTTTATAACAAATAAGTCCTAATTTGAAAATAAAAAAATTTATAAAAAATTAAAATTCAATTTACAAAGGTTTAGAATTAATTTTGAGAAAAGTTTATCAGTTTACAAAAACACGATTACGTACAACAATCGAAACATTATTACTTTTACAAATTTTCTTTCAAAATTTCAAAATACCGACGGACTGAGCAACGAGCTAAAATTGATAAAAAATTTTCCAGAACTAAATATTTGTTTTTTTGAACTTATTGATTGATATTTTTGAGATATTATTGCTTAACTAGCAAAAATGCGTTACACGTGTTTTTTGGAACGTAGTTTCTAGAACATTGATTTATTATTACTTAAATGTGAATTGCGAATTCTGCATTTTTACTAGTTCCAACTAGATTTTATAAAAAGGAAATACATGAAATATAATCAAAGGAAATGTTAAATTTTAAATAAATAATTTTGAATTAATTTTAAATAATAATTCTATAGATTGAAAGTATTAAAGGAAATTCATCAGCAATTCTGTCGGCACATATCGTCGCATATATGTCGGCATATATATATATATATATATATATATATATATATATATATATATATATATATATATATATATATATATATATATATATATATATATATAATTATATAAAACACCAATATAAGATGATGATTTCAAGTTACTTAGAAAATTTTGCGAATATCTTTTTTTAAATTCTGCATTTTGGAGAGCTGCGCACACCGTGTTTTATGAAGCTGTTACAATGCTACAAGCAAATATATAACATTTACCTAGGGGAGAAAAAGTTGGAAATCAGAAAAATTCTAAAACTGAACATTTTGGCGCAACTACAAAATACAAAGCTAGCTTGACCCAATACTGCAGCTACGGAATATATGTGTTACATGGCTAACACTACCATGGCATTCACTACCCAGGTTTGGTGTTAAACAGATTCACCTATCTTGTTCGGACGGGCCTTTCCTTTTCATACCACCGTCCGTCGATAGTTGGTATAATTTCTAACGGCTCAGCGTAATGACCAATTTTGTTTTGGTACGGGTCGATTATTATAAGAGGAGATTTCAGACTGGATACACATAGGATAAATAGAATAATAGATTAAAATTTCTAAATCACAGAAGTGCATAATGGAATCAAGAGAAATTATACGAGTTTCAATTACGATTACTAATAAAATAATAATTATTTTCAGAGATCCGACAATATATGATTTAAAGAAAGATGATACATTGCTTGTGTTTTTGCCACTATTTCATGTCTATGGATGTTTAACTTCGTTGAATAGTTTAGCTTTGGGTGTTAAATTAATAATTATCAGTAAATTTGATGGAGAGAGATATCTACAATTAGTAGAGAAATATCGAATACAATTTAGTTATGTTGTACCACCAATTTGCGTATTTTTGGCTAAGAGTAATTTAATCGACAAATATGATTTATCTAGTCTTCGCTATCTCCTCAATGCAGCAGCTCCGTTGAGTAAGAATGTAGATGAAACTGTCTGCAAAAGGTTTACATTAATTTAATATTTAATTGATCATTATGATAATTTTGTTAAACTTTTTCTCTTTTTTTTTTTTAGGTTGAAAATTCCTTTTATTCGTCAAGTATATGGAATGACCGAAATAACCGCAGTCACTGTAACACCAAATGATACACCAAAATCGAAAGCTGGAACCGTTGGAAAAGTGCTTCCAGGTTTCTGTTTTAAGGTATTTTTTGCTCTGTATATGGGGTTTGACTGAAATTAAAAAAAATATTTTAACAACTTTGTTTTTGCATGTTAGTTTTTTTTTTTTAATTTTCGATAAATTTTATAAAAACCATCAAGATAGTAACTGTACAATTAACAATAAAAAAAAATATTGTCGTGAAATAAACCGCTCATTGTAATGACATTATGATTTGAAGACAAACAAACGTCACTGTCAATCTTCTTAACCTGAAAACTTTGATTATATTTATCTCAAAGTAAAAGCAAGTATTTATTTAAATTCTGGTCAATTATTATTAGTAATAATCATTTATTGCTACATATTCATGCCAATAGAGATATTGAAAATTAAATAAAATTTAACTTCGTTAATGAGATTTACCTATCAATGATATGTTTGTTTGCAAAACTTGACGTCATTTTCAATCACATTTCGCTTGTAGATATTCAATACCGCAGATGAAGGGAAAAATTGGACTTCAGTGATGGGGCTCCGCTGTTCACGTTGTTTTTTTTTTTATATATATTTTGAATCACTGAGAATATACAGAATTACCAGAACAAACTAAAATAAAAAATATTTATTTATTAACTAATTATAATCAAATGTAATCTTTTAATTACAGGTTGTCGATATCGAAGCAGGAAAAACATTAGGGCCAAATCAAAAAGGGGAACTTTGTTTCCAAAGTGACACGTTAATGAAAGGATATTATGATAATCCAAAATCAACAGCAGAAGCTATAGACGAAGACGGATGGTTACATTCAGGTGATATTGGATATTACGATGAAGACTTATATGTTTATGTTGTAGACCGATTAAAAGAATTGATCAAATATAAAGGCTTTCAAGTAAGCTAATGATTGTAAATAATATGATTTATTTGGGTACAATTTAAATTTTGATCCCAGATTAACATGCATATATTTTGTGTAACACAAACAGTGTAATAAAAACATACCCTCACCTCAGGTCGCCTATATTTTGAAAGAATTTGTTTAAATTTTTTTTTTTAAATTTTGTGTTCTCTAAGGAGCAAATTGTATTTTTATTGAAAATAGTATATATGTTACGCTCATTGAGCGAAGAAACCGACTACAACGCGTTGTGGTCACTTAAGGCCCGGGACACACGAGCGTTAAAATGACGTCCGTTACAACGCACCTTACCACGTCCGTTGTAGCGTTATTATATTTTAAATACGAGCGAACACACGATCAACGTCCGTTTGTTTTGACGTACGTTGCAACGGACATACCGTTGACTGCCAACGTGGTCAAGCTAGACGGACGTTGAAATTACTGAACGTCCGTTGTAGCATTGTATACAACATATTGATAGAATTTTCACGTTATATTATTATTAACGTCCGTATTTTTGGTTTTTTTATTTGATTATAAGTATAAAAAAAAAATTGTGATTATATTTTATTAATTTTTTTTTTTGCTGTTGTATTATTTTTTAACAAATTTTAATCAAATTTTTAAGAAAGACAGCAGAATTTCGCGTCGTGGTCATTTTGAGTTAGTCACAACGCATTATGACTGTTTTTACAAGTGCCATAACACAAAGGGCATGGCCGGGTAAGATAGGGAAAACAGCCCTTGACGCAAAATTGATTGTTCTTATAGGAAATAATACTTCTTAGGCCCAGATACATTCCTGCCAAATTTCAAGCTTCTGAGGCTAATAGTTTATGAATACACAAACAGACAAAAATTTTCAAAAAAAAATTTTTTTTGACGAAATTACTGAGCCGAATTATTTGAGTTTAATATATCTTGTGTACCCACCTTAGGCAAAGTAATAAAAAAAAATTAACGTTATATCCCTTCATTGTACTATTTTTTTAAAATTTTTAAATTCAAGTAATTTTTTTTTTTTTTTGACACTTACGCGTTTGCGACACCCACCATTTTTTGTTCAATAATATGTCTCTTAGTACTCTATAACATATATTTTTATGGAAAAATTTTGGTTGGTGGAACATAGTAATATTTCAATAGAAATGCATATCATGTTAGGTACTACATATATTACTTACGTATAAAAAGGGCTATAAAGTAAAATATCTACCCTATTTCTAAAATAATACAATTACATGCGTTCATAACTACGATAAACTAATTTAAATTTACTCAAGGCCAACATTATCTGCCGTTTGTCTTTTAGCGAACTTTGAAAACTCGAAATTCAGCTATATTTATTAATAAAACAAAATAGATATTGATTTCTCTTTTGTTAGGGTTGTTTTCTTTGTAAGACATCAAGTGAAACTTTATTAGCTCATACACCACGTATTACGACGTCAACAATTTCATACAAAGTTTATTAGCTGTCAAAATAGTATACCAGTTGGTCATTTCGTTATAATTCCCCATGACCGGTCATCGTGTTAACAAAAGAAGACAAACAGCAGAAAAAGCTAGACATTTGTCTAAGTTTGTTTGTCGTTGTTATGAACGTATGTAATTTTATTACAGAAAAATCCATTTTCTGCACCTCCTTAAGAAGTGCAACAAAAACATCAAGTGAGAGGGTCCGTTCAAGTTAGTTATATGTACCCACATGTAATTTACCTACATATTTTTATAACTACTCGTCACTGACTGTTGGAGGCTCCAGAGCGTGGTTTATAATTTAAGTGAAATCTCCATTTTAAATTTCCGAAAACATCTTCGACACGTACTGTCATCAATAGCACTGTCACCATAAGTTGCACAGATTATTCTTTGAGCTTCAACAGCACTTTTTCCTTGACGAAATTCGTATAGAAGACAATGGCGGATATGTATACTATTTACTTTCATTTTCAACCCAATAATATATATATATATATATATATATATATATATATATATATATATATATATATATATATATATATATATATTAAGAGCGTGATGACTTTGTCAACAGAGCTTTTCACTTTTCAGAAGCAATTATTACATCAGTTTTGTCTATTGGGCCTATTTTGACGTCTGAATTATTACGTATAAATGAGATCCTGTACCGTGTAAAATTTTTTTATATTATAGGTGATCTGTGTTACACATACATATATAATATATATGTTAATTTGGAACCAAGATTTGAACTGGAACCATTTATTTTTTAAATATGCATTTGAATTGTCAATAAAAAATATATTGTTAATAAAATTAGCTCTAATGATTTATATCTACAATAACTACCGCTGTAGGTTCCTCCAGCTGAATTGGAAGCTTTGCTTTTACAAAACAAGCATATTAAAGATGTAGGGGTAGTTGGAAAACCTGATGAAGTATCTGGAGAATTACCTTGTGCTTTTGTGGTTAGACAGACAGGCTCTAATATTACGGAAGAAGAAATAATACGATATGTAGCTGGTAATTCTATCTTATCAAATGTACAACCTTTAATTCTTAGCTAAAAATGTACTAATATTTTTTTAGACAGAGTATCACGGCAGAAAAATCTGCGCGGAGGTGTAATATTTGTTAATGAAATACCAAAAAATCCCAGTGGAAAAATTTTGCGCCGAAAATTACGAGAACTGCTTAATTAAGTTCAAAAAATCGTCAGTTTAGTGGCAAATCTTTAATAGCAAAAATCGTTAATAGCAAAATATAAATCATATTTTGGATTAAAAATAGTGTGTAGCTAGATTTAAAATTTATGCAGTAATTATTAGATTTGTTATGTTTAAAAATAAAGAAAAAAGTTTTTCAACTAATTTTTAATTTTGTTTTCCAAGTTTCCATAACGCTTTCATATTCACAGAAACAACATAAACTGGAAAATTCGATAGCTAGATACATATTAAAAATCGACTTTAGTCGGCATTGCATTCGAAATCCTGTTTGGGTACTTGTAATAAACGAGGTAAATAATTTTAATATTAGAACTACTTATCGGTTATTTTACTTATTTCTTTATGGAAAAACTTTGTAATGTGGATAATGTAACATGTAAGTATATATGACTAAAATATAGATTAAAACTAATAAATCGGTGAAACGATTTTTGAAACCCGTCAAAAAACAATAGAGAAATAGAAGATCAAAGTTTAACGGGGAATGATTGATTTCCAGCTCACCTGTGACATCAAATATTTGTATCAGTGAGTATCGAGTAGCGTTTTTGAGCGGTTCTAGACCGTCCTGCCTTTCTGCCGATTTTTTGAGTTACCTTGACAGAAGACAGCGGTCCTCTAGCAATTCTTGATTCTCACGAGGTTCAGAAGGAGGGTTTTTGCATCAAACGTAACCAAACCTAAGGTAATTTACTGTAACATAACGGAACTTAAGAATTGTAAATATCGTTAAGAAATGACGCTGTGAATCCGAACTTTATACGTAGATTCGAAATCTTGTTAAAAAATGGCGTTGCTAATCCGGGTTTTTTCGTCGCTGATACCAGGCATTTGTGCGCATCCTAAAACTCGAAATTTCATTAATAGATCCAGTGTAAGATCTTATTATTATAAAATTCATATATTTTTAGAAATCTCGTTAATAGATGGTGTGTAAAATTCATATATTTTATGCATATTTTTCTCTAAAATAAAACATATTTTTACAGGTTCAAACTTGCATCAATAAATTCTTTATGTATGTCAACCGACATCATTAAAAGATATATTGCTATTAATAATTAATACCACGCGCGAAAAATTCTGTCTAAAGGCTCCATACACGATGAGGTCTGTATCGCTACATGTCACAGGTATCAGTATCATGATACAGATCTCGTCGTGTATGTGACTGTCTCGGTATCACTGTATCAGTATTAGCAAGTATCAGCTGGTATCGTGGTAACTATGGTTGAATTTTTATTTTGACAGTTAATAAAGTAAATAATTGTTATTTATTTAAATAATCATGTCTGCAGATAAAGATTTTTCGAGAGATTTTATTAATTATACCCATATTTATGGGATCCAAAATAACAGTATTTTGCTTTTTAATACTACACTCTACATTCCTAATAACTTCTAGAAAAGTGCTCCGTCCATTCGCCAATAATTTCGTTTGGCTGGCTCAGTTTTAACTCTTGAATCAAATTAAAAATAGTATATTTATGTCTATGTTTTAACCATCACTTCGTCCATATTTTATTTTTTTATCTTTTAAGCATTCTGACACTGCAATTGCAATTGCTAATATAGCACAGGTCGTAGATCGCACATTTCTTTATTAATAAATTTTTTTATCTGTACTGAGGTTTCACGATTCAGTTTCAGCGTGTATGTGTTAAATAAACATGATACAAATCTCAGATATATGTATCGTTATCTGTATCGATACCAGGTATCGATACAGATCTCACCGTGTATGGGGCCCTTAATATGTAAAAATGAAAATTATGAAACAACTGAGTAGATTTTGCCTTATTTGACTGAAGAAATAAATTCGTCATATTAATTGACATCATCGCACTTTTAGCGAATTTCGAAAACTCGAAATTCAGCTATTACAGTAGGTGTCATGACGCAATCTGAGTCCGGGACTATGGCAGAAATATGTTTTGAGGTCCCTAGAATACGAAAATGATATTCACTAAAATTTATATATATATATATATATATATATATATATATATATATATATATATATATATATGTATATATATATTTATGTGTTCTCGTGATAACTCTCGAACGAAACGTCTAACGCTTATGAAATTTTGTGTGCGGACTGGATTCTGAATTGGCTTGGCTAAGTTCGTTAGTCAGACACGTCGGATGCCCAGAAGTAGGTTTTCTGGCCATTTTTTATCATTCGATCCTATCATAAGACAGTTCGATTTTTACATCGTTGAAAAGGAAAAAAAAATTATGAAGAAAATGTTCTTATAATTTTCTTTCTATGTTAAGTAGTTTTCGAGAAAATCGTAATTTTCACTTTTGCCTTATTTTGCTCTCTTTGTCATTGTAATAAGTAATTAATATTTCTATCTCAGTTGCTTATAACATATACAAAAACTTCATTTTTTTTTTTACGTAAAACAAACGGTAGTTATCAAAAATCTATGTATTATAAATACCATATTATCTCTGTCTCATTTTTTTAAATTAAAATTAACCAGATATTTTAAGCATGCGTAATGAAAATTTTTTTAATTTTTTTATTGAATTTTAAATTTACAAGATAATGAAGGTAATGTCATGATATAATATTATTAAATATTATAGAAAGATAACATAATAATAATGTTTAAAATATGCCAGGAAAAAAATTTTAAAGAACTAGATCGATTTTGAAAATTTTTTCACTGTCAAAGATCTAAGCTATTTTAGATCTTTTAGACAGATATAGATTACATAATGTAAGGTCCTTCAGGGTCCATAGGACCCAAAAGTGTGAAAAATAAACTAACCGACCGATTTTGAAAATTTTTTCACTGTTAGAGAGCTAAACTATTTTAGAAAGATATAGATTACCTTATGCAAGGTCCGGTAAGGTCCATTGGATCTAGAAGTGTCAAAAATAAAATAAGCGACCGATTTTGAAAATTTTTTCACTGTCAAAGAGCTAAGTTATTTTAGATAGATATAGAATACGTAATGTAAGGTCCGTCAAGGTCCATGGGACCCAAAAATTTCAACAATAAACTAACCGACCGATTTTGAAAATTTTTTCACTGTTAGAGAGCTAAACTATATTAGATAGATATAGATTACTTTATGTAAGGTCCGCTAGGGTCCATTGGATCTAAAAGTGTCAAAAATGTCTCTTAGTACTCTATAACATATATTTTTATGGAAAAATTTTGGTTGGTGGAACATAGTAATATTTCAATAGAAATGCATATCATGTTAGGTACTACATATATTACTTACGTATAAAAAGGGCTATAAAGTAAAATATCTACCCTATTTCTAAAATAATACAATTACATGCGTTCATAACTACGATAAACTAATTTAAATTTACTCAAGGCCAACATTATCTGCCGTTTGTCTTTTTAAGTTATTTTAGATAGATATAGAATACGTAATGTAAGGTCCGTCAAGGTCCATGGGACCCAAAAATTTCAACAATAAACTAACCGACCGATTTTGAAAATTTTTTCACTGTTAGAGAGCTAAACTATTTTAGATAGATATAGATTACTTTATGTAAGGTCCGCTAGGGTCCATTGGATCTAAAAGTGTCAAAAATACAATAACCGACTGATTTTGAAAATTTTTTCACTCTTACAGAGGTAAACTATTTTAGATGGATTTAGCTTATATGTTGTATGAGGTCGGTCAGAGTCCTGGGATCTTTTAAGCGCCAAGAATAAACTAACCGACCGATTTTGAAAATTTTTTCGCTGTTAGAGAGCTAAACTATTTTAGATAGTTATAGATTACGTTATGTAAGGTCCGTCAAAGTCCATGGGACCCAGAAGTGTCAAAAATAAAATAACTGACCGATTTTGAAAATTTTTTCACTATTGCAGAGGTAAACTATTTTAGATAAGTACAGTATGTTATCTGAGATCCACAACTGTCCTGCGGATGCAAATGCGGCATAGAAAACTACACAACGGATTTAAAAATAGTTTTACTGTTAGAAAGATAAAATATCCTATATTATAATAGAATAAGCTACCGAAACGATTCTCAATATTTTCTCATTGCTAGAGAATTAACTTATTTTAGGTGGATAGCACTATGCTGTACAAAGTCCGTTCGGGGTCTTGGGTCCCATATATACCAAAAATAAATTACCTAGCCGATTTTGAAAGTTCTTTTACTCTTAGAAAGCTAAACTAGTTTAGAAAAAGTTAAAACTTATGCGAAAAAGCGCCAAAAATTAACTACTCAACTGATTTTGAAAATCTTTTCACTCTTAGAAAGCTGAATTATTTTAAATGGATACAGGTCTTAGATGAGATCCGCCAGTGCCCAATAGTTCGAAATTCGCTATGTTATGCAGATGCTGCGACAGGGGTATTTTCTATTATAGAAGACAATGACAAAATTTTTCACTTACAATTTGATTCAAAACTTTGGTTTAAAATATTAAAACTTATTGCCGTGAAAAAATTATTCAGTTGTATTAATTATTGTTAAATGGAATTCAGTACTACTAGTGCTTCATTTGAAAATAAAAGTTTAGTACCTACAAGAGATGACGTTAAGTTTCCTGACTGAATTGAACAACATTTACCTTTATTTTACAATCCATCCTTTTACAATTTACGTTGAAAAAGGATGGATTTAACTTTCTGATACGATGGAACCATTGGACTACTGGAATTCAAAACGCTGGATATTTTTGAAATTTCTGAGGATTCTCAATGGCGAAATTTTTGGTAGGTTTTTCTTAAATGTATTATTTAGAAATTTTTTTCAAAATGTTTTTAACAACTAATTATGCGGTGTATATATGGTAAATATTTACTATTATATATTTGTTAACAAAATTTTTTAGTCGAATTTTTCAAAGCTCGTATATATCGATGTGCTTTTTGGACGTTTTAATATTTTACCCCCATCTCCACCATTTTTAAGCTACAATTTCAGGATTTTTCGATATTTTCGAAGTTTGTATCACGGGTACAAGTCACCCAAATAAACCTAGAGGGCTGAAATTTTGTATTCGGATTGAGTTAATATCAAGCGTGTGCCTTTTGGGGGTCTCAACTTTTAACCCTTACCGCTAACATTTTTATACTAAAAAACATGACTTTTTTTTGTTTGTTTTTAGGTCAAAATCTCAAATAAACCTAGAGGGCTGAAATTTTGTGTATAGATTAATTTAATAGCCAGTCACTGATTTTTGGAGATTTCAACTTTTAGCCCTTACCCCTACGATTTTTACGTTGATATTTCCTTGATATTTTTGCTTTCTTTCTAACACGCCTAGAGATTCTCTGAGTAACCCTAGAGGGCTGAAATTTTTACATGTATTTAGTTAGTACCCAGTTAGTGCCTTTTAGTGCCTTTCAAGGATTCCACATTACCTTGCCCCGTACTTCTTCCATTTCTACATCGGAATTCAATGGTATTGTTATATGTGTTTAAAATGATTTATTTTCAGACTAATAAAATGTAATAAATATTGTAATTTAAGAAATATTATTAAAGTTAGTTTTTATTTATAAGATATGAATTTTGGATTTTTTGGAAAGACAAAGTATCTTCATAAAGGCCTTCCAGTTCACTATTTAAGTTGATTTTTTAATATTTAAAAATAAAACACAACGGCTATTGGCGGATAAGTGTGGGTAGGAATGCCCTCGTACGAATTGTGTTGGCTCTTTTCCTGCTAACTGCTGTCGACATAAGATTGAAATTTACGGAGATTCAGCCCTTAAAACTTAAACACTTTTTTTAAAGTCCCGATCAGCCGGACACTTATCATTAGTCTTAAAAACACTAAAGTGACAATCCGCTTGTACCCTTGCAAACATATTTAGATATTTTGAAAATAGGGGAGACAGGGCATGTACTAACAGATTTTACTTTTTTACATACTAAACGGAAATGAAACTAGTTAGCGATTTTTTTTGTAAACGTTATGAAGCATCAACTATCTGTCTATAATTTTTGATAAAAAAAACTTAGATATCTCTTGTACTTTCTATGGAAAAACCCATTTTCTTAAAAAATGTGTTTGTTAATACTTACCCCACTTTTGGGGCAAGTTTTAACAACGTTGGGGTAAGTATTAACATTAGAGTTTTAATATGATTATGATATTTTGTAGATATGTACTTATAGGAAATAAAACAAAGTATCATATGACATAGAAAATTCTTATTTTGGATTTATCTTTACTTAATTAGTTAAAGTTGATCATTATTTTAATTTTTTTCTGAGGCAATAGTTAGTCTGTCCTTATTAAGTAGCAAATTACGTCACCTTGACCTTGATAACGAAACAAAAATTGGTAAATTTTTAGTCTTCGATAGACAACCACAATCGTTTAATATCTTCTATATTAAAAAATATTTACTTATTAAAAAATTAGTCTTCGTCTTATTTAACATTATTATAATTCTTGAAATATATGATAACTCAAATCAAGCAAAACTCTTCCTCTGTTTCACTACAGAAAAGATATAAAAATTAAAACCATTTAAATTTAACACTCACATATGTACACACACATACATGCAAACATATTTGGCAATATCACGAAAAAAATTTTGGTAACCTCGAAGCATGAAAATGACGATATTTGGATTTTGAAATCGGGATGAATACAATAACCTCCTTATAGGGAAGTTAAAAACACAAACTTGGTACGTATAATTTCTTTGTTTAAAATCTATTCGTAATTTTTCTTTGTGTGTCCACATATTACGTAACTGTTTCTGTATTCTTCTGAATAACATTATTTTGTGTTATTTTTAATTTGTCACCTAACTGTAAAACTGGTTTGTTTTCACACAGTGCTAAATGAAAGGATTTAATTTTTAATTGGATTAAGTACGTTGTTTAAAATTTTCCTTATTTAAGTGCGTGAATTCACAATTGAAGTAGTTATACTGTGTGTTTTGTGTGAAAACCATACCAGTTATTTTATTGCATATTTTCAATTTTTTTTTTATTTATAAAAGTATTGAGAATGACTCGCTTAGATAATCACCGCCTTGTTAACGGCTATCTTATTCTTTAGGTTTCCTTCTTTTTTCCTTTCTTTCGTACTTTCAACCTTTCACTATTGATCGTTTAAATTGTGCTACAACTAGTCCGGCAAAATGCGAATAAAGTGGTGATTACGTAATAATGGATTTCGCCAATAAATCGTGGATTTTCCCTTTCTCCGCTGCGGGTGTTGGACAATAGACGCGGCAACCTGTGATCCAATGCGTTGCGTGTTCCTACCTGCGCAAACCTGCCGCAGCCAATATGACTTTTCTTTGGCGGTTTAGTTGTTTACCCTCGCGTTTGCCGGAAGTCTTAATTTAATTAAGTTTACAATGTTATAATTTATTTTCTTTCTTTTTTTGTGTCGTTTGCGCTGAACTTAGGAACAGGGCGTATCCCCTAAGCTTTCCCATCTAGTCACATGCTAATTTAAAATAAACAAAAGACTTATCTGAGCTAGTCGGTTCGACAAGTGATGGAACAATGGTCTGTTCCGTCAATTTTTTGTCACTACTATTAGCTTTCTCCATTTGTCAGGTAAGTTTTTATTTGTTGGTACTCACTACTCATTAGTTTTTAAAGTAGAGTAAACACGTCCAATTTTATGCTTAAACTGTACTCTTTCATAATTCGTGATTAGATTTAATATAAATTTAGTGTTTTTTGAGTTAATACAGGATGATCAATTACTGAAAATAAGAATGTGTGATTTTGCAGTAATTGATCAATTTGATCAATTACTGCAAAATCATTTGTGATCAATGATTGATCAGTCTCATGAGTCTACTGTAATTATTTAATAGCAACGAAAATATGAGTAGGTACAGTCAAATCTCCTATAACGCGATATCCCTATAACGTGAGTTCCATATAACGCAGTCTCCACAGAACGTGATTTTCGTACAAAGAAATTCAACAACTCAAATGACTTGAAAATATTATCTATGGTACTATACATTCGAAGCGTTAAGGGTCGATTATAAGACATCGAACTGATTAGACGTACCAAAACAATAATTATAATTCTATATTGTTGAAAACAAAAATTGATTTTAATTAATAATCATAGTTACATCATTATCTACTATAACATCACTTACATCACATACGTATAGTTAAATATACCGGGTGTCTATTGGGCACTCTCTATGAGAGTAAGAGTACCCAAAAACTAAAATTATGTTCGCAAGAAACGCCGATACTATTGAAGCCATTGAACCAAGTGATATACAAAATAGTGCAAGTTCTCACCCCATCGAAGTGAGTGAATCAATTACTGCCGAAACTAGTGGAACTCATGCTGGCAAACGCAAAGACCAATCAGGATCAGAAAGTGAAAATGAACCACAGCCGCCCCGTAAATATTTCGTATCAACAGAGAATCGATTTGAATGTTTAACCAACTTTAACGAAGAAGAAAGTAACATCATTAACCGCAGCCAGACAACTTCCACGAAAGTTCCACCTATATTTGTTCACAAGACCAATAACTATCAAGCTTTGCTCAGTGATCTAAAAGCACTTTTAACACACAGATTCACCCTGCAACAACAAAGAAATAATGTATTTAAAATCAATACTACTAAAATTGATGACTGCAGAACGCTAACAAAATATTTTTACGAAAATCGAGTCGAATATCACTCATTCTGCCTACCCGAAGATAAAAATTATTCAGTTGTTATCAGAAACGTTCCATATTCGTTAAGTGAACAAGAAATACTAACGGAATTCAAAAATTTATACCCGGTGCTAAAAGTTACCAGACTAAAAAACCGGCATAAATACCCAACTCCACTATGTGCAGTCGAATTAGAAAGAAACAATGAAAAATCCAAAGAAATTTTCAATTTACGAACCCTATTCCAAGCAATTGTGACAGTAGAACCAAGACGGTCAGCTAAAGATATACCTCGGTGCACACGATGCCAGCGTTATGGACACACAAAAAACTTTTGCCGATTACAAGAGAGATGTGTAAAATGCAAAGACCTACATCACTACTCAAAATGCACGAAGGCTCCTGATGCTGATCCTGAATGCGTAAATTGCAACCAAAAGCACCCCGCTAACTACAAAGGCTGTCAATACTATCGAAATATAAAACAGAAAGTCAGTATTGCCCAAGCAGCTAGGTCGCAAACAAGAATAAGAAACCTTAATCAACCAAATATTCAACCAAATAACCAACGCTCGCAAAATGAAACACACCAACAACCTACCTACGCCAACGTGACAAAATCAAACCTAAAATCTAATTCCCACACACACCTTCCCCCGAACTTCCCTAACCTTCTCGCTGATATTATTTCCAAACTAATTAATACCGCCATCGAATTAATTAAGCCCCATCTAAAAACCTTACAAACCGTAATTCTAAGCTAACTAACTTCATTATTTAACAATGTCCCATAAAAACCTCATAATCAACAATATCAAAATCTTAAATTGGAATGCCGACGGGATTAGAACGAAACGAGCAAGTTTATTATACACAATGCAAACAGAAAATATCGATATCGCCTGCATATCCGAAACTGACCTGGTTGCTACTGAACAATTTTGAATACCAGGATATACAGTATACAGCTCTGATCGTAATGCTCTGATAGCATCAGGGGGAGTCTCCATCATAATCAAACGCAATTTAATGCACAATACTCTGAATCTTCCTTCCCTCGCAAATTTAGAGGCCGTTGGAATAGTAATATCCTTAGTAAACAATACAAAACTAATGATAATATCCGGATATAAAAGCCCGAATAAAACTATAATCGAGGAAGATATTCTCAAAATATTTTGTGATGACACACCAACTCTACTAATCGGAGATTTAAAGTGCAAATCGCGCACATGAGGTTGTAAGAAAGATAATCCAAATGGCCAAAGATTAGAAAATATCATTGATAAACATCGAATACAAATAATTGCACTTGAAGAACCAACGCATATCCCATACAATCCACAACACGAAGCAGACATTTTAGATATAACACTATTAAGAAACTGCACATTAAGTATCAGCCAAGAAGTATACAACGATTTGAGTTCAGATCATACAGCTGTTATTTTAAATCTTAATATAAAACCAGCAACGACTACGCGTAACTCGAAAATAAAGCCTGGTAAAATAAATTGGAATCATTTTGAAAAAATGGTTGAAACCACATTACACCCAACAACAAATGTGTATACGACCTCGAGTATAGATCAAGCTATCAGCCATTATGCAGATGTAATAGTTAACGCAGCGAACTCATCTATCTCTGCACCAAAAAGATACGAAAACCAGCTATGTTTACCAAATAACATATTAGCAATTGTTAAACATAAACACAAGATTCGAAGACTCTGGCAACGTACAAAAATGGCAGAATATAAACACCTCCTGAATCAGCTAACACATCAAATTCATTACCAAATAGAAAATTACCGAAATCAAATGTTCCAAGAATACGATCGAGCAAATCACACCTGATAACCAACAAATATGGAAAGTTACGCGACAAATTACTAAGGAATATGTCACAATACCAACCATCAAACATAATAACATTGAATATAGCGAAAACCAACTGAAGGCAGAATTATTTGGAAATCACCTTGAAAATGTTTTCAACCTGGAAACTATGGAAAGCTTAATTGTAACCAAATATTTCCCATTAACGAATGACATGCGTATTGAGCTAACGATACCATCCGAAATCGACGATTTAATAAGAAAACTCCCTAATAACAAAGCACCAGGCGATGATAGTATCTCTAACAAGTTATTAAAATACTTACCAAAAAAGGCAATAGCATTCCTAACATCTATTTGCAATGGCTGCTTAACTATAGGCTACTTTCCAAATCAGTGGAAACATGCTAAAATTATGCTGTTTCATATGTCAGGAAAAGTGAAGACCGACGTGACATCACATAGGCCAATTAGTCTCCTAAGCAGTAGCTCAAAACTCCTAGAAAAAATAATATTACATAGATTAAAAAAGGCATTAGAAACGAAAAATGTCATTCCTCCGTTTCAAATGGGTTTTCGAGAAAAGCATTTGACCATTCATCAGCTCTTGCGAGTGACAAAATTTATCGAAAACGGCTACGAGAACAACAATATACAGCCGCAGCTTTTATCGACATAGAAAAAGCCTTCGACAAGATCTGGCATAATGGCTTATTATATAAACTAGCCCAAATCGACATGCCAGAATATCTATACAATATTATTGCTTCATTTTTAGAGAATAGGACATTTACTGGGCACGTTAACGGAGCAAAATCTCAAACTAAAAAAATAACAGCTGGTGTGCCATAAGGAAGTATAGTTGGTCCTCTCCTCTTCAATATACTCGTATACGTAAGTGACATATCAAACTACATAAACAATTGCGAAATTGGTATGTTTGCAGACGATACAGTTTTGATATGTCAAAACTCGCATCTATTAACAGCTGTTAGCAATCTACAGAAATCAATCAATGATATTCACAAGTATTTCGAAAAATGGAATATCAAGATCAATGCCAGCAAATGTGAAGTCAAAATATTTTCACTGAGACATGAGCAACCCAACAATCACATTACAATTAATGGCACAAACGTAGAATGAAATAAAACAGAAGTAAAATATTTACGAGTATTTCTTCACAGACGACTTAACTGGAATAAGCAGATAACAGAAAAAATAAAGCAGGCTAATATTCAGTTAATAAAATTATATCCACTGTTAAACAGAAAAACTAGTTTAAACAAAAAATGTGCTCTCATGTTAAGCGGGTTCTACACGATGCTACGAACGTTCCTTCCAACGTTCGATCGAACGTTTGAGGCAATTAAGTTCGATAGTTGATGCGACGAATGTATCTGCTACACGGTGAATCGAATGTTTGATCCAATACGAATGATGATGTGTTGGTACTCAGTCGACAACGCTGTTATCTGTCTGATGTTATCTCTAATGTTATACACTGATGTTGTCTCTCTTCACATGAACGAGTCGTGCGCAACCAACGAACGCAACCAACATTGACCTTCAAACGTTCGAAGCATCCCTTTGACTCGGTGCAAGAATACCGACATCGAACGGGACACGACCAAATGCGAATGTTTGACGCTCGACATTGGACACTCGTAGGTTCGAACAACGGCTACACGATGCTATGAACCATCCAACGTCGAATGTTGGAAGGTGTTCGTAGCATCGTGTAGCAGCGGCATTATATAAATCGTTATTGAGACCAGTCATTACATACGCATGCCCAATTTGGCGAAATATTCCAACGGCTCTAATCAGTAAATTACAGGCATTCCAAAATAAAGTGACTAGAATCATAACTAAAGCACCCTGGTTCGTACGAAACCAGCAAATACATCATCAACTTCAAATCGAAATGATTGAAAAACACATCCATAAATTACCAAAAAATTTCTATGAGCATTTAACATCTTGCCCAGCCACGGAGGTATACAAGCTCAACGAAATAAAATCAAACCGAAGATTGAAGCGGAGACTACCACAGCTATATAATTAAACACGCTGTACACTCGACCATGTTTTGTTTATGACTTTTAAGAGATACAAATTTTGTTTACTCACAACCGTATTAATTAATTAATTGTATTATTGTCAACATACTTATAAAAATCAGTCTTACTGTTATTATCTAAGACATCAATGCTATGTATAACATTATGTAATAAGTTGGTCTAGCAAGAAAAAAAAAATATATATATATATATATATATATATATATATATATATATATATATATATATATATATATATATATATATATATATATATATATATATATTCTCTCAAAAAAAAAGCGTTAAGTTTTCAGAGTGCTTTTAAATTCGGTCTATCATAAAATGTACCTTTTTTTAATATTTTTGATATATTTGTTTCTAAATGATATTTTTCGTTATTGTCAAATTTGATCGTAAATATCCCCTAAACCGTTTGTCGTAGCGAAAAAATTAACGAAATTTTTAAAAGCTTAAGTAAAGAAAATTGTGGGCATTCCAAACATATAAGGACTATTAAAATTTATTTTTCTTTACCGAAGATTCTTTTATCTCATACTCATTTTACATGTGATTTAATTTTCTTGTGACGTCAATGAATAATTATCTCGGTTTATCTGTAGTTCAATAGAACAATTAAAATTTAATTTTTTATTCTTTATTAGTATTATTATGTTTTAGATATGTTAATAATTGTAATTAAATATTTTATTTTTAATTGCGATCTCTCAATATCATAACTAATTATGATATAAAATGAATGTCAAATGAGAGTGAATGTGAAAAATTTTATTATTAAATGCTTGCTTCTATTTTCATTATCAGTTTTAATTCTTTGCTTGTCAGTACATTTTCAATTGTTTGTTATAAAAGTGTGAACTTTTAATATTGTTTATGTGTAACTATTGTGATACTATCTTATTTGGTCGTTAGAGGCTTAAAGAATTAATTATTTTAAATTTTAACTTGAATTACACCAAGTGAGTTTTATACTAAATTTGTCAGTATGTAATCGCATTTATATCTATAATATTATAAATAAATAAATACAGAACGCACTTGACTGGATACTAATCTGCATTCTAATTTCTTAAATTATTATCTATACACAGTAGAGGCTTCTTATAAAGTAATCCGCATGTTCACGATAACTGATAAATATATAACTTATTTTTTTTTAGAATATTGAAATTTTCCACTGTAAATATTTTGATAAATTGGTAACAATCTTGGTTTTAGAGAATTTCCATTCTGGAAATTCAGCTATTACGGCCATTCGTATGGCAAAAGCTGAAGCCCGAATTTTAGCCGAACATAATATTCACTAAAATTCAAGCAACTAAGAACATATAAAATCTAACACAAGGAAAATTTGTTGTGATCAAAGGGTGCTTTATTTTATTATTATTAAATATTTAGCAAAACTTGAAATAATATCGCCTTAAAATAATGTTTAAAAGTAATTAAAAGACAATACCAGTATATTTATTGAGATAAATATAAATAAATCTTAATCTGGTGTTGAAATATTTATTAACAAATAGGGTAAACGGTATAGTTATTGGACAGTTAAGAAAAATTTGCAAAACAAACTATAGAAAAAGTACGTTTTGTAACTTTATTTTTAACGAAAAAATTCATAAATAAAATAAGACCTGTCTACTTTAAGACTTGTCTACTATATAAAACTTTCATATTACATATTGGTAAGTCTCTGAAAAAAAATATTAAAGTTGTGCGTGTAGAAAAATACAGTTATTGGACAAAAATTGCATTTATTAATTTCTGACGTATTTTCACAATCCACAAGTCCTGTATCATATACACAGCGTTTATCCACTCCTTGATCAACCCTTTACGATGATTCACAATTTAGTAGGATATTATTAAATGATTCTATAGCCTTGTCACTCACTAGACGCAGTAAACTTTTTTAACGAACTACTTAAGACCACGCTAAGAATGACGTAGTTATAGGTTTTTGTAAATTATGGTTAACTCAGAATGCATTTTCTGAAAATAGATACTAAAGGGTTCCGTTTAATAACTAAAGAATCAGGAAGTTTGCTTTATTATAAACTTTATAATCTGCAAAAGAGAGTGTCTTGTCCAATAACTGTCAATGTCCAATAACTATACCGTTTACCCTAACACTGCTTAGTAAAAAATTGGACACCTGTAGTTTTGTATTCAAATTTATTTTTTTGCAATTAAAGAAAATTTTAATAAATATGGATACCTATATAAAAATTACAGCCATAAAAAGCAAGCATACTCTGATCCCAACATTTTTTTCCCATGTTAAATTTTGAATGTTCTTACTTCGTTGAAACAGACATATATATATGCATATATATATGCACAGGGTGGGCCATTTTAATCTATGCATTTAAATATCTCGCCAGAGGCGCCAGCTATCAAAAAATGACAGTTACAAACGTTATTAGGCACGAAGGGGGACATTAAATGGTTACCTTAAATTTGACCTTGGCCTTCATTCTCAAGGTCATTTTGAGGTCAAGTCGTATTTTTCAAATGGAAAGCCCTATTTTTCATTCCGGATTCTGAAAGAGCGTGAAATTTCACGTCGAATATGCTATAAACGAATTATTTATTATTGACCTTAAGAGGTGTAAAGACCACCAAAAAACAATAAAAATTAGATTTTAAAGGAAAAGCTCAACTTTAAAGTGTCGGCATCTTTTGGAGACGTACAATAGGAAAATGAAAGTACATTATATACTTTTGAACTAGATGTCATAATTTAAAAAGCCACGAATGGAAGGGCTGAGCGGATTCCAGCCCACACTACGCCGTCGCAAGTATGGGCACACCTTGACTCAAGGTATGCCCACACTTTTGACGCGGTACTGTATTTAATGTTTTCGTACATTGCCGTGTCAAAATTATGGGCACCCCTTGGGTTAAAATGTGCCCATAATTTTGACGACGTATGGTAAAACCAACTTAGCCCTTCTATTCCAACACGGGTGCAGCCACAGGTAAATGCTAGTAATTAAATATTAATTATATTTAATTACTTAATTATAAAATATATTAGCCTAGCCACTTTCTCTTTTATATATATATGTTTCTATATATATATATATATATATAAATATATATATATATATATATATATATATATATATATATATATATACATATATATATATATATTTATATATATATATATATATATATATATATATATATATATATATATATATATATATACAACTTTATAATAGCATGACAGCTCCAACAGCTCTATATGGATCCGAAATATGGGCACTCCGACATCTGGATGATATTGAGATAATTCAATCCACATTTTTTAAAGCTATTTTAGACGTGCCAAGGTTCACTGCAAACTATGTTCTGCGACTAGAATTAGGTATTTCGCAGGTAAAAGCTAAAATATTTGAAAAATCCTTGAAATGGCTCTATAAAGTTCTATCTATCCAACCCGACCGATACCCTCTAATTTGTCTATAGAGATTAATAAATCTAGATAAAACCTCAGATAACGAGATCAAGTACAATTGGTTCACCCAACTAAAACATATATTTAAAGAAATTGAAGAAGAGCGATTTCTAGATCAAATAAATGCGAAAATTCTTGTAGATAATATTGACATGGCTTATTAATAAATATAAAAACGAGCTCTTTTCGAAAAATATCAAAAGAACAGAAAGGTCTACCTATAACTCGATCTATATAGATTTAAAAACAACAACTTGAACTGAGCCATATCTACTCTATAGCGAAGACCTACTACACTCTAAAATGTTATGTAAAATTCGCAAAGTTAACTTAAATCTATTATACTTAAGGCACAATAACAAAACAATTAAGCTAAACTTAGAACAAAAATGTACGCTCTGCGGTCTGAATTATACTTAAGATTTTACACACATTTTGATTGCCTGCCCTAGATTAGACGGAATAAGAGTCAAATGCTTTGGGAAATATCTGATAGATGAAAGCCAGTTTAGTTTACAAAATATATTAAACCCGACGAATATGACTGAGTTAGATAATATATATATAATTTAATTAAAAATTTCATAGAAATATATTGAGCACAAGTTGATACTGTTGGTAACCATTAAAAACTCTACGTTATGTTTATTTATGGATTTGTAATATTTGTACGTATTTTACTACTCCTTTATTCAGTAATATGTTTACTTATTTCTTTAATCAGTTATTCTTCTTCTGTAATTAACTCAATTGTATCTAAAGAAACAATAAATACTACAATACAATACAATATATATATATATATATATATATATATATATATATATATATATATATATATATATATATATATATATATATATATATATATATTGTTGCAGAACGCGGTGTTTGGTCTGAATTGTTTTTTTTTTTTTTTTTTTTTTTTTTTTTTTTTTTATTTTTTTTTTTTTTTTTTTTTTATTTCAATTAATTTTATTTAAATATTTTTTAAAATTACATATAATTGTTTATTAACCGCGAAACACAACACAAAAAATGAGAGATGCTAATTGAAATTACATTGTTTAAAAATATCAACTTAGTTGTTCAAAAATACGTCTGATCTCTTTAGTGGTCAAAACATCTCTCCTCCGGTGCCGTGTGCTCCATAGCACCGGTACCTAACATCATAGCTATCAACATAATTCGGGTATTCCCCTTATACACATGTACATTTTATTCAAAATCTATTATGTTGTCATCAAACTTAATACTTAATTGTTATAACATCTGAGTTATGTCGTCTGCATAATACTTTATAGAATGTCCTGTTTGTTGAGATTCCATGACATAATCCCCTCCTCACGGAAACTGAAATTTTTTCGGCAAAATTCAAAGCAAAATTCTCAAAAGTTACAAAATTATGACATCTCCCCAATGTGTTATGTTTTTCTTACATATAATTTACAAAAGATACAAAACTCTTAAAAATAATAAAATATTCAAAATTTAACATATTTAAATTATAATTAAATTCAATTAATTAACAAATGTTAATTAAATTTTATTAGATAACCTATCAAATGTTGTTATTAAATGTGTTTATTATAAAATTCTTTATTCAAAATTTGTATTTCAAATCAAAATTGTAGATCAACATGAAAATCTTTTCATAATTCAAAATAAATTAAAGTTTCTTTTACTGTAATTTAATTTAATATGTATTTTTAATAGAATGTATAAGAAAACAATTCTTTATTAATACGATTCAATCGCTGTTACAAATATAAAATATCAAAATTATTTTTTATTTCATTAAAAGGTACATGTGATTGTATATTTCAATAGATTCTCATAAAGTCAAATTCACGTGTCCAATTTGTCCTTGTTTTTATATTAACGTATACTGTGCTTATGTATTCGACAAGTTTTAACAAACACTACATCGAGACATCGTTAAGTATTATTTCCGAAATACATTTACATATATTACTAGCATTGTATTAGTCATTTTCGGCTTATTATTTTAAAGGTATTTTTTAGTTCCCATAAATTCAATTGAATTCATATATCTTTTTCGTAGAAATACACACAGATAAGTATATGTACACACTATACATATACATACTTTTTCATTTGAAATAAACAACTTTAATTAGCTTTTTAGTTATTTTTTCCTTTCCATGACAAAATAATAAATTCTTTTTTTGATCGCCGAAATAAAAATAATTTTTTATGAGAATAGATTTTTAAATATTTTTTTTTCTTTGTTTAAGGACAAGTTAGATTTTAAACGAATTTTCTTTTATTTTAATATGAGAACCTAAAATAAATTCTATCCTTTTCTAATATACAACATACATTCAAAAATTAAATAATTTTTTAAACAGAATTTTTTTTCTTTTTTTTTTTTTTTTTTCTTAAAAATTTGACTCTAACAACAGGGATAAGCAAAAATTTTGTACGAAGTGATAATTACTATATTCAAGACGTACGATGGTTATAAAAACCGTAAAAACCCCAAAAATTATCCCCTGTGAAATCTACTTGGTTGGATCTGCCGGACGGCCAACGTAACGACAGATACCTGCAAAAGTTACAAAACGGAAACTAATAAATTCAACCCCCCTAAAAATTTTAAAAGTTTTTTACATCAGGTAACACACGCGTCGCCAGCCTGATGGGACTGTCGACATGGTTCGAATAAGTGGATTAAAACGTATGCCACCCAGAATCCAGAAAAAGCATTAATCATAAAAATTTCAAGTTTTTACACTACAAATTCGGTCAATGCTCCATAGTGCCGTCATCTAAGGATGCAATACCGAATTCCCTCAGATCATTCTTTGCAATTATTACGCCTTATTTCAAATAATACTCAGAATTTGTAGAGGCTATAAACGTTACAAGTCATTACAAGTCAAAATGAAAATGTGAAACACATATGTCCGTTGTTAAATGTACATACTGTAACATGAATGTATATTATATTTCTCTTATATTGAAGACAACAAGATTACTTAACTCAATACATAATAAAATTAATATTTTCCATCAATTTGAACTCTCATGCTTGTTTCAAAGTCATAAATAGACGAACGCATTTTCAGCGCTTCTGTAAATCTAAATTTTCTTATCACCAATCATAAGAATTCATTATACATATCATTCAAACATCAAATATTATACATAATATATTTTATATTAATTCAAAATGAAAATTTCATATCAATAAAATCTTTAACATATTATTATCTAAACCATTTCATTGCCTTCAAAAAAAAATTTTTTTTTTTTTTTCATTACATTCACTATTATTTTTTAAGTATGTATTTAAATGCTTTACAAAAATATAATTATTATCTTTATTTTTCATTTTATGAAACAAGAATCAACCTTTCTGAGAATTTTCAAATATGCAAATCTCTATTTTCTGTCAAATTTGGGTATTATTGTCATTTTCTTTCATTTTTTGAAGTCACACTTTTCATATTATTTTAAGTCATTTTCATACCTGTCAAATTCAGTAGGTACTTCCCTAGATATTAGTTTCATCATAAAATTCATTATTAAATTCAAAAACACATATTTTTTCTTTTTCGTACTCATAAAATATATTTTCAATAATAATAAGTACTTTTCAATAATAATAAATTCTTTCCAACATTACATATCTTTTCAAAATAACACATCACAACATTTTGTCACAAATTCATACCTTCTTTCAATACAAACAATATACTCAATATTTCTTTTTATAATCTAATAATAAGTAATTTTAATATTAAAGTAATTTTTTGGTCATAATAAGGTATAATATATTTTGAAAATCCGGTATTTGTAATTGTCACAATTGGTAAAATAACTCAAATTCGGTAAAAAATTTCCTATTCGGTGGCTATTGGGTCAAAATTTGATAATACGTCACAGTCAGGTTTTAGATTACGTTAAACGTACTGTACATACTGTTTACCACAATTGGGTGGAAAACAGAAAAATCACCGAAGCCCGCTTTGTTGGCCCGTGGGGGTCCGAATTTGATGCAACTCCCGGAATGACCCAAATCTGAACGTTGTTTGCATGATAGTTACTACGATCAGTACCAAAACTGCTCAAATTTAATAAAAAGGCATCTACAAAATTACTGTTATGAATTTGAAAGGTTTTATTTAATTTGCCCGCAGCTGTAACAGCCAATATACCAGGAAATGCATCACTTAAAATTAAATCGTCATTAACAGCACACAGAAAATGATTATTTTTTAATATGCCATCGAATTTATTATATTTAGGATTGCTAACCTTTGAAAAATTGATAATACTTGAAAATTCATTACTACTTGCTTGCAATTTAGATAAATCTTTGACTTCATTTAAACTTAAATAATTTAATTTATTACTGAAATTGCTAACAACTGAATCAGTTCGACATTTCCTAACAGATTTAAATTTGTTTTGTGTAGAATTTCGAAAATAATGCTTGCATGAATCAAACAATAAAATGTCATTCTCCTCTAATGTATGAAGTTTAACATTTGATAAAGTAACGATTTTATTTTTATCAACTAAACTATTGTTAAAATTTTGAACTTCAAAATTGTCTTTTTCATTGTTTGAATTTGTTATTATTTCGGAATTTACAATATCATCCTTCTCAATAATTTGTTCATTTACAACATTCAACCGTTCTACCTTAATATTACATGATGCAACTTCCTGGGACGCTTGTCGATCCCCACTCACCCCTTCCCACAATGATGCCATCTTCTGATCATGCCTGGATGATTCTGCCTCCATGTGCCCTTCCAGTTTCTTCAAACGCCGCCTCAATTCCAGATTCCGATCGTTCAATCTCTGCTTCACTATCTGGTTTCGCTCATCCAATCCCTGCTCCATAGTCTGGCCCAATTTAATTATAAGTTCCTTCAACCGATCCAATCCTGTATCTGAATCAGTGGACTCGTCCTTTGATAAACTTTTTGATCCCGTTTCCGGCATCTTTTCACAACATTCACTCAATTTTGGCAAAAAATTTCAGTCCAAATTCGGCCCATTCACTTGTTTGTAATTGTCCCTGTTCAACCCTTTTAGTTTAAATTTTCCTTGCTTCACTCCACAGTTCCGCCTGTTCACTTTAATCTCAATCCTTTTTTTTTTAATATCAGAAGACTTCCCCCAGTTCTCACGTTCCCAACCTTTTATTTATTTTAGTTTGTCGATTTATATTCAATAACGTGATCAATCCCCGAACCCTGGCAGCATCGACAATTTTATGTTGCAGAACGCGGTGTTTGGTCTGAATTGCGCAACGGATATTTTGGTTAATTTCTTAATTTAATAAATAAAAGTCGAATTGTTCTTTATTTCAATTAATTTTATTTAAATATTTTTTAAAATTACATATAATTGTTTATTAACCGCGAAACACAACACAAAAAATGAGAGATGCTAATTGAAATTACATTGTTTAAAAATATCAACTTAGTTGTTCAAAAATACGTCTGATCTCTTTAGTGGTCAAAACATCTCTCCTCCGGTGCCGTGTGCTCCATAGCACCGGTACCTAACATCATAGCTATCAACATAATTCGGGTATTCCCCTTATACACATGTACATTTTATTCAAAATCTATTATGTTGTCATCAAACTTAATACTTAATTGTTATAACATCTGAGTTATGTCGTCTGCATAATACTTTATAGAATGTCCTGTTTGTTGAGATTCCATGACAATATATATTGTATTGTATTGTAGTATTTATTGTTTCTTTAGATACAATTGAGTTAATTACAGAAGAAGAATAACTGATTAAAGAAATAAGTAAACATATTACTGAATAAAGGAGTAGTAAAATACGTACAAATATTACAAATCCATAAATAAACATAACGTAGAGTTTTTAATGGTTACCAACAGTATCAACTTGTGCTCAATATATTTCTATGAAATTTTTAATTAAATTATATATATATTATCTAACTCAGTCATATTCGTCGGGTTTAATATATTTTGTAAACTAAACTGGCTTTCATCTATCAGATATTTCCCAAAGCATTTGACTCTTATTCCGTCTAATCTAGGGCAGGCAATCAAAATGTGTGTAAAATCTTAAGTATAATTCAGACCGCAGAGCGTACATTTTTGTTCTAAGTTTAGCTTAATTGTTTTGTTATTGTGCCTTAAGTATAATAGATTTAAGTTAACTTTGCGAATTTTACATAACATTTTAGAGTGTAGTAGGTCTTCGCTATAGAGTAGATATGGCTCAGTTCAAGTTGTTGTTTTTAATATATATATATATACATATATATATATATATATATATATATATATATATATATATATATATATATATATATTCATATATATTCTACATTTTAAGTGTCATTTTTTATAAAAAATATATTTTGAAACCGGGTTATTTTGAGTGACTAGTTAGATGCAGTAATAGTTTACAGTTTCCATCTAGAAAAAATGTTTTTAGAATGTTCAGTTTCCATCTAGAAAAATTCCATAGTTTGAAGAACTACCCGTATATATATATATATATATATATATATATATATATATATATATATATATATATATATATCGTTGGCATAAAAGAGAAAGTGGCCAAGTCCAAATTTTTAATTTTTTAATATATTATTTTCTAAGCCCATTAAATATTACAAAATGTTCATTTTTAATATATATATATATATATATATATATATATATATATATATATATATATATATATATATTAAAAATGAACATTTTGTAATATTTAATGGGCTTAGAAAATAATATATTAAAAAATTAAAAATTTGGACTTGGCCACTTTCTCTTTTATGCCAACGATATATATATATATATATATATATATATATATATATATATATATATATATATATATATATATATATATATATATATATATATATATATATATATATATATATATATACGGGTAGTTCTTCAAACTATGGAATTTTTCTAGATGGAAACTGAACATTCTAAAAACATTTTTTCTAGATGGAAACTGTAAACTATTACTGCATCTAACTAGTCACTCAAAATAACCCGGTTTCAAAATATATTTTTTATAAAAAATGACACTTAAAATGTAGAATTCTCAGTCTCCTGGTATGTCTCCTCTCCAAAGTAAAAGATAGCAGTCTAAATAATTATTTTTTCTGAATGTATAAAAAAAATTTACACTGCAGTAGTAATCTATAATATTGGTACTTTTTTATTGTATAAATAATTTTTATAAATAATAATTTTGTATAAATAATAATTTTTGAATTTTTTTGTATTTTCTTTAAGAAATATTCTATTGAATTTTGCCTCCCGAACTTTGCATCATTCTCCTATCAAACCAAAACACTTAAAAAATATAAAAAAATTATATTCCAATTAAATCATCGTTTGTCATAGTAATTAACTCAAATATAATCTACTTAATAAATTTCTAACCCTGACTGACTGACTGACAGTCAACGCACAGCCCAAACCGTTAGATTTAGACGGATGAAATTTTATGCCCGAGTTCCTTATATAATGTAGGTGAGCACTAAGAAACGATTTTTGAAAATTCATTCCCTAAGTGGGTTAAATAGGGGATAAAAATTTGTATGAAAATTCGTCATTTTTGAAGTTGGAGATATAAAAAAATATGTTAATATGGTTATTAAAATAAATAATACCCTAATCTTTAACACTGATGACAGACGACGCACAGCCTAAACTGTTGGGTTTAGAAGAACGAAATTTAGCACAGAAGTTATGAAAATTGGCGTTTAGGCTTCTATTTATAAATAAAAGCTAGTTGTGTAAACGTTTCTGGTAATTTATTCCCTAATAAGGGGTTAAAACAGGAAATGAAAGTTCGTATGGGAAATCCGTCATTTTTGAAGTTAGAAACGTGAATATTGATTTAGGTTTTTTGGAAAAACATTAAAAGTGAGCAGAGAGTGAGTACCTAATAAAAAGATGTTATCGATGGGAAATCCCATCGGGTATACTAGTAAATAAAATAAAGCACATGTTTTATTTAATTTGGAGTTATATCAATTAATTCAGTTAACATTGTAAGTGAGATCGTACTCGGTCCAGTCAATTTCTCAGTATCCTGGTCACCATTTTCGTGAAAAATACTGTGGATATAAGAAATTTTTCAGTTGTATGGGTTGTAAATATGCTGTATTGGAATTAGCGGACCTGTCTTTTTTTTTATAAAACGTTATTTTGCCGATTTTTAAAGAATATTGAAGAATTCTCAGACTCCTGAGCTCAGTCTCCTGGCAGCTCCAAAAACGGGGATTTAATTTAAATAATGTAAATAAATTAGGTAAATGTCATTAGAATACTGTAATAAATGACTCCGTATATTTTTTAATAAAAAATAAATTCCTTTTTTTGTATAATACCTATATTCTATACAGGGGCGGACAGTGACTTTAGGGGGCTGTGGGCTAATACTACTTGGGGGCCCCCAATTTTAAAGGTCACCCAATTAACACGTATTAATTATTTTCCAAAACGTATTATGTATAGAAAGGTATAGTAAAAAGAAATAATATAATATTAAGTATTTAATTTATATGACAGGTACACAAACCAGTACTGTTAAGACATTATCGCAAAAGTAAACATGTTTGTAATGTGAACTTATAAAATAGTCCAAAACAGACTTATTTTCTTTTCGTGTTAACCACACTAACATTGAGCTTTTATGTTCATTTGAATTTTCGTGATTTTCTAAACACGTTCCTACGTGTTTCTAATCAGAAAATCCAGTTGTATATTGAGAAGGAGTTTTTGAAAAAAGTTTGCAAGCCAAACAAAATACACTACCAGTACTGGTTGAATAACATAACCAAGATCTTTCCAGCAATTGTCCTTTATAATATTTCTTCGTTGAAGCTGAATATATATTTCTTGGATCTTTATTTTGAAAATCAGTCATTTCATGTGAGAGGATGCTGCTAATAAAATCATTATTTAGCGACACTTGCCGCAAGCCCACGTCAACATATTTTTCAAAGTCAAAGTGAAAGTAAATATTTGCCTAATCTTTTTCCGCGTCAGTATTGCTGTCCTCTTGGTGAAGAACAATATCTTTCTCAGAGAGATTAGAGAG
The DNA here is from genome assembly GCA_035578155.1 of Brachynemurus nebulosus. Taxonomy (NCBI): domain Eukaryota; kingdom Metazoa; phylum Arthropoda; class Insecta; order Neuroptera; family Myrmeleontidae; genus Brachynemurus; species Brachynemurus nebulosus. Next base: position 1,468,306 of record JAPWDM010000052.1, on the reverse strand, counting down.
CTGATGGCAGTTTATATCTGGTGCATTTTCATCACGGGTATTTTTTTCTTGGTTTTGCGATATTCCCATCCCTTCGGCTAGACTATTTTTAGCTAAGTTCTCTTTCCTTTCGCTTGTTAATGGATTTATAATAACTATTGTATTCTCATTTTTATGTACCGAACCAACTTCGTGTAAGTTCGGTACATAATAAGATTGGATTGTGTAGAATGAATAATTATTGAGTTTTACATCCATATTGAATAAACGCAAGAGGTATTGCTTGTGTATTGTATGTATTTCATGTACCTGTGAACTCTATAGTTCGATTACACGATTAAGACTTGTAACAGTACTGCTATCTAGCGATGTATATAAGTATTTCAAAGTAACTGGTATTGTTCAAAGTAACTGGTATTGGGGACGCAAACCCGAGTAAGTAGTGAATAGTAATGACGAACAGAAAAAGGAGTGATGAGAGGAGAGAGAGAGTAAAAAAAAAGTTTGAAATGGCGGATTGATAATGAGTTAAGTTAGAAACTGTTTTGGAAAATTAACAAAAAATTGATATTAAAAAAAATATTTAAAAATAAAATAATATAAAAAATAATCAACCAATATATTTGAAATTATAAAAACAAAAGGAAAATCTATAAATAAAATATTATCATTACTTAAACCAAAAGAAAACAAAATTAATAAAATACATGTGCTTTCGTGTTTAACCTACAAGAGAATATTATATTTTTTTTTTAAATATTCCCTGTGTTTCATTTATCTACCTTGGAACCATAAAATCTACATCAAGAAAATCTTCCAGTTACGGTAAACTCATTAGAAATAACTTTTGTGATATAATAAATACGTTGTCTTTGTAATTTTGTGTTTCTAATAAAAAAAAATCGTAGTTAATATTTTTTAAACCTTTATTTATTTCTAATTTTTATTATATACATAATTAACCCTAGAACGACAAACTTATTTTTTCTACTCTTAAACTACAAACTGGGGTATATATTTACCCCACGGGATTTTTGGTCGTAAAATCGATCTGACAGCAGCAATTTCACTTATAAAAACGCGAATTTGTTCGTTTTTTCATGCTGAAGAGAATGGTGAAGAGTAAATTCAATTTAATCAAAGCTTAGTCGGTGAAAAATCTATTTAAATAGCTAAAAGTGTTCAAAAACGCTCAAATTGTCATTTAATAAACAAAAATTGATAACTATTTTTCTAATGAACCGATTTTCAAATTTCAGACGGTATTTTAAAGAGGACACAAGGGACTTCAAGCATACAAATGACATCATGATGTTTTGCCAAAAAAGTCGATTTATTTTGGATTTTGAAAATTAAAAAAATTGGGAATTTGATATGTGGAAAAATCAAACAAAAATGCATGAAATTTTAGTTTTTAAGAATATATTTCATTTTTTTTCATACAAAATGTAAAAAAAAGGAGAATTTAACTTATTCAAAGGCACTACAATCGCTGCAATATATATTTCCATGATTCTCGCAGGTCGGTCGCTTGCACTTCGTGCAATATATTCGCGTTTTGCGGTCTTCCTCGAGGACACAAGCAGCATCGGGCTGGCTATATCTAATGTTTTGTTGCAAAATAAGGTCATTATAAGTGAATCCAAATTATTTTAGCAAGAAAAATAAAAATAACTTACCTAAACAAAACACTGACGTAAACTACAAACTGGGGTACATATCAACCCCATACTAGCTTCACGTTTTCCCTTCGTCACAGTAGACAAGAAACCGCAGGGTTTCCCGACCTCACTCTACTGTTAGAACCTTGAACTAAATTATGGTATAGGTGTTCAGTCGATAATGTTACTGACTAATTTAAAAACGTAGTTTAAAGTTTACCTGGGGTAGATTTCTACCCCAGTTTGTCGTTCTAGGGTTAACTTTAATAAAAACAAGTCGTCAAGTGCAAGTTGTACTTGCGCTAACAGTGTTCCGTACAATCAGTTGTTTCTAGGAATTTTTTATAACGGGATGTGAAGGTGGATAAAATATTTTTCCTAATAAATAAATTTTATTCCTAAAGTATAACCCATTTTTTTGATTTCAGAACGATCGTGTTCGTATGTGTCACATCGTGAACGTATGTGTCCGGACTGTTATATTTTAAGAAGTTTTAGTTATGACCACTGATGGTGAGGGACATTACTTAGTGCGTGTCAAACACGCACTTGGCGAATTTTTTTGTTCTGATTTAAAAAAAGTTTCAGTTTTTGTACATTTGTTTTTTTTTCTTTTTCTCGAACTAACTGTAATTTTCGCTTTTCAGCTCCACTTTTGTATTTTCTAGCAGACATATTTTACTTTTCAATAATATTTTGCCACGTTTTACTAACTGAAATTTATTTGTTAAAAATTAGATAACAGTAAGCATTCAAATTTTAATTGCTGAATTCTGTATTTCTCTTACTGTATTCAGGGTTAGTTATTTTAAGAAATTAAATTTTCTTTAAAAGGATGAGTATATTTTCTGTCTCAAAATATAGAGAATTACTAGTTAATTTCAGGATACCTAAACTTATACACGCTTTTAATAGTATTTATTTAGCCTTTAGAAATTGTTTAATTACCCTTTTTTTTTACTTGTTTACACTTATCACTAATATGTATATAATACACACATCTTTAATTAACATCAGTTTTTCATCATTCATTCTATCTACTTTCTCTCAAGTCTAACTGAACGAAATGAGCGAATGAAATGAACCGGTTCATTCAAGTGAACAAGTTCTAGTGAATGAAATTACCTAATTGTAAGTGAAACAAAATTCGCAACTCTATTACTGACTATATTTGTGGTATACATAGAAAGTGGTAGTTCCTACGCGGTTTATTATGTTTTTTTAATGTTAAATAATGTCAGTCTTCGTATGAAGGGGGCCCCTTATATCCACGGGGCCCTGGGCTGCAGCCCAAAAAGACCATTAGTAGATCCGCCCCTGATTCTATATAATTAATATAACTACTGATAAGATATTATATACGACTAATATAATATATAATATGTATTAAACTGTAGTAAATGACTTCGAATATTTTTTAATAAATAATAAATTCCCAATTTTTTTTTATTTAGCTATTTTTTTTAATTTTTTTTTTTAAATTTTTTTAGAGTTTTTATTTAACTTGCTATGTTAGTATGTTGGTTTAGATCAAATCTTGGAATCAAAATTTAGACAGGTTCTAATTGAGCGAGAGGTTTCAAATTTTGCATACCTTTCTAACCTTGATGATAATGCAATATTGTATAATTAGTTTTTCTCTGAATTGTTGATTTTTAGTCCTATGCAACTTTTTGACATTTCGAATTGTCAAATATTGTCCATTGATTTTCCATTGCAATTTTTTGTTTCCATAGTTATGTCTGATTAGGGTAAATTAACCGATTAAAATATAGGTAAAAAAATTACTTCTTCATTTTTTTTTTAAATTAATTGTAATCAAACTAAAGAGTAGAAAATAAAATAAAATAAAAAAAAAAATGTTTTTTAAGAAAAAGCTTTTATTTAAAAATGGGCTAAAAAAAAGAAATAACTACTGAGTGAAGTTTGAAGCAATATGCACCATAATTTATAAAAGCTTGAGGCGTTTAATCAATTTTGGTAAGTACTGAAAAGTAAAATAGCTACACTTATATCCAAAACAGAAATAATTAATGATAACGCCTCAAGCTTTTATAAATTATGTTGCATATTGCTTCAAACTTCACTCACAATTTTGTTCATTTTAAGATATATTGTAGTACTTGACAAAGTAACAAACATATTTTAATTATACGTGCCCAATCCCATCTTTAGGGGGTAAAACACCCCTTCAAAAATTTCCTAAAAAATCATATTTTGGTATTTTTCCCATACTAGACCTTAAGCAATTTTGATGAAAAGTGGTCAAAAGATTTAGACTGAGGTTACATTACTATAGAATTTTTTTCATTGGGGTCACTTAATTTTTAAGGGGTGAAACACCCCTAAGAGTGGGTTTTTAAAAAAATTTTTAGGGAAATCATAGCTCAAATTCTTTAAAATTCTATAAAAAGACTACAAGTTATTAGTTAATAAATAATACGTGTTACCCACTGTAGTGGCACGGCGTAACTGGGGGGCTATGGGGGGCTCTATATGAGAACGAAATTTTTAACAAAAATTAAATATTTTGGATTTTACTCGCTATAAAATTTATAAAATCTCAAAAATAAGGTTAACTGGCAAACTCCTTGACTTGAAATAGATAGTTCTGAAACACTCAAATAGCATCATGAAAATAAATAAATTATTGACATTTTATTAAAGAATAAGTTTTTTGTTTTTGTTCTTTTATAAAAAAACTGTAAGTAATTTTTAATTCTATTAATTTTATTCCAAAAAATTGTTTTGTTGTAATACTAATATGTTATTTAGGGCCTGATGAGGAGACAGCATTGCGTCTCGAAACGTTGCTATAAAAATAAAAACTAAATAATCCTTAGTAAACTGGTGATTTTTTTTCTAAAATATTCCGTACCTAATAATACATCACCAAAAAATCCTTGATAATTAATATATTTTAGGAATATTCAATATCTAGAATATAGTTTTAACTAACCAGGAGACCTCACACTGTGTGGGTCATCGATTCGGCCGAGTTTCCGGGTATTTAGTTCCAAAAATTCGGAATTGTTCATATTTGCTTAAAGAAAAATGCGAAGTCTCATCCAGTGAAGACGCATTATAAATCCACTCACTTATCAGCAGCAACTATCAGCAGCAATTTTTCAAAAAATGATCAAATACGCGTGGTTCGCATAGAAATAATCCGATTAAAGAGACATTTTTTAAAACGTAAATGATATACATTTTCTCTTTGATAAACTAAAAAAGAATTTTGCTTCCTCAAATATTGCATCTTGTAGTATAGATGCCAGTTAAATTTATACTTTATTTGTTTTTATGATGATTATCATCCCGAAAACTATACATCTGAACAAGAAATTCAATAAAAACTACTATTTTATTCCTGAATATCCACTGCATAAAAACGTAATTTCATAAGTAGAATTCTATAATTCTATGTTATTTACAATCCGAATTATGTTAGCAAATAAATATTTTTTATAAGAAAAGGTAAAACAATTACGCTGCTCATTTCGCCAAGATAACTTTCTTATGTTTGAATTTTTGAAACTTGTATTACTGGTAAGCAGGGCCTATATTAGCTTGCCGCCCCTAGACAAGTTTACTACACTAGTGAACTTCTTTAAATACACGGATACTCGGCCAAATCAGTGACCCACACAGTGCGACCTCTCCTTGTAAGATGAATTCAAAATAATTATGCCTAAAGTCTAGGCTTTGTCGCTTCTGGTTCATGAACAATATTTATTTGGAATTAATGCTCCCTTTCAGAATAAATATTAAAATTGTGTCTATTTAAAAAAAAAAAAAAAAATGGAATACGACAAAGAAAAGAAGATTATTTATGGCGGAGACAGAAATTATGAAATTCCAAATATATCATTCGGAGAGCATTTATATAAAAGTATTCTAAAAGGAGGAGATTCAGAAGCAATTGTATGTATTTAACACATATTATGTACGAATATTATGTTATATTATTAATACGAACAAATTAATATTTTTGTTTCAGATTGATGATGCTACTGGTGAAATAATTACATATAATGAGATCATTCGTAGGGCAATTATAGTGGCAAAATTTTTACAAAACTTAGGACTACAGAAAACTGACAAAATTTCAATTTTTAGTCAAAACAGGCTTGATTATCTAATTCCATTTTTGAGCTCGCTATTTATTGGGATGATAGTAGTTCCAGTAAATTTTTCCTATATTAAAGGTAAAATAAATAATTTTAATTAAATATTGTCGTACTGAAATTATGTCATATAATTTCTAGATGAGTTGGCTTATTGTTTTTCAATAACTAAACCGGAAGTAGTATTTTGTTCATCGACAATATTAAATCGGTTGTTAGAAATTCGAAATCAATGTCCATTTATAAAATATATAGTGGTTTTTGATAGTTCAATGCAACTTTCATCAAATATTTTTTATTATAAAAATATACTGGACAGTTCTCTTAAGGATAATGTGGATATTGATAAATTCAAATTAGCTGACATAAATCCGATCAACGATGTTGCTGCTGTATTTAGTTCTTCTGGAACCACAGGATTACCTAAAGGCGTTATGTTAACCCATCGCAATTTGTTATCTTTTTATTATTCAATTACGTAAGTATGTTATTACTTATACCAAATAGGTAATTCAATATTGTATCGAGTATATAATAGAATTCATTTTATGGTTTTGAAATTATCTTGAATACTTATAACTTACGGTCTCCGCCTTTATTCGCTTATGGGCCATTTTTTTTTTTTTTTTTGACATATTTTATTTAGTTACTAGCAATTTAATACTCTCAGATTACTAGCAATTGGCAAATCGGATATTATATTAAGAAGTTTCGAAAAGCAAAATTCTTGGAAAAGCTATACCTTCGTACTAGCTGCTCTTTATTTAACGGATATAGGGAAACGGTATTATTGATTGAGAACTCGTGCTGTACATAAAATCGGACTTTTGTTAACAGATAGACATAATACTATTACAAAAATTCTTTTCTTACGTCTTGATGCACAAGGTTCACACTACCGAAAAAAGATATTGTCTAATGAAATCTAACAAGTCAGATTGTTAAATTTTTCTGCAAGCTAAAACAATGGAGGTTGACACAGTCTAAGACGACTATAGCAGAGATACTATTCGGCCAGCCATTCATCAAAAACTTGAAACTTAGTAATCAGCAATCGATTTGTGTGTACATTTGTGTTACCTTTTACATTAAATTACAAGTTGAACATGGAATATCCATGGAATATGCAAGAACCTTTTAAAGGGGGGAAAAATCAATAACATCAGTAAGGATAACGTAATGATGCAATATAGTGACAATTACCCTTAGATTGGGAATTTAAATTTTGACACTGTTTGATTCTTTTTTATAAATAAGGTCAGTTATTCCTAGCTTCTGATTAGCAAAGTGATCAATGACGCTATGAAATGACCAAAAATTTTTATTACATCAAATCCCTGAGACATGCATTTTTTGACTTATTTGAGAAGAATTGGATAATAATAAAATTCATTTAAAATTTAAATTTTTTTTGGCGTAAAATAGAATTTAACATCGTTTATTTTTTTAATTTCTTTTTTTTTTACCAATTTTTTTTAAATAGAATCAACTAACAAGTAAAGGTCCCGAGGCCGGACCTATCGATTTCGATGAAACTTAAATATATTGTAGAACACTAAAAACTAAGGGACACGTATTTTTTTTTATCTGCGGAAAAACGGTTTGAAGGGGTGAAATCGCCCTCCAAAAATTGGGGTAAAAATTTAATTTTTCAAATATCTCGAAAACAGTAAGAGATAGAGTAAAAGTTTAAATTGGCGATATTGCTCTTTTTTAAAGAGCTATCTATTGATATGCAATTTGTTCATATTACATCAACAGGGGTGGTTGGGGGTTAAAATTTGGGGGTTAGTTTTGCAAAAAGGGGGTGAAAAATAAACAATATAAAAATTTTGTTTACAGATTTGAAATCTACGTCAAAAAATCTAATTGACCTATTTTTGCTCAATGCCCTAATATTAAGTCAAGGGGTAGTTAACTAGAGGGTGACTATGTCGAATAGTCGTACAATTTGGGTATTTCAAGAAGTTCTTCTTCATGGAAAATAGCTTAAGACAATTAGAATAACGTAGAAATGAAATTCTCGAATTCAAAATTGAGTTTGAGCAACATTGGAGAGGGGGTGAGTCACCCTCTTCAATTACATACTATTTTATATACACTAATTTTTGCTATTAACACACTGATAGTGGGTAAAATAATGTCGCAATAAGTGGTTCTGAAGTTGGGCTATCATATATAAGGTCTTTATTAGGTTTGTTTTTTAATGAATATTATAGTTTTCCTTATCGAAAATTATCGATACCGAAAATTACATAACCTAACCTAAAATAACGAAACCTAATAAAAACCTTACATACGATAATCTAACTTCAGAACCATCTATTGTGACATTATTACCCCCTGTCGGTGTGTTAATTGCAAAAATTAGTGTATGTAAACTAGTATGTAATTTAAGAGGGTGACTCACCCCCTCTCCAATGTTGCTCAAACTCAATTTTGAATTCGAGAATTTCATTTTAGTCCAACTTCAGAACCACTTATTGTGACATTATTTTACCCACTATCAGTGTGTTAATAGCAAAAATTGGTGTATATAAACTAGTATGTAATTTAAGAGGGTGACTCACCCCCTCTCCAATGTTGCTCAAACTCAATTTTGAATTCGAGAATTTCATTTCTACGTTATTCTAATTGTCTTAAGCTATTTTCCATGAAGAAGAACTTCTTGAAATACCCAAATAGTACGATTATTCGACATAGTCACCCTCTAGTTAACTACCCCTAGACTTAATATTAGGATATTGAGCAAAAACAGGTCAATTAGATTTTTTGACGTCGATTTCAAATCTGTAAACAAAATTTTCATATTGTTTATTTTTCACCCCCTTTTTGCAAAATTAACCCCCAAATTTAAACCCCCAACCACTCCTGTTGATGTAATTTGAACAAATTGCATATCAATAGATAGCTCTTTAAAAAAGAGTAATATCGCCAATTTAAACTTTTGCTCTATCTCTTACTGTTTTCGAGATATTTGAAAAATTAAATTTTTACCCCAATTTTTGGAGGGCGATTTCACCCCTTCAAACCGTTTTTCCGCAGATAAAAAAAAATACGTGTCCCTTAGTTTTTAGTGTTCTACAATATATTTAAGTTTCATCAAAATCGATAGGTCCGGCCTCGGGACCTTTACTTGTAAGAGTTCATTATTCAAATTGTCTCTCGCGAGCCATTTGTATCGTTGTACCACTTAACCTCTGCCGAATCTACCGAAGTACTGAGAAAAGTTATTAACAGCGAAAAATGCAAAACATTGAAATTTTGATATTTGAAATTCATTTTTTTTAATATTTAATTTTAGGTTTTTAATGAAAAAGGGAAAATTTAATGGATACTGGAAATTAAGAAAAAACTGTATGTGGACACAGTTAAAGACTGGACTTTCAAAAGCATATGGCTGATTTGCCAAAGAAAAAAAAAAATTGAGTTAGTCCCATAAAAGGAACCATTGAGTGCCATTGCCAACAATCTAGAAAGCTCGCTAAATTTTTTTTTTGGTACTTAACCTGTTTTTGAAGTCCAGTCTTTAGTGGTCATTATGTATTTTATAGTTAAAATGTTTAAAATAATAAAAAATTCGTACAGTTATAAACAGAACATTAAATAGTAAATTTCACAAACAAGTCTTCCTGGTTACAAGTTGGGCTTACTAAAATGGAGTCATGCTTCAAAATTTAATGCCTGTGGTATCTCTAGGAAACATATGCTAATATGTTCGATTCACTGCTCAGTGGTAAATTTAAATGATTTCAAAACCATGGTAAAAATGGAAGAGTGGAGGGAAGGTTTTTTTCTTAACAATTCCAAAAAACATTCAATTAAAATAATAACCTTCTTATTATAAAATATGAAAATTAGGGCACTTTTTGGCAGCTTATTCAAATTTCCTTAAAAACCACGTCCCCTGACAGTAAGAATTTTAGTGTAAAGATTGTGTGATCACATGGTTACATAATTCGCTTGAGGAAGTATTGTTTAATTCAAAATATTCAAAATATTAAGCACCTCATAAGTAATTCAAGATTATTCATGAATTTTCACATTCAAATTCATGTTTATTTAACTTTTCCAAATAAAACTGTACGTAATTCGATTTTGACTCTCCCCTTTCCACATGTAATCTAGCGTAGCTTCCAATAAAGTCATTTATTTATTTTGATTTAAATTAAGGTTTCTTTCCAGTTAAAAATGTATTTCGATTTTAAATTATTTAAATAAATCATTTTCGTAGTGCATACTTTCTTTATTTCACCCAAAATCTAGAAGAAAACGAACATGTTAAATTATTATTTTTTAGGTAAATTACTTGGATACAACTCTTTATGTTTGTAAAAGTTTACATTTTTTTTTTCTATAAATATCTATGGTTAGCTTCAATTTTAATAATAAAAATTATTTGAATATTTTTTACTGCACTTTAGTATTTATAAAACCACCTATTTCAAGATTTTTAACTGACCAGTTTCGATTTAATAACTGCTCACAAGTTACTGATCAATTATTAATTTTACTGACCAAGTGAATTTTTAACAAGCCATGTATATATTAAACTGCTCATTTCAAAATATTCTACTGTCCGTTTCTATTTTTTTTTTACTGCTCACATTTTACCGCTAAATCTGTTATTAAACTTACCGTTTATATTTTCTTACTGAACAAAACTGTAATTTTCTACTGACCATTTAAATCACAAGCCATTGTCAACTAACAAAAACGCGACAGCGGAGCTGAAGCGTTTTTGGGTTGACAATCCTTCGAGTTAAATTGCTGTTAGGCAAGAAATTTCAGTTGTAGAAAACACAAATTTATTTAGAAAAAATATAAAACTCAAGTGTAAAATAATAAGATAATAAAACGGTAAACAAATTAGTATAATTCATATTATTATTTAATACATTTTTACCATGGTTTTGAAATCATTTAAATTTACCACTGAGCAGTGAATCGGCAATATATAGGAGGGTCCTCCTATATATCTTTCTTACCTATAAATAAATTCCCATTAATTATTTTCATCTTTCTACTCTGAGGATGACCGAAATGTTGAAAACGCGTTCAGTAAAAATAACTTTTAATTCGTGAAATAGACAAAGTAATCGAACTTTAAATATTTTTTTCAATATTTAAATTCAAATTTCATCAAAATCGATGTATTCGGCCTCGATAGTAAAGTAATAATGAATATGAACTACTGAGTACTAAGATCATAGTGACTGTGGACCACTGAGTAGAAGATTACAGTGATTATGGGCCACTGGGTAGTATAACGCCGCCAAAGTTCTTACAGAAGAAAAATCTGGTTTTCTACGCCGACTGAAAGTTTTCTAGGCTCTCGTGATATATGTTCCGAGTAATCTCCCTTTAAGGTGGAAGGTTTTTTTTCCGGTATAGTTAACGATTACCGAACGGTTTTCTTTTATAAATAATAACGTTAAATAAAATATATTCGTTTATATATAACGTAATAAGATTTCGATAACAAAATAACAAAATTATTACACACAACAAGTTTTGTTTAATTGTTACAAAAGATATGCGTCTATGAGACACAAAGCAAGCCTTAAAATTTAAGTAATACGTCCGTGAGGCGGAGTCGACCTTAATTCTTCAAATTACAAAAATAGAGTGATGCTTGTTTTTTCATACAATTGCTTATAATTAGTTATTTTTGTACAGTCTGATTTGTTTTTCTAAGAAATATATTCAGTTATATGTTTCTAATTGCTAAGGTAGTGTTGGATGTCGTGACAACACTGACGTCACAGGTTGCTGTCTCATTATAAAATCCACTTGAATTCATATAGTCTGATTTTTATGCAATCTATTCTCCACAAATGTTAAACATCTTGCTGTATTATTAAGCTTAACGATTTATTGAACTTTCATTTTATATTTTTTTTATTGTCAATGTTTGTGGAAACCATTTATGGAAATTTGTGTGGAAAATTTCCCAACGCTTGTAACAACGATGTTACAGTAGCAAGGTCATAGTGATTTTGGATTACTTGGTAAAAAATTATTATGATTGAAGATCACTAAAATCGCAAAATGAATTTTGATTCCGGGTAATGTTTTCATTGTGTTTATTTTTTGGCTGTTATTTATAAATACTTATATATTGATCCCTTATCAGCTACTGTTCTCAACTCTACCCTTTCGGAGTGGGCGAGAATGGCACAGAAAAATTACTTCTAGCGACATATCTATTTTAGAGTTGTTTAGCGAGCGAAATCAATCACTGTAAATAACAATTCGTACAGAATTTCGGAATATCTGATTTAAAAGTAATTGAAGACACAATTCAAATGTTTTTCACAGATGAAACCATGGGCCACAGCTATCATATATGTATAATAGTTGTAAAATATAAAATAAAATATCCGTAGGGTACGCCATAAGTTCTCGGCCTGAGTATTAAAAAATACAGAGAGAACAGTGAAAAGAATTTATTTTTCTATATAACCTCCCTCTATTTCAATACACTTATTATAAGGTGGGATAAGCATCTCTATGCCTTTATAATAGTAAGCAAATTCTTTGTAGCGATTCTACAAGAGCGATGTTTTCGGAAGTGATCGAATCTGCTGGACGTCCAGAACGATCATCGTCGTTGAGGGACTCGTACCGCAAACGAAACTTTTGGCACGGCTTTACCATATACACCATCCAATCTGTCCTTAATTTCTTCTGGAGTTTGTCTTTCTTTTGTCAGAAATTTTATGACTACACGATATTCAATTTTTGAAACGGCCGACATACTGAGTTTACACTTTTACAACAGAATAAATAAAACACATGTAAACTCGTCCACTGCGTTTATGATTACTAAAGACTTAATACTTTCTGTGAGTATAAATTACTTTACCTTTAAATAAATTTAATCATGTTAGGCCGAGAACTTATGGCGCACCCTACGTATTTGTAGGTAATGATATAAAACACCAAAATGAGATGATGGTTTCAAGTTACTTAGAAATTTTTGCGAATATCTTCTATTAAACTCTGTATTTTGGGGAGCTGCATACACCGTTTTATGAAGCTCTTACAATGCTACAAGCAAATATAAAACATTTATTTAGGCGAAAACCAGTTGAAAATCGGGAGTAGTCTAAAATTGAACATTTTAGTACAACTCGAAAACACAAAGCTAGCTTGACCCAATAGTGCAGCTATGGAATATATGTGACATGGCTAACACTACCGTGACACTCACTACCCAGGCTGGGCGTTAGGCAGATTCACTTATCTTGTTCGGAGGGTTCCTTTCCCTTTTGTACCACCGTTCGCCGATAGTTGGTATAATTTCTAACGGCTCAGCATAATGACCAATTTTGTTTTGGCACGGGTCGATTATTATAACAGGGGATTTCTGACTGGATACATACACATAGGATAAATAGAAATAATAGGTTTAAATTTTCAAATCACAGAAGTGCATAATGGAATCAAGAGAAACTATACGAGTTGCAATTACAATTACTAATAAAAGAATAATTATTTTCAGAGATCCGTCAATATATGATTTAAAGAAGGATGATAAACTGCTTATGTTTTTGCCAATATTTCACGTCTATGGATGTTTATCTTCATTGTGTGGTTTAGCTTCGGGTGTTAAATTAATAATTATGAATAAATTTGATGGAGAAAGATATGTACAGTTAATTGAGAAGTATCGAATACAATTTAGTTATGTTGTGCCACCAATTTGCGTATTTTTGGCTAAGAGTAATCTAATCGACAAATATGATTTATCTAGTGTTCGCTATCTCCTCAATGCAGCAGCTCCATTGAGTAAGGATATAGATGAAACTGTCTGTAAAAGGTTACATTAATTTAATGTTTAGTTGATCATTTTTATAATTTTCTTAAGCTTTTCCTCTGTTCTGTAAGGTTAAAAATTTCTTTTATTCGTCAAATATATGGAATGACCGAAATAACCGCAGTCACCGTAACACCAAATGATACACCAAAATCGAAAGCTGGAACCGTTGGAAAAGTGCTTCCAGGTTTCTATTTTAAGGTATTTATTGTTCGGTAAATGGGGTCTTAAACTGAAATTAAAAAAGTATTTTAACAACCTTGTTTTTGCATGTTAGTTAAGTATTATTTTTATTTTCGATAAATTTTATAAAAATCATCAAAAAACTAACTATACCATTTTTAATAGAAAAAAAAATGGCGTTCAAAACAGCTCATTGTAATGACATCATGATTTGAAGACAACCGTCACCGTCAGTCTTTCTAAACTTAAAACTTTAATTATATTTATGTCAAAGTAATAGCAAGTATTATTATTTAAATTCTGGTCATTTATTATTAGTAATAATTATTTATTATTACATATTCGAGCTAATAGAGATATTGAATATTAAATAAAATGTCACTTCGTTGCTGAGGTTTATCAATGATATGTATAAAAAGAGATTTATCAATAATATGTTGCAAAACTTTACGTCATTTTCAAGAATTAGCTCGTTTTCAGTAATTTGCACCGTTGTTGGAAAATTAATGATTTTCAAAACAAAATTTCTAAATAATTGCCAAAGATTTTCTCTCATCATTTAAATCAAACATATATAATGACAGTTCATAGAATGGGGTATTTGACAGTAGTTGAAAAAATATCTATTTTGGTTTTTAAAAAATTGCTCGAGTCATAATGATACTGAATATTGCTTTTTTACAAGTTATTTCATTCAAAAATATAAAAATTTTAATTAAATAAAATTACAAAATTTACATTAAAAATGGCGTAATCAAAAACATCAAGCAAAAGCAGCTTACGTCACAAGCTCGTTCGAATATGTATGTAGATATTATATTGTAGTTACGCAAAAAACTCTTTACTTTTTTGGTAACTATGAAAGAAATTTTTCATTATTAATTTTCATTACTAGACCTACTACTACTAGTCAATGTTTTAGAGTCAATGACGTCATACGATTTGGCGTCATAGAAAGCATCGTTTTGGCGATCTTTTTAAAAACTGAAATTTTATCGGTGATTTTTATTAAAAATATAGTACAAAATAATTTAAAAATGTGTATTATGAGTTTAGTAAGAAGTAATAAACACACTAAGATGGTTTTTAAAAAATTGTCAAATACCCCATTATTTAACATTTGACACAAATTTTAAACACAGTTTAGTTGGCAGTTTTTAGTCGAATTTTTCCTTGAAAAAATTAGACTTATACAGCCTATAAGATAAGACCGGCGAGAGTAGGGGCGCTATCCGTTTTCGGACCCGCAGAACACGATTCTGTAGAAAAAATGTCTGAATATATATATATATATATATATATATATATATATATATATATATATATATATATATATATATATATATATAGATTCCCGCTAACTTTTGACATGTGTAGGGCCCCCTTTTCGAAGTTAAGTGCTGAAATTTGGTAAGTAGAGCTCATTTCCGATGCACCTCATATTATGAAAGTGGGGTTAAATTTTGGGCAAATTTTGGATCCGGCTCAACCTTTAGGGGGGTGGTGGGGGGCAACAAAAGAATAAAACTGTTCCAAACCGACTGGAAATAATGTTTCGGTCAATTATCTACATCGAATGCCCTTGTACGAATTGTGTTGGCTTTTCTCCTGCTAACTGCTATCGGCACAAAATTGAAATTTACTGAGATTCGGCCCTTAAAAACTTAAAACCTTTTTTTAAAGCCTCGATTAGCCGGACACTCATCATCAGTTTTGAAACCACCAAAATGACAAATCGTTTGTAGACTTTCAATCACATTTCGCTTGTAGACATTCAATACCGCAGATGAAGGGAAAAATTGGACTTCCGTGATGGGGCTCCGCTGCTCACGTTGCTTTTTTTATATATGTTTTGAATCACTGAGAACATACAGAATTACCAGAACAAACTAAAATAAAAAATATTTATTTATTAACTAATTATAATGAAATGTAATCTTTTAATTACAGGTTGTCGATATCGAAGCAGGAAAAACATTAGGGCCAAATCAAAAAGGGGAACTTTGTTTCCAAAGTGACATGTTAATGAAAGGATACTATGATAATCCAAAATCAACAGCGGAAGCTATAGACGATGACGGGTGGTTACATTCAGGTGATATTGGGTATTACGATGAAGACTTATATGTTTATGTTGTAGACCGATTAAAAGAATTGATCAAATATAAAGGCTTCCAAGTAAGCTAATGATTGTAAATAATATGATTTATTTCGGTACAATTCAAATTTTGGTCCCAGATTAACATGCATATATTTTGTGTAACACAAACAGTGTAATAAAAACATACCCCACACAGCAGATCGCCTATATTTTGACAGAATTTGTTTTTATTGAATATATTATGTATGTTACGCTCATAGAGCGAAAAAATCGACCACAAGGCGCTGTGGTCGCTTAAAATCATCCCCAACGTGAAATTCGTGTTACGGTACTTGTAAAAGCAGCCATAACGTGTTGTGACTAACTTAAAAAGACCACAACGCAAAATTAGTGTCGTGGCTTTCATAATATTTGGCCACAATGCGACGTAGTTATTTAAAAAAACACAGCGCAGCCTGGATAGTTTTAGCTGACGGTTAGACTATCTGAAATCGCAAACTTTTTTCATAATTAAATAAATTTTTAATTGACCCATCATTTTATATTTCTACGAGTTCTTCTTGAAACTGCATATTTAAAATACCTCTACCGCAGCATTCTGCATAAGACAGCAAATTTTCGTTTTCAAAAAATTATGAAAAAAGTTTAGCGTTGTGGCTGTTTTACATGACCACGTCGTGTTGTGGTCAAATCTCATGAGAGCCACGACGCTAATTTCGCGAATAACGAATCTTGTTGGGTCTATAATCAAGTTTTATGACTGAACCCAAATTACAGCTGGAGAGATCGTTTACTTTTGTATGTTAAACGGGTATTTTGTTAATTATTTTATACAGTGAATTTTAGAAATTAAAGAAGAAGTAAGGGACATCTGATTAGTTTTTCTCGGAAACTAGTTAACATAGAATAATAGTTTAAAGACTTTTTTATTTAATTTTTTCTTCTCTTTTAAATGGCGTAAAAAAATTTCACAAAAATTTTTGAATAAATGGAAATTTTGGCAAAAAACTAATTTTTTTGCAAGAACAAAAACTATGGTCCGGGCATCGGACGTGTCTGGCTAACGAAAGGTTTGGGACTTCGAGAGTTATCGTGCGGACATATATATATATATATATATATATATATATATATATATATATATATATATATATATATATATATATTAACTGTGACATATTGTTTCAAAAATATTTGGCGAAGTAAAATATTTGTTTATTATTTACAAGTATGGAATACCTACCATAAATAAATGCTCAAATCTGTTAATATTGCTTTTTTTGCAGTGTACGTACTTATATTAGAAAAACAACACGTGGTATCTCAAGAATTAATGCAAAAATCTGCAGATGCAGTTATTAAAGATGGCAAAAAAATAAAAACTGTTGCCAGAGAATTCGATCGTTGTCATATGACATTACACAGATTTATAAAAAGGTAAAATCTGGAGTAGAAAACGTTACAGTTGGGTACAAGAGAGTAAGATTGGTCTTTAGTGAAGAACAGGAAAATCAGTAGACTATTTGTTAAAATGTCGAGCAATTTTTTTGGTCTTTTACCAGAAGAAGTTAGAAAATTAGCGTACGAATGTGCACGGAAATTTAACGTACCTCATATTCCACCATCTTGGCATAAGAACGGAAAAGCTCGTTCAGATTGGTTGACTGGTTTTTTAAAAAGAAATTCTCAGCTTTCGATTAGAGCCCCAGAATCCACGAGTGCCAACAAAGCAACATCTTTTAACAAACATAATGTTAACGACTTTTTTACAAAGCTAAGTACAGTGTTAAACAAATATAAATTTCTGCCTTCAAGAATATACAGTTTAGATGAAACTGGCATTACAATTGTTCTAAAGCCAAGAAAAGTCATAGCCAAAAAGGTAACTAAGCAAGTAGGAGCCACAGTATCTGCAGAACGAGGTACATTAGTCACCGTAGAACTGGCAGTAAATGCATTAGGTCATACTGTTCCTCCTACGTTTATTTTCCCTCGACTTAAATACAAGGATTTGTTTATCAAAGGCGGGCCACCGGAATCCATTGGCGCAGGAAATAGCTCTGGGTGGATGACAGCTACGGAGTTCCTCATATATATGGATCACTTTAGCAAATACACCAGACCATCACCTTCAGATCCAATTTTGTTATTGCTCGACAATCACCAATCTCACATCGACATTGCAATGTGGTAGAAAAAGCGAAATCCAACTCCATTATAATGCTGTCGTTCCCACCTCATTTTACACACCGGGTACAACTCCTAGATGTTGGAGTGAATGCACCGTTCAAAAACTATTGCGCAAAGGCTTAAGACAACTGGCTACGCAACAATCCTGGCGAAACCATGTCAATGAAATTCCAGAAATCGTTATATATGCGCTACCTATTGCAGCTACCCCCATCAATATAATGAACTCTTTTAAAAATGCTGGTATTTGGCCTTATGATCCCAAAGTTTTGACAAAAGAGTTTCCAGGCGTAACACCTTCAACTAATAACCTTCAAGAAACAGTTTCAGAGATTGAAGTTAGAATAGGTGATGCCAACAATGCACCCGAAACTATAAGCATTACCGATGAGAAACAAATCTTGGAGCAGCCAGGTCCATTCGGAGTTGTAAATTTGCCAGCATCTTCTGGTGTTATACAAGAACAGCTTGAAAAGCATGTTCCTTTCTCTCCAGAAGCAATACGTCCATTTCCAAAGGCACCATCAAGAAGTGAAAGAAACAAGAGGCGTCTTAGAAAATCCGCAGTTTTAACAGACACTCCAGAGAAACAAGCCCTAGCAGAAGGGCAATGCAAGAAAAGACAACTTAACATCGACAATGAAGAGGTAAAAAAACATAAAGGAAAAGGAAAGGGTAATGGAAAGTACGGTAATAAAATAAAAGGAAAGGGAAAGGGTAAAGGAAAACTCCGTTAAACGACAGATCCTAGAAATGAGCAGTGAAAGCTCTGACGATGAAGAGGACAGTTTAGAATATTATTGTCTAGTTTGCTGTGACCGTTACTCTAACTCACGTTCTGGTGAAGAGTTCAAGAATGTAAAAACTGGGCCCATTCCAGATGCATTAAATATCGAAACTTGTTAACATACGTTTGTCCGAATTGTGATTCGGACGAATCTTGGGATGATTAATATAAATATCTTGTTATTGTCCGTCAAAAACTGTTTTCTGATATGATTGAAGACTGAAGTAATTGTTAAGGCTGATTAGCTACTTAAGTTGTTAATTACTATAATTATAATGGTTAATGTTTGAACCTTTATGTACAATTTTATAAATGTTAAGAATTAAAATTGTTTAATTTATTGCAAATTTAAAATAAACTTTTGTTTATTCATACGACATTGTTGATTAGTTCTTAAATACATACTTAGTTAAATCCATTATTGCCTTTTTTCACAAATTATATCTTTAATATATCTCGTAACAACTTGCCCCATCCTGTTAACAACTAGCTCCAAGTTGGGGCAAGTTGTTACTTTACGGCTTTAGGTTTTGTAATGTTAATTATTAAATGATCTTACGAAAAACGACCAAAAAAACTATCTTCATATCAAAGTCACATACATTATTCGATTTTAATCTGCCAATATTAATTATAGAATGAGGTTTTCTTAACAAAATCGGGGGTTAATTTAAAATCGGAACTTTTAGCCCCGCGCTCCCCTACATTTTACAAGATTGTAGAAAAAATTATGTGTTTAATTCGAGCACAAAGTAACATTACCACACTCATGAGAATGACGCGCGACGCCACCAGGCGGAGCACGTCAACATTCTAAGTCGAGCGGCAATGTACCACTTTGCGCTCTTAATACACAAATAACAATTTCCATGCTACGATAAACTGTAAAAAACGAAATTTGTTCTATACAGGACCATTTCATTATCCGTGCTACCATTATGCGTACGGTTTGTGTGTGTTTGTATATACATATACAGTCTACGTGAGAAAATTTTTATTGTAAACAAGGATTTTTATGTAAACAAGTCTTAAATTTTTAACATATACAGGCGATTATTTTCAAAGTTAACATAAATATATGATAATAGTAATAATAAAAATTATTAATACATATATATATATATATATATATATATATATATATATATATATATATATATATATATATATATATATATATATATTATAGTTTCCAAGCTTACAATTAGAAATAAATATAATGTAGCTAGAAAATATGACTTAAAAATTTATTTTTATAAAAATATTTTAATTTTTATTAAAAAATAAATTGTCTAGAGAAACACCCTGTATATAATTCCTTTAAGGGTACGACGTTTACGTATTGTCGTACGGTTAACGGAATATCGGTGTAATTTATTGAAATTGAATAATAATTTCGCTTTCGAGATAAAATTTACTGGGAATTCAAATATGTTTTTTACGATTATTTTAAAAATAGGCCAATTTATTGGACAATGGTTACTAGCACATATGTTACTGTGAGGGTCAATTACGTGATAATTTACTTACCTATATCTCTTAAAGCTATCAACCTAAGTTATCCGAAATAATTAAAATAAATAGAATATCAATACTAGCACTTTGTCAATGGAGCTTTCCAGAACACCTCTTATCAATATAATTTCTCCGTCTTATCGTGTGTTCGCAATTATGTATTACATCAGTTTTGTCTATTGGGCCTATTTTGACGTCTGAATTATTACGTTTAAATGAGATCTTGTGCAGTGTTAAATTTCATTATATTATAGGTGATCTGTGTTACACATTCATATACATGTATGTTAATTTGGAACCAATATTTGAACTGGAACTATTTATTTTTTTTTAATAATGCATTTGAATTGTCAATAAAATTAGCTATTTATATCTACATTAACTACTGCTGTAGGTTGCTCCAGCTGAATTGGAAGCTTTGCTTTTACAAAACAAACATATTAAAGATGTAGGGGTAGTTGGAAAACCTGATGAAGTATCTGGAGAATTACCTTGTGCTTTTGTGGTTAGACAGACAGGCTCTAATATTACGGAGGAAGACATAATACAATATGTAGCTGGTAATTCTATCTTATCAAATGTACAACCTTTAATTCTTAACTAAAAATGTAATAATATTTTTGTAGACAGAATATCATGGCAGAAACATCTGCGCGGAGGTGTAATATTTGTTAATGAAATACCAAGGAATTCCAGTGGAAAAATTTTGCGTCGAAAATTACGAGAAATGCTTAATTAAGTTTAAAAAATCTTCAGTTTAATGGCAAAATCTAAATCATATTTTGGATTAAAAATAGTGTGTAGCTAGATTTAAATTTTATGTAGGAATTATTAGATTCGTTATTTTTAAAAATAAAGGGAAAAGGTATTTCAACTGATTTTTAATTTTGTTTTCCAAGTTTCCATAACGCTTTCATATTCACAGAAACAATATAAATTGGAAAATTCGATAGCTAGATACATATTAAAAATCGACTTTAGTCGGCATTGCATTCGAAGTTCTATTTGGGTACTTGTAATAAACGAGATAAATAATTTTAATATTAGAACTATCGGTTATTTTACTTATTTCTTAATGGAAAAATAGATGGTGTGTAAAATTCGTATATTTTATGTATATTTTTGTCTAAAATAGAACGTGTTTCTACAGGTTCAAACTTGCATCAATAAGGAAAAGACAAAATAGTGGGAAAGTAAATATGAAATTTTTTTAAATTTTAGTCAGGGGCTACATTTTTCACAGTGCCCCGGGCGGCACTTAGGTTAAATTCGGGCCTGTATATTTTTATTAATACCACGCGCGAAAATTTTTGTCTAATATGTAAAAATGAAAATTATAATACAATTGAGTAGATTTTAACTTGTTTGAATGAATAAATAAATTCGTCGTATTAATTGACGTCATCGTACTATTTTTCTGCTATAAAAGACAATGAAAAAATTTTTCACTTACAGTTTTATTCAAAACTTTGGTTAAATATTAATACTTATTGCCGTAAAAAAATTATTCAGTTGTTGTATTAATTATAGTAAAATGGAATTCGGTACTAGTAGTGCTTCATTTGGAATCAAAAGTTTAGTACATAAAAGAGATGACGTTTAAGTTTCCTGACTGAACTGAACAATATTTACGTTGCAAAAGGATGGATTTAACTTTCTGATACGATGGAATCATTGGACTAACTGGATTTCAAAACGTTGGATATTTTTGAAATCTCTGAGAGTACTCAATGGTGAAATTCCTAGTAGGTTTTTCTAAAATGCATTATTTAGAAATTTTTTTAAAAATGTTTTTAACATCTTATTTTCTGTTAATAAAATTTTTTAGTCGAATTTTTCGAAGAACGGGACGAGGCGAGGGAAGGGAGGCTATCCGTCTTCGGATCCATAGAACACGATTCCGAAGAAAAAAAAAAATATATATATATATATATATATATATATATATATATATATATATATATATATATATATATATTCGCGCTACTTTTTGTTTGACATGTGTAGGGTCACCCTATGGACCGAATCAGCTGAAATTTGGTAAGTAGGGCTCATTCTGATGCGCAACAATACTTTCAAACTGGGGTCAAATTTTGAGCAAATTTTGGATCCGACCCAATATTTACGAGGGTGATGGGGGGGGGGGCGACAAAACAACAAAACTTTTCCAAACTTTCCAACTTTTACAACGAAATTTTGTATTGGAATTGAGTTAGTATCAAGGGTATGCCTTATGAGGATCTCAACTTTTAACCCTTACCCCCACCATTTTTACACCAAAAAAACATGATTTTTCTTATTTTTTAGCAGCTTTGTCAAGGTCAAAACCTCCCCAAATAAACCTAGAGGGCTGAAATTTTGTGTATAGGTTAAGTTAATAGCCAGCCACCGCTTTTTGGAAATTTCAGCTTTTAACTCTTATCCCCACGATTTTTACGCTAATATTTCCTTGATTTTTTTGCTTTTCTTCTAACACGCCTAGAGATTCTCTGAGTAAACCTAGAGTGCTGAAATTTTGTACGTGTGTTGAATTAGTATCCAGTTAGTGCCTTTTAGTGCCTTTTAGGGATTCCACATTACCTTGCCCCTCACTTCTCCTATTTTTACATCGGAATTCAATGGTATTGTTATATGTGTTTAAAATGATTTATTTTCAGACTAATGCAAATAGGCATAGTAAATTAAAAAAAAGTGAACAAACTAATATAATAAATGTAACAAATATTGTAATTTGAAAAATATTATTAAAGTCAGTTTTTATTTATAAAATATGAATTTTAGATTTTTTGGAAAGAAAAAATATCTTCATAAAGGCCTTCCAGTTCACTATTTAAGGTCCTTTATTTAGAAATAAAACACAAAGACTACACAGGCCAACGACTAAAAAACTTTTTTAATACTTTAACCATATTTTTATGGATTTTAGTGTGCTGAATCTGAAAATAACAATAAAATTGCTGTATCACCCACCATTTCCCTACATTTTACATCATAAACCTTTATATTCAAAAAATAGTTCAGAAAATTAATGCAATCAATATAATACTAAATATGAGAAAGCCAGCGATCCAATATCTTATAATAAATATAATATCTTATAATTCCAATATCTTTGCTCAAAGTTCACGCATTTATCAGAAGAAAAGTTACAAGAGGGCGTCTTCATTGGCCCTGATATAAGAAAAATGATGTTTGACTCTGAGTTTGAATTACATATAACAGTGAAAGAGAAAGAGGCTTGGATTGCTTTCAAGGAAGTTGTTAACAAGTTTTTGGGTAATAAAAAAGACCCAGACTATAATATAACCATTGTATCTAATATACTTAATCGCTTCAAGAATTTGGGATGTTTAACGAGCTTAAAGGTTCATTTTTTAAACAGCCAGCTAGACTACTTTCTGGACAATTTAGGAGCTGTCAGTGAGGAACAAGGAGAACGTTTCCACCAGGATATCAAGATAATGGAAAAACGCTATCAGGGACGTTGGAACACCAGGATGATGGGAGATTACTGTTGGTCCTTTCACCGAGAAAGTCAGCAAGCGGCACACAGAAAAAAAGCCACATCCGAAGCTTCAAAGAAAAGAGAGAAAGAAAATATAAGCCCATGGACTCTTAAAACCTTCATAAAACTTAGTATTAGGAATAAAAATATATTTTATGTGTTAAAATAAAGCTCTGTTTGTCTTGTACAAGTTATTTTTTTTTCACTTATAGAATATTAGCATATTTCATTAAATCTGACATAGCCAAAATGTGACAAAACTGTGGGTGATACAAAATAATGAAATTCAAATTTGGATTTAGCACCCAAAAAAATATAAAGATCACCTATTAACATTAAAAAAGTGTAGTTGAATTTCGATTCTGGGGGTTAATTTTACGGGATAACCTGGAAAGTAAAAACAAAATTTTTTACCAAGACCTCCGAGTAAGGTATCAAATAAAAGCCTATTAAAGCATAAATTCAGTAATATATATAACAGCATACTTTTGTCCCTTTTTTTGGAAAAAACATCACAAAATTGCTCTCCTCGGCCTTAATTACCAGAAGGATTGTTCATAAAAATCTTAAAGAATTCACGAACATTAAGAATGGTGGTTAGATTGAGCGAAAATTATCAGAACTGAATTTCCTTGCACAACTTCCTTGGTATGTAAAAAGAAAAATTGATGATTTTGCTTTGATCAAGATGTTGTTAATCAATAATTGTATTAATAGTATGTTAAACGGGTATTTTGGTAATTATTTTATACAGTGAATTTTAGAAATTAAAGAAGAAGTAAGGGACATTTGATAAATCTGTATACGAAAAATATATTACAATCTCAGCTCTTGAATATGATCTAATAATTGTAAAATTTTGTTAGGTATCCATCGAAATAAAAATCCAAGCTATTCAAAGAAATTGACATCATAAGATATTTAAATATGTAATTTTCTGACTTAAAATATTTGTTACGGGATAGGTTTTTCAATAATGTTTGCACGCCATTGTCTTTATTGACTCTCTTTATTGACAGATCATTATACACCTTTATACATATTACAACTACACGCATTTCTTCCACGTACGCACACATACATCATATATCAATCGTTCGATCGCCAATACACACCCACACACACCCATAAGATACATAAATTTAACATATTACATTATTTGTAATAATAAATGAAATACATTTTCCCCTTTTTTTTTAAAAAAATAAACTCTAAATAACAAAAATTCAGATAAAAACAATTAATTAAATCAAATATAAACTAATATAGCTTTTACAAACACACTTATATATTACTTAAACTTTCGGATAATCTACATAAAAGTACGTTTCTTTATTTACAACAAAATCTGTCCGGCGGCTTTCTCGCTCTGACTGGTCTCGTTTCGGGTAACGTAATATCTTCTGATGACGTACTTTGGTCCAGATCATCAGTTACAATTTCTGTCATTGATTGTGTTACTTGATGCCATTCATCTGGTAAAGTTGAAAGTTTCAGTTGGGTTTTTGAATAAAAAATAAATATCATTTTTTTAATTTTATTTCAATTCTACATCATAAATAATACTGATAATCGATACGAAAATTTTTTTAAAAATGATACATAATAAATAATAAATTAATTAAAACTTGAAAAATTTTTAAAAATATCATTTGGTTAAAAACAGCACTACAAAAGATCGCGATGTCTGTGACGTCATAAAGGTAGTATGTCAAAAGTGTCAAATTATTAAAATTTAGGAGGAAAAATTATTGATGGTTATTTCATTGATTTCGACGTTCAAAATCTTGAGAGACATTTTTTCCGGATTTATTTTTTTTTTTCTATCACAAAGTGGTACAAAACAAGCTCGATATTTCTTTAGTTACGATATTTCGACAGTGAAGTTTATAGCAAGCAATAATTTGGATGGAAACAAGAATTTCAGAGCAACAATAATTTCATAGTAATAATAATTACATAGCAACAATAATAATAGGAGAGCTGCTGGTCGATTTGCAATAGTCATTTCAACACGCGTTAAATTAAGAGGATAGGATATTGGATACTATACTTACTCTACATAAAAATTCAGTTCTGGCAAGCCTATCGTCCGGGTTGAGTCGAATACGCTTGCCAGAACTGAATTTCTGTGTAAGTATTCAAGATTCTATTTTCTTAATTTAACGCGTGTTGAAATGACCATCGCAAATCGGGCAGTAGATCTTGGTCTATAATCTATTTGAAAATAAAAAGACACTAATGTAGCTATGTTCAGGCCATATAACCTTTATTACGTCACATAAGCGCTCGTGAACTATCGGCCCGTTATCGGTTCTAAGTTCGAAAATTTATTTTTAATTTAATATAACCTCTTAATTATTACGTTTAAAAAAAAATAAAAATAGTTTTCTTATAAAACTTATATATGATCTTTCCATTTATAACAAAAAAAATTTTTCTTCAAAAAGCTAATTGATTTACGTGAACTGTGCTAATATTATTTTTAATATTTATAACGTATACTTATTTACTAAGTTGTTTCACAACTTTTGCAGGAATTCATTTAAAGTATTCCTTAAAATGATTTCTGTTTAATGCTTTTTCTCCCCTTTTACAAAAAAAATTGGCGAGATTGCCTATTTTGATTATTATCATGTTCAAATTTTTTCCTCTTTCTGTAAAACTCACTTTCATTTGAATATGCATAAATTTTATTTAATTTTTAATTAAATCTGACTCTCTTTCCAACATCACTTTGGTACATTGGATTTATGGCATTCAGTTCCGTTTTCGGTATGAAATATAAGAGTAGCCTGTTTGAACATTGGCCAGTGACGGTGCTCGGTGTATTATTGTAGTCCATGAAAAATTTTTGTACCTTATCTTCAGCTAACAAGTTACGAAGCTTGTTATCTATAGCGTTTTTTCTAAAATATTCTTTTACAAGTTGTACTCCACGCTCAGCCAACCCATTTGATTACGCATGGTACGGGGGACTATAAGTAAGTTTTATATTATGTTACTTTCAAAAATTTTTAAATTCTAACGATGGAAACGGAGGGCCGTTATCAGAGACAATTTCAGAAAAGTACTCGTAATATCTAAATAAAAGTTTTAGGTGATTTGTTAATTTCTTAGCGTTACTTTTATTTAATTGTTGTACATTCATAAATTTTGAGTAAGCATCGATTACTATTAAAAAAGTAACGTTTTTAAAATAAAAAGATCTAAATGTACTCGCTGAAATAGGAAATCAGTTACTGGCCATTTAGATGTGACTACTTCCTTAGGTACTCTTTGAGTTACTGAACAGACTGGACACAATTTAACTTTTTGTTTTATGTCTTTATTTAAATTTTTTCACTAAAAAATTCCACGGGCTAAGATTTTCATTCGAACAACTCCTTCATAGCTACTATGGAATTTTAACAAAATTAATTCTTTAAAGTTATCTGGTATCACAATACTGTTATTGAAATATAGACATCCATCCTTAATACTTAAATTGTTTCTTAAATGATAATGTGATATTTTAGTGGCTCAGAGCACTGTTTCCACAATTTACGTGGCCACCCATTTTTTACATAATCATAAACTTTATTTAATATAAAATCGTTTATTATTTCATTGCGTATATCCTTAAGTTTTACTTCCAAACTATCTACGTCATTTATATGATAAATATTTCCTATTGCGTCTGAGTCTACTTCCGTAGGATTTTCAATTAGTAACCTATTCAAGGCATATACGTGTACCATTTTTCTTGCAAGCCTGTGTTGAAAACCATAATCAAACATTGATAGTGTTACTGCCCAACGTTTGTAAACGAGAGCAAGCTATGGTAGACGTACCCTTTTTTGGATGAAATATTTCTTTTAATGCTTGTGCATCCGATGCTAGCGTAAATTTATGACCGTATATATATTTAAAAAATTGTTTCATTGCAAATATTATAGCTAATCCTTCTCTATGTAGTTCACCATAGTTCTTTTCTACGGGCGATAATGTACTAGACGCGAAAAGTACTGATTTTTCTATTCCATCTACTACATAACGTAGTAGTATCGGATATTCCATCTACTACATAACATAGTAGTAAGACTCGCATCGGCTACTACTATACTATCGATTTATTGGGATCATGTATTTCTAATAACGCGTTTTGCTGTAGCAGTAATTTACTTTTCTCAAAAGTTTTTTGAGAAAAGTGTCCATACAAATTTTGTACCCTTAATAATTTATATAAGTTCCGACGATAAATTTAGGATGAATCTTCAATAATAATTTAATAAGCCTAAATACGATTGAAGTCCAGTCAGATTTTTCGGACTTGGAGCATCTACAATGGCGTTTAACTTGGTTTTGTTAGGTTTTATTCCCTGTTTAGTAATGGTATGTCCTAGATAATCAATACTAGTGTTAAAAATTTACGCTTTTCTATAATTATACGCATATTAGTATAGTTTAATCGTTCCAACACTAACTTTAATTTTTGTTTACAATTTTCAAAATTTTCAGCTCCGATTAAAATATCATCTAAATAACAAAACACTTTTGAAATACCCTGTAAAATTTGATCCATTATCGATTGGAAAATCGGTGGCGCCGAAGCCACTCCAAAACATTATCTAGTATACCTAATTAATCTTTTGAAGCTATTAATCGTGAGGTATTTTTGTGATTGTTCTGATACTGGTAACTGTTGGTATGGTCCAGTTAAATCTAATGTGTAAAATATTTTACAATTAGCTAAACTCGCAAATAAATCGTCTATCCTAGGTAGTGGATAATGCTCTGTTCGTAGGTACCGATTAATGGTAATTTTTCAATCAATATACAAGCGAATACCGCTATTCGAATTTTTTACTACTGCAATGGGTGATGCCCATTCTGAATCTTGTACGGGAAGAAGGATACCTTGCTCGCATAATTTATTCAATTCTCTAACTTGATCCTTAAACTTGAAAGGTATTGGATAAGCCTTATGAGAAATAGGTACAATATCAAATGAGTGGGTGGCTTATCAATGGGGGCTTCTTTGTCGCCTCTCATGGCTAATTTTTTCATGGATGATCTGGAGAATCAGATTTTCAATTCCAACTGTAAACTTCTTCATAAACTTGTTTTCTGGAAGCGTTACGTTGACGATCTTTTTATTGTTTGCTCGGGTTCGCAACAAGAGGCTCTAGAGTTCCTTAAATTTTTAAACAATCTTCACGCTAGAATAAAATTTACAACAGAATTTGAATCGGGAAATAAACTTTTTAAATCTCACCATATACAAATATAAAGATCCGTTCTCTAACTTCTTACATTCTTCAATTTACAGAAAGTCCACACACACCGATCATTGTATACATATAACTTCTTCACATCCGCTACAACATAAACTCGCGTTTTTCAATCATTCTTTTCATAGGCTCTTTTTTTTACTCCTTAAACAAGACTAACTTCTGTCAAGAATTATCGATCATCATTCATATTGGTCGTTGCAACGATAATTTATTGGATTTCCTATACAAAATTTTCATTAAATTTGTTAATCGAAAGTTAGATTCCCTAATTTTTCCTAATTTAACCTCTACTTTCAATAATTGCTTAAATAAATATTCTCCAATCCCGTTTATCAGTGAATAAGTTAGTATTTTCAATAAAATTTTCCTAGATCAGAATGTAAAATTGAGTTTTTCATCAGTCAATACACTGTCATCTTTGCTGTGTAAATCCAAGGATCCTATCCCACAATTCCACAAATAGGGGATTCAGAGATACGTTTGCCTTTATGGGGTCACGTACGTTAGGCAAACCGGGGGTAAACCGGACCAGTTTATAACAAGGTTCACAGACCACTTTTCTGCAATAAAATCGGCGAACACAAGGAATAACTCTTCCATAGCCAAACATATTATTAATTCTGATGATGTTTTTAACATGGATACTAATTTTCAAATACTTTACACTTGCGCTAAGGGAAATCAAATGTCAGTTTTAGAATCATTGCATATCGTTCATGATGCTATTTTGCACACCCCTAGCTTCAATGAAATGGTGCAACTGCAGGAGTTCAACATGTCATTCAATATTATGAAAAAGATATGCAAATCGTTTGTTAGTTTATATTTATTTCTTCGTTGAATCAGTTCGGACATTTTATTTCGTTTAATTTTCAAATTTAAAACTTTCATTGTGTCTCAATTTTTCTACAATACTGTCCTTTTTCAATTCTTCATTTTAATAATGTTTCATCTTAGTTTAAGTGTTTGTGATACGGTTTTTGTTTTTTGAATGGTAATTTTTTTTTTGACCGTTGTTTCAATATTCAACGTTTTCTTTTATATTATAACGTTTTACTCATTTTCATAGAAAAATGACATTTGAGATTTTTCATTTTGTGGCAATTTTTGACATGTTACTTTTTATTCCTTTGTTTGACTTTTGGGTGAGGTCTTTAACAACCCTTTGTTCTAAAACTCCTGAAATTTTCAAAAATCTTTTTAATATCTTGTCTGATATTTGTTTGCGCTTTACATAATCTGTGTTAACTATGTTGCCATTTTTTCTAAATATATATATATATATATATATATATATATATATATATATATATATATATATATATATATATATATATATATATATATATATATTTAGAAAAAATATATATTTTTATAAATATATATTTTTATAAATACTTTACTATTTGCTTACATGACCATTGAAAGTATTAGCAAAATTTTTTCTTTGATTGACGCTTTTGTTTGGTGTTCACTTTCTGATGTTCTAACGGATTCGGGTCGGCGGGTATTGTTATGAATCGTTTAGATATTTGTACGTGGGTTCGTTAAGTTATATGTTATTATCCATTATTGTATATTTAAATAAATTACTTTTTACGTAGAATAAAACTTAAACACGCCAATAAATCCGTTATGATATACTGTGTCCCTGTATTATGTAACTGTTCATGTTGAAATAAGGAAAAGTATTAAAACAAACACTTCAACAATAATAAAATTATTTATTAAAACCTGCTGTGGTGATGATAATAATTTACAACAATGTTGTTATCTACTAAGATGAATTAAAGCCCCACAGCTTAATTGTGGTATAAGAGGTACTTCAACCTCTTTACAACCCCAAACTAGGGATGGTAAAGTCGACTCCGACTTTAGTCGAAAGTCGATTATTTACTAAAAATAATCGACTTTTTAGAATCGATTTTAGTCACGTCAAGTCCACGTGGAATCGACTCTCACTCGATGACTTTTCGACTTTTTGTGTACGTGCAACGTGCATTTATAAATCGCGCAAAAACATTAGCTTAACATTAATTAAACAGTAGCTTAACATTGGGCTGATTCGTATCGGTGTAAGCTAAAGCCGCTTGCACTCATTTTGAATCAATTTGCACTTGTTTTGAATCACATTTGGCTTGCTTTTGACATTTTTGTATATTCCTGTCTCACTTTCCATGTTCTAGTGAGAAGGGTCAAATATTAGCGTTCGGTATATGTCGTACACCGTATACGCTGTATATCGATGTATACAGCGTATACGACAATGTATATATCAATACAAGTGTAAATTGATTCAAAATTGGCTTTGGCTTACACCGATACGAATCGACCCATTAATTCTACTGTCCATTTTAATTTTAATTTTAATGTTTAACGCCAAATCGCTTGCAATCTATCGATAAATTATCTCTTGTTAAATTCTTAAAAATTATATGTTCGTTATTTAATAAATTGTTTAAAACATACTTAATACAGTACAGATTGCTTAAAGTATATACTTAAAAGTTTCTATAAATAAACTAATAAATTTTTGAAAAGTCGATTCAAGTCGAAAAGTCGACTTTCAGAGTCAATTAATCGACTTTGAGAATCGAAAAAATGAAAGTCGATTTTAAAGTCGAGAATCGATTTTGCGCGCACCTTTTCCATCCCTACCCCAAACCCTAATTGAGTTCTCTCCCCCATGAACATTAGTATATAACCAACATATGTTTACCTTACTCTCCCCTCACCCGCAACGACGCCTTTAGTTCCAACCATTGCCGTCGTTGTGTGTGAGTCTCAACTATTAACGACTGTTATTACTAGCAATGTCATACAGATGTCGTTAATTCCCACTTCCAACAAAGTTATATAAAAGGTAATACGCATGTGTAGTGTTGGTTGCATAAAAACCACAGTTGATGTTTACTCGCTACAATGTAGATCCCTTAGCATCCGAAACTAGTCAAATTTGACTTTTCTATTTTGATTTGTCTATGTGCTGATATATATTTGATATTTTTAATTTTTCGGGTTTGTCGTTTACCTATCTAAAACTTTCTTGTTTTTCTAAAATAGGTACAATATTACTATCTAAAATAATTTTGAAACTTTTTATGGTTTGGCCTGGCTGAGTCGATAGTACATTTGGATATTCTACTTTTATAGAGTCAATCAAACTTTTATTACCAATATGACAATTAATTTGTTTTACCATAGTATACAAATTTCGCCAATTTGGAAACAGCTCGTCTAACCAATTTCGTCCCACTAATGATGGTAATGATTTTCTTCCATAAACTACTACTAATTCGAGATATTTTTCCGAGCTGTAACTGTTTGTCCTTACACGTACTGCTGTCCTTCCAAACGTGCTAACTACTTCGTCTGTAACAGATAATAAAAGTTTAGGTTCTTGTTTTAAAGGTAAATTAGAAATTGTTGGATAAACTTATCTTTTGAGATAATACTAACACAGGAACCGGTGTCACATTCCATAGTTATTTGCTTATTTTCTACCCATAAATCTATAGTCACGGACTATTCTATGAATTTTACACACCACTTTCATTTTTTTTTTTAATCGCTCGTCGCCAATGTTCGCAGATAGGTTTTTAATATTGTTTTCACGCCATTGTCTTACTTAGTACTCTCTTTATTGACGCATCATCATACATCTTTATACACATTATAAGTACACGCATTACCTTCTACGTACGCACACATAATCATACACACATCATAGATCAATCGCTCGATCGCCACGCGATCCGCCAATACACACACACACACACACACACACACACACACACATAAAATTATTTATACTACATAAAATTAAATTTTAACTACATAACAATATTATCTAATACAATTTTTATAATCTATAATAGTTATTATTGAAAGAAAAAAAAACGGCGATTCTTACTACATTTAATTCATTCAGTAAATATCACTTCTCGTTTCTGGTAAACCTAATCAGACCAAGTAATTATACGATCGTTCTGAAATCGAAAAATAGGGTTTCATATTCCGTTACAAAAAGTTCATAGAAACAGCTGATTGTACGTAACACTATTAGCACAAGTACAACTTGCACTTGGCGACTTGTTATTGATATGCTATCGTAATATATGATTTTTTTTACTTGATCCTATACATTACGGATTTTGATGAAATTTGGTATGGAGATAAAGTTCACCAAGACACCCAATCTGATGACCAGCTCAAAAGTTGTTGTGAGTGGGGCTTAGCCGTCTTTGAATTTTGAAAATGCCCCGAAAATGGATAGATCGGCCATTTGCAGAAAAACGGCTCTAACAATTTTGATTAAATTTTAACTACATAAAATAGAACGCATTTGTGACCTAATAAAACAATCCGTATGTCTGGGAAAAATCTGATAGCTGAGGTATAGGGTGTCGAAAGAGGGTCCGATCAAACAAATCTAGCCTGCCTCTGGTGGCAAGTTACTTTTCCCCTTCATTATCTATTAATGTTATAGGACCAAGTGCTGTACGAATATAGTAAGAGTTTATTTAAATTTCTGCTCATTGCCGAGACGTTCAAGCTTTTTAAAATGGTTAAATTGATATTATGACATGGACATCAGTTTTCGGCTAACTACACTGCATAGCTCGTTTAAGTTCATTGTTAACGCTAACATTGTTCATCTCGTAGGTTCATTGTTAACCTGTAATTTTAAAGAATATTTTCCACTTTGTACATGTAAAAAACAGGTCTGTATAATAGCTATTTTATGCCAGATATCTTGTCGGAGATGTACAAAATTGTTTGAAAATCTAAATAACTTAACTGTCCATAACATTCTTGAAAATGATCCCTGGGAAAATGATTCTTTTGAATTATTGTTCTTGTGATAGTGAGAGTACTGTTTATAAGTGAGTATCGACTGTATGCATATACTCGTATGTTCGGAGAGCTGATGAAATTGGTATAATAATTTTGTCAATAGATTACACAAGAAAAAAAAAAGTAGGTAGTTGAAAAAAGGAAACAAATTTTTATTAAAAAAATGATTTAATTAACGTGAGACTGTATCATACAACGTTGTATAATTAGAGAAATGACATATGAGCTATAATTTAATATGAAAATGATATTTACATTTAAGTGCGAAATAAATAAGAATGACAATTTAAAAGAATTTAGTAAATAGTTGGAAATTTTGCATTGTAATTAATTATCGGTGAAAATGGGCAAGAAAATACTTTCAAAACACAATTAATTTAAAAAAATAAGTACAATGCATAATGTCCAAATAAAAATACCGTTCGTAATACCTAAAACCTTTCCCCTTACCAACTAAAACCCCTAGAATATTTTGAAGAAGCATGTTTATAGTCTTTTTAAAAGTACTAGTTTGTATCTTCTTAAATAATTATAATTACTTATGACAATTATTTTAAAAAAATTGTTTATTTGCAATCTCTACTTGAGTTTTATTACTTAATAAATATTCAATAATATATTTACCAAGTAATTTCTGTTAACTCAATAGAAAGAGCAAATATATAATACATATTTTTGCTTAAATATAGTTAAGGTAATCATTACACGTAAAATACATAATTGTAGAATAATTGATATTTGTTAAAAAAAGTTAATCAAAAATTTTACGTATTTATTACGTAAATTTACATACTTGTATTTGTACCATTTAAAATAAAATACTTAGGCACAGTTGTCACACTTGGTGTGGAATATTTTTATTTTATTCATTACTGTAAAGATGATTGATTACGTAACGTTTAATTTTTTTTTTTTATAATATTTGCAATCACAGAATAAGTTTTATTAATAAAAAAAAGATTATTATTCTAAAGCACCTAATTATCTTGGTTACTATTAGCTATTACAAAAGATTACATTCTGTTATTGCACACAGTGAAATTTCCATTTTTCTTTTTTTTAGATGCCGAATAATTATGGTAAATGTTTATTAGGAGCCATCCATTTTTTCATGTAATAACAGAATAATGTGCTGATGTACAATAGAATGAGTAATGCACATGTTACTCCTAATGCTAATACTGACGTTTTTGTTGGACATGGCTCAATAATGGTGACGGTTTTATCTGAAAATTCAATAATATTCATTAGTACTTCCGATTTTTGGAAAATAAAATTATTTTTAGATATATAATCTCACCATTAAAATCAGCGCTATTAGATGATCTAAAGAAATCAGCTTGCTTTTCATCACCAAAATCAAGAACTAAAATTTCTTGGCTAAGCGTCATATCCTCTTCTTTTTCTTCTACTAGCTCTGTTTCGTTGCTAATCGCACGCTTTCTCCTACCCCAAGATTCAAATGAATCACGACCCCATTCACAAACGGCCTATAATAAAAAACCAAATATTATTCTCAGACTGTATTAAGGCGATATTCAGGCTAAAATTTAACATGTGTCAAGGCATGCAACCATTGAGATTTTGAAAACCCACAAACATATACTTTAAATGCATTTTACTTAAAGCTACGTTTTTAAAAACGGTGTACAAGTTGCAGTCCGTGGTTCTTTATTAATCATAACGTATAAGGGCGTGTTTGAAACGATATTTTTTTCTGGGCCGTTAAATCTAAGAAAACTTACTCCATTTAAATTTCAACCCCTTTAGGGACAAAAAAGCGAAAAAAGCTAACTTTCCAATTTTTTTAAAGTTTACAATTTTTGCCTTTTTTATTGCACTAGTAAAATTTTAGGCTTAATGATCTAGAAAATTTATTTTTTTCAAAATTCCGGTTGATTTTTTGATTTCAAATCATCCGCTGTACTGTAGCTCATAAAATACGTCCTCTTTTAAGCGTTGGCTTATAAGATATATTGTCATCGGGGAAAAAAATCTTTTATATGTATTTATAGAAGTATCTGGTAATGCGCACAAAGTTTGAAATTTATTACATATAAGGTTTCGTTAAAAATAACTGGTTAAAAATATATTTTTTTTATGTTTCTAACCCTGAGTAACCCCTAAAATTTTTAGTTATTCCTAAATTATGATACTCACTGGTTCACAAGGTCCTAGACAATATTTTACATTACACTGGAATATAACACCATATGATTCTGTAAATCTAAATGCTTCATAGACGCTTTGGAGTGCATTTCCATCAGGCATAAATGCTGGGAAAATAGTTGGATCGACGGGGCAACCTTCATCATCAATAATTTGGAATGTACTTTTTGAATCTTTAGCCATGGCGACACAACTTCTGGCGAAAATTCCGTAAGGAGCTGAAATTTAAATCAAATTTTATAATATGCATATTTTGTCAATATTGTGAATATGAACACGTACTGTCTTCTGGTATTTCAATTCTGAATGTAAGTTTGTCTCCAATTCGAACAGTTTCGACTTCACGGTTACGAGCATCCAAGATACGTATTTTTGGTGGTGGTGCTTCTGGTGCAGATGTAATGCTGATCATTTCTGGATCTCTGAAGAGATATTATCAGTTGATTCAATTAATTAGATTCAATATTCATTTCTTTTATAAGACTTTTTTTCTTTTACTTTACCTAATTGGCATCATTCCGAATGTGATGTTCTTTGACGACATATCATATGTACATTTGACTTTGTAAATTTTGTCAGCTTTGGTCATAACAACACTGTGATGCTGTAAAACTACCGTATTACTGTAAACTCCGGTCTGAAAAACAAAAATTTGGTTAGTCATTTGTCTTTACATAGACGTTTTAAATGTTTTCGTTTCAATACAAAAATGAAAAGTGACTTACGACTGATTGTGTGTTACAATCTTGCCCTGACATTGTTAGGTCTAATCTAAACAAATCGCTGTTTACTACATCAATATTGCACGTTTCAGATCTTCCTAAAGCGTATATTCTACCGTTGAATGGTTTATTGGTCCGTACTTGTACAGCAATTTTAGTGTCTTTGCAATGGACAGAAACTAGAAATAGGAAATAATCTCACGTTAGTTAACTCAGTAATTCAATTTGAAAGTTTAAGTATTTAGTGTTTAATTTCAGACTCCAATTTTTCGTAATTCTTAGTTTTCTTATTAAATAGATTAAGAAAGATTTTTCTGCAATTCTGGGGCTGAAATACATGACGTAGTTCCTCATAATAGGGAGTAAAGTGTCACTTTTAGTCTCAAAGAGCTAAAAATATTTTTGTGCCCGCTTTTAAGCCAATCAATAAGCAAAATTTACAGAGCATCACCAATCAGCAAGCGGAATTTAATTTAATTTATATAGTGTTGCTAGGTAATTTAAAATAATCAATAAATTCGAACTTGTAGATAAAGACAAACAGTTATTATTGTACGAGTATTATATAAATTGACTGATTTACCCAAACTATATTTGATGTAATATAATTTCATATAATTTTAAATTATCGGGAATTGCAAAAAATGGTATATACGCCACAGGATTAAAGTGTTTACTACACTCGGGATTGAAAGTCTTACTTTAGTCCCTTGATGTATAATATACTATTTTTCAGTTTGGAAGGAATGCAAATTAGGATAAAACGCATTAATTAAGTTGGAGGTCAATTTTTATTCCTTTGAATGATTTTATTGCATTTATTTATTGTTTTGATGACATACTTGTATGTCACGCACGACTAACTCTAATAAGTTAAAGGGTCTAGTCATACTTCCATGGTTAAACAGCACCCAATAGCAACTTATATTAATAACTGTATTAACGGTATGGTGATGCTATAGGTAATTGATACGTACCACTATCCCGGCTAAAACCGAATAGTTACGGAGATAACTAAAAAATAATAAAAAATGAATGCTTTATTCAGAAATTTTTTTCTCGGTAACTACTTAACATAAAAGAATAATTCCAAATCTATATGAAGGCAGATACTCTCTAGAATATTAGCCATATTTATTAACATCCCAGTCCTCGTTATTAAGGATAATAACAAGGATAAAATCAGATCCATTGTTATTTTCATAGGGTTCCTGTTGAGTTACCACCTCAAAAAAGTACAGTAACTGGGCCTTAGTCTACTTTATTACTATACCAAGTTTTATTTAAATTCAAGGGGTGCAACATAATAAAAAAATTATTTGATTTATCATTCCTAACCTACCGAACAGCGCCTCTAGTTTGTCCGACCCTGGAATTAAGCATATCAATCGAAAGTTCTTTAAAAATAATGTATTGTGTCTAATAAAGCCTTTTTCCCTATCTCCTATAGTTTTCGAGATAATCAGGGAAAATCGAAAAAGGGTATAATCAGACATAGGGGATCTCCTCCAGATAGAAACTTACATCAGTAGCTATGTCGTCATTCGAGTAACAGTGTAAGTGTCTCATATGTATAACTTTCGTAGGCCTATAACTTTTCGAAGTAGTTATGAAAATACAATAGAAAATTGTGAAAAAATATGTTTTCAGTGTGTTTTATTACCATACAAAGTATTAAAATCCAAAGAGTAGGTACTATATTATACATATCAAATAGCCAAATTTAAACACATTTTGGAAAATTTTTTATTATATTTCTGTAAGTGCCTTGTTTTGGCCTACGAAAGTTATACATATAAGGCACTGACAGTGTTACTCAAATGACAACATAGCTACTGATATAAGTTTCTATCTGGGAGAGATCCTCTATGTCTGATTATACCCTTTTTTTCGATTTTCCCTGATTATCTCGAAAACTTTAGGAGATAGGAAAAAAGGGCTTTATTAGACACAACACATTATTTTAAAGAGCTTTCGATTAACATGCTTAATTCCAGGGTCGGACCAACTGGAGGGGCTGTTCGATAGGTTAGGGGTGACAAATAATTTTTTTGCTATGTTGCACCCCACAATTTAAATAAAACTTGGTATGGTAATAAAGTAGACTAGGGCCCAGTTACTGTATTTTTTTGAGGTGGTAACTAAATGGAAACCCTATGAAAATAACATTGAATCCGATTTTATCCTTATTATTATCCTTAATAACGAGGACTGGGATGTTAATAAATATGTCTAATATTCTAGATACTGTCTGCCTTCATGTGGATTTGGAATTATTTTTTTTATGTTAAGTAGTTACCGAGAAAAAATTTTTGAATAAAGCACTCATTTTGTATTATTTTTTTTTAGTTATCTCCGTAGCTGTTCGGTTTTAGCCGGGAAGGTGCTAGATATCAATTACTTATAGCCTCACCATACCGTTAGTACAGCATTAATATAAGTTGCTATTGGGGGCAGTTTCACCATGGAAGCACGGCTTGGCCCTTTATACAATTCAATTTCAAACCACTTTTTCAAGTAATTCGGGTCTTACTTTCGCTACAAGTTATGTTGATTCTCAAACCGTTAATTGTTGCTTGAACTATGCACCGTGGAGATCAATTCACTACATTATTTATCGAAACAATGTCACTGTTGAAATTTTTCAATACCATGACGGTCATCCTTACTACTATTATAAATGCGAAAGTGAGTTCGTTTGTTTGTTTGTTTGTTTGTTTGTTTGACTGGCTTTCACCCCTCAACAGCTTAACCAATCAACTTGAAACTTTGCACAGACGTTGCTTGTAGGCCAGAGACGGTTATAGGCTACTTTTTATTTCGGGAAAATATTTCATTCCTGAGGGAAAATGCATTAAATTACAACAGCTGACTATTAAAAAACGGATAAGTGATTTCAAACTTGGTATATTGCTAACAGAAGGGATGAAAAAGGACACAAACTACTTTATACCCCCGGAAATTTCCCGTGGGAAATTTCATTCCTGTGGAAAAATATATTTTAAATGAAACAAAAAATAATGATAGACAAATATGACGATATACAGCGATAAACATAGGTTATTTTTTATCCCGATAAAATATCTCATTCCCGAGGGAAAATGTATTTAAAACGAAACAATGAAATAACAACTGACTATTAAAAAAAAGCATGTTTGATTTCAAACTTTGCATATTGTTTACAGAGACGATGAGAAAGGACACAGACTACTTTCTATCCCGGGAAAATATCTAACTCCCGTGGAAAGTCTTATTCCCGTGGGAAAATATATATATTTAAAACAGTATAGAAGAGAATCACTGATTTCATTTGAACTTGGTATGTTGTTAAAGGAATGTTATAGTCTGTTTTTTACCCGAGGAAAATGTTGTATTTCTGTGGGAAAATTCCAAAGAAAAAAGTAACAGTACCTACTCGACGCGCAATAGCGACGTGATGAAAGTACACTTTATGTTTTAACTAGATGCCATAATTTCAAATTTCACGCGGGCGAAGCCGCGGATAACAGCTAGTAACCTATAATGACAAAACGCCCAACTGGTATACTATTTTGACAGCTAATAAAATTGATATGGAATTGCTGACGTCCTACGATGTGGTGTGTGAATTAGTAAGATTTAAAGATCAATGACTGTCAAGGTGTTAAAATTAATTAGTGTGAATGTAAACGTTGTTAAGTTCCCTCTGGTAATTTTCCAATTTATATGAACAAAAATATCAGATAATCAGAATCCCATTAAATGTTTTATGTTAAATTGTTACTAGTGCTTACCGTCGTAGCAGGTTCCAGTCTTATCACAGTTGACATCACTACGAGTTAAATTATTTAGTAGAGGATCCTCGGTTGCTTCGAAAACAACTGGTAACTGGTTGTCCGATACGCTTGCACCTGTTGCCTCTGAAAATATATGTATATTGAAGTTAAATACCTATATAAATTTATTCTTATTTTACGAATTACTAATTTCATACTTTCGCAGAAATTTTCGAAATAAATTCCAATCCGATCTCCATTATCAATAAGCGGCCTTTCTGCGTTCAAGTAAGTGCTTGGACCATCTGGTAAGCTTTTATGATCTAAATGGAAAAGTTTGCAATTATACTGATTACCAATTGGTGGGCCTTTGTATAAAAATGAACGGCAGAGAAATTCATTTTCAATTTCACAAGCCAGACGACACCCAGATTCACTATTCACCTAAAAATATAAATTATATTTTAACTGAATATTTATCATAATTTGTTTATTTTTTTGCTATTTTGATATGCTTGGATTGTTAGTACTTACTTGCAATTCTTTGTCAGTATAATAATGTAATCCGGCGTACTGTGCTACTTTATCGTCAGCCACTCCAATTCTAGGTGTTTGGTAAATCCGATTTCCCTTACATGCTTGTGAGCCTTTTAGACATAAATTTTCAAAATAATCAACACCTTGAGCGTCGACAAATTGGACGTATTGACCGGTGGTTCGACGATCAGAATCACTCAGTTGACATTGTAACGAAATGTAATTATATTCAACAGAGCGGCAGGTAAATCGATGCTGAAAATAGATTTTAATTTTTGAAGTACAGTAGACACTCTTGATGCTGCACTCAATAATGCCATTTCTCTACTTTCAACTATCTCTATCCTACGTTTGTCTCAAGCGATATTTTTAATCACTTTATCTGAATAATGCCATGCGAGAAACAGCTGTTGCTACTACGGTAAAGATGAATAAAAATGCTACATGTACTACCTAAACAACAAAATTAAATTTCTTTTTCATTGCTAGCATTATGTAGAGGCAGTGACGATGAAGAACGTGAAATTTTGAATCATTTCATTTGAATAACGTCATGTGAGAAACAACTGTTGTTGTTAAGAAGAGAATTATGGACAAATCAAATCCTAAATCCTATACTTGCGTATCTAACATAAAAGAAAAAAACATGATAAATTCATTAAAACGAGTATAAATTTTTTTTGCCTAAAACCAAAATTTATTTGATTTTTATTGTTCAAAAATTATTGCGCACCAACTTGAGTTTTGATATAAGTCAAGTAGCACAATAAAGTTTTATTATCATCTAAGTAACTCGTGCGCAAGTTCGTGTTGGTAGAATTAGGGATTTATTCAGAAAAAATGAAATGAAATATGACTTTAAAAAACTTTGAGCTAGAGTGGAGATACAATTTTTTTAAGTAGACAAAAGCATTAATGAAAGTTATAATAAAATAAAAAATTGCCTCAGCCTGTTTGACTCACCTCATTAAGACAAGCTGCTAAGCATGCTTCCTTTGTGGAAGTGTAAATAAGAGCGTTGTCTAATCCTCGAATCATTTTATTTGGAACACGTTCAAAGGCCCATGGGCGGATGCAAACATTTTCCGATCTTATTTGCAATTTAATCATGTAGTACATATTTACAGACCGTTGAGGTATTGCGGTAGGATTACTTGCAGACGTTTCATTTTGTAATTGGCACAAAGTTTCTTGGATCGGTGTTAGAGGATTTACGACAAAACTAGAAACAAAATTAATTTATATTAATCGGTTCTGATGATTGGGAATGTTATGATAAGTATTCTCTACCTAAAGGCAACTGCCACACACTCGGGATCTTCTCGACACCACCCCTGACATTCAAATAGTGATAAATTTTTCGCTGTGTAGTATACCGTTCCTCTGTAATCGTAATCGGTAAGTTTCTCAAAAGCTGTTCGTCCAAAAACACTACTGGCACTCATAAGTACTATTAGGCTTAAAAGCAATAATGAATTTTTTAATATTTCTCTGCAATGTCCCATCTTAATCTGTAACAATAAAATAAATTGTTAGTGACATAGTTTACATTATGACAACAAAAATTTTGACTAACAAAGAGCTATTTTAAGATTAAATTTAATCATCCAGTAATCGCAACTGGTGTTACAAACCGACATGATAGATAAACGTAGACCAAGGTATATTTCTGTAAATTTTTTTAAATAGTTGAATGCATTGTTTTAATACTTCCTGTACTTAAGCAAGTTTTGTATCTTATTTTACTAATAATCATTAAAAAAATTTCATGATAATTTTTTTATATAATTCACTATTTTTTAAATTTAATTCTTAAAGTTATTCTAATTCATTGGGAATCAGGTTTATATGTATATATGTTACGTAACTTATTATTTTATTTAAATTTACGAAAACTGTTAAATATGGCATAATTGAAGGCTGGACTTCAAAAACAGGTTGTGCTAAAAAAAAGATTCTGTTAGATCCGAAAAAGGAATCTAAATGGCACTCAGCTTGTTTTTGAAGTCCAGCTTTCAATTATAAATTCCAAAATTTACAAAAAATTTTCATTTATCGTATGACGGAACCCTACCTATAATTCTAATGTCTTTAAGAGTACAGTAGTATTTTAACTAAAAGAAAGTTTTTAAGGGCAATTCTGAGGTAAGGGGATTACAAATATTTTAAATGTTAACCAAGGCAACACTGACAAATAAATGAAAGAGAGATAATTATATATCTTTTATATTCAATGAAAAGAGATAAATTGTACAAATAAATGAAAAAGGAATAATTATATATCTTTTATATTCAATAAAAAGAGATAAATTGTAACTAAGAGGAATTTATGCTCTTTCTTTTAGTTAAAATTCTACTGTTCTTAGATTTATATTAAACTGTTCTCTGTTTCAAAGTGGCTCCTGTTTCCTCAGGACATTATTAATTTGTTATCTTTTAATGTGCTATTATGTCTTAAAGGGGGGGGTAAGGTTTTAAAAGCGAAAAAAAGGCATATTTTCATGATTCTTTTTTGGAGATATCAATAATGTTGGCTTATTTATTTCATATACACGTTATAGAATAATATCTGAAGTATCTTTGAAAAAATTATTAATTACAAATATCGATAAATAAATCCGTGACAGCGAATT
Organism: Brachynemurus nebulosus; assembly: GCA_035578155.1. Lineage (NCBI taxonomy): Eukaryota > Metazoa > Arthropoda > Insecta > Neuroptera > Myrmeleontidae > Brachynemurus > Brachynemurus nebulosus. Next base: position 1,424,487 of record JAPWDM010000052.1, on the reverse strand, counting down.
TTCGGAGTCGCCTCGAGAAAAAATTGTTTTGCGGTGAACATCATTACTTGGTACCGGGTCATCCGAGACAAAAAAATCGAAATGCGTTTAAAAGGCGATATGTTTCCCTAGGGAGTCAGGAAGAGTTTTTTGTATTTTTTCGATTTTTTGTTTTTGGCAGCATTTTGAAGTGAAAAACGCAATTTTTGCTAAAAATTTCGGTTAATTCGTTATTATAAACTGGAAAAAAATAGCAAAAAAAAAAACTCGACCTGATTACCTGTTGATTTATGTGTGGAAACAGTGTACAAAATTTCAACAAAATTGGTGAAGTAGATTTTGAGTTATGATGTTCACGAACTTCAAAAATGTTGTTTGCCAGAAAATGGATTTAAAGTTTTTTATACTCAAAAATCCAAAACTAGGCATCAATAAAATGATATAATTTTTTATACTTACGCGGGTAATTATACTTAGTATTTGTTTTGTATAAGATTTGTAAGTATAAAATTAAAGTAATTTTTATACTTACCAGGTAGGCGCGTCGCGCAGCTACCAGGCAGGTATAAAAATCGAGTATGAGGGCCGGTCGCTTGAAACGCTGTATCTTCATTAGTTTTGCTCGGATTTACTTGAAATTTTGACACAACACGCTCGACGTGTTATACATTCAGAAAAAAATTTAAAAAAAATGCAAAAAAAAAGTTTAAAAACCTTACCCCCCCCCCTTAAGTAAAAAAGAAAAAAAAATTAAGAATTTAATTAAAAATTGGGCCGACAATCGTCGTTGTTATGGCAACTATGCATAACAGCAAGTAAATATAAAATTGTATAAAATATACTCACAGAGTTATACATGAATATATTGCATAAAGACAAGAGGGCTATGGGTTTAGTCTCACTGTGACAAAAAAGCAAGCCAAAAAATTATAAGTTAACACCATTGCCACGGACAGGAAGTATATGTAATGTAATAACTGAATCAATCATAGTTTCTTTTTCCATAAGGAAAGTTAACTATTGACTAAACAATAAATACTTTTGGTGTATTATATATGTATGTACGTATAACTTGATTGTTACAGAAAAATTATAAATAACATTTTTGAAATTGGCGCGGACTCTCATTACCCGATCAACTGTTTTATTTATACCAAATATACTCTACACTATTACCTTCTATGTAAACCAAAATTCTGTTTTTAATGCAAAAATAGACGAAAATTCAATTAAATTCATGAAAATTTAATTTATTTAACAAAGTTCGTACGAATTTGGCAGTATTTTACTTTCTTGCTTTTGGTTTACCAACATTCTACATAATTATGTTAACAACATGGAAAATTTTTCTAAGATTTTTCGGATTATAATTACGGCTGCTAGAGCTCCTGCCAGTTGGGAACTTGTGCAGCGACACACTCTAATAAAATACTTCAACAGACGAGCCTGACGAGAAAGCGAGGACAGAAGGACTTGCAGTCCTGGGGTCCGGGATTGAATAGGAGGCCTGAAAAAAGTGAAAGGAGCTTTTTTTTGCTCGTTACTTTAATGAACTAACATTATGTTTAGTACGGTTGAATATCATTTTTAAAGAGCTTTCCAATAGCCTACCACAATTTAAAAAAATAGGGTTGGTAAGACTGGGGTCTAAAGGGTTCATTGCAGAAGGGTCCCATGCAGATCATAATGGTTTCCCTCATATCCTAGAAAGTTTCGGCAAGTTTTAATTACCTATTACCATTCCAAAGATGTGAGGTTTGGCTTGTTTTCAAACTGACATCCTCTATATCGAAGAAAGTTGGTATTGTATATAGGAGAAGAAACTTGACATACGTGTACCAATCGAAATTGTCATATCCCCACTAGTGTTATCTCGGAAAATGTTTCAAACTTGGCGTTAGTGCGCATGACAACAAACAGTTTTTTTGTTAAAACCGCTGTCAAAACAAAAATATGTAACATAATATGAAACCAGCCCGCATAATTTCTGAAAATTTCATCAAGAATAATCGAATAGTTCCGAAGTTGTACCACTTGGTTGAATTTTCGGACAGACGACCAATAGATAGACACGAAATTAAAATTGTTCAGGAAGCTTTGAAATGTAAAACACCCATGAAAATTTTTATTTTGGAAGAAAACATTTTTCATATTTCAAAAGTAATCACAATGCTTTTGCTACTGGAATAGTCTCGACAGCAATTTCTTAGTTTTTCTATTTTACGGCATATTTTTTAATCATTTATCAACAAAAAAATTCCAAGTTTTCCATGAAATGTATGCCTTGAAAACATAATTATATTGGTTATAGATATACATACCTTGAAAATATATATTCGTGAACATTTGCTGTTACTTAAAATATTTAACGGCTGAATTGAAAAATTATAATAAAATAAGTCACTTTTAGTCTCGGGGGACTGAAGAAATTTTTGCTCTCATTTTAAACCTGTTATCAAGCAGAATGATATCTGTGTGATGTTAATGTTTTCTTTGTCAACAACAGTTTTTTTTTTCGAATTCGAAGTCAGGAACTTAAACAATAATAATATTTGTCTCGGTATAGTTATCAGAAAACGTTATTATTGACGATAGTTACTAAAATGAAAATAAAAGGAATTTATTTACAATGTCAATTTAATACTAAAATAGCATACTGCAATAATTGCAATATTATGCAAATTACAATGTAAATAACTATCTGTAATATGTATGTATACATGTATAGACAATGTTATTTAGCAGATTAATTAGATTAATGAGATTGAACTTTCTCAACAGCATACCTAGTTAGTTGTTCTAATAGACACATTCACACATAGATATAGAGATAGGGATATTTGTATTTAATATGTCTTTGTACATCGCAGAATACAAAATGTGATGAGACTGTTTATTCTCCTATCACGATAACTAGTTATTCATATTATTCAATCAATTTAAAATTGTAACCATAATAATATGATTGATTTTAAATAAATTTTCAAAGTATAATTTTCTTGGGTATTATCTAATTAGATGTGAACTAATATATATATATATATATATATATATATATATATATATATATATATATATATATATATATATATATATATATATATATATATATATATAGTCATGTAATAGACACATCCGCCCTAGTATTTAATCAATACATATTATATTTTTATATATTTACCTAATCAGTATTTTTGTAATATTAAGAATGTACAATGTATGTAGATAATAAGTAATAATTCAGTCTATATAAAAATCGAATCAACAGAAGTTCATAGGAAATTCATATAATTATTTAATATTTCATGTAACTAAATATAATTAACATTTGCATCCGTTTAAAAGCTTAATCATCAAAACAGCTAAATAATTATTAAATACAATATAATAAAACAACAGGACTATGATGATATCATTTTAAAGTTTCATCTTTTTTAAGCTATCTCATTTTTGCCTATTCATCAATTCCTTTATCTAATTTAATCTAATTTATGTATAAATAACGTAACTCTGAAACTTATCTGATTTTGCTCGATCTAGCTAGAAGTAGTAATCCAGTGATATATCTTTGTAACTAAATTTGTAATTTTAAACTTAAATAAATTATTTGAAAAACTAACTTTAATTGTTACGAAACGTAACTATATATATATATATATATATATATATATATATATATATATATATATATATATATATATATATATATATATATAATATATATATTTATAAAATAGATAAATTGTAGATTATAGCAATAATAACTGGCTACTGGAATGGTTGCATCAAAGAACATACTTAATACATCGTTGAAATTGGAAACAGAAGGTGAGGTGAGGATTTTATAATCACGACAATCTTAATTTGAATGAAATTATTAGGAATTTCCAACTTAGAGGAAATGTAATCAAATAATGTGGCCATTATTTGTTAGTAAAAGTTAACTCGGAATAGTAAAATTATCAAATAATTTAGAATTTGTAATTTTATTGTAATTGATATCACTACTGAAAATTTTCCCTTAAAAAATGTTGTTCTATAATGTAGCAAATAAAAAAAGTTAATTAAAAAAATCAAAAAACCCGACTGCGTAAAAAGTAAACTAAAACGGTAGAAACAAGATGAAATAGAGAAAAAGAAGAATAAATAAAAAGTAAGGCAGTCGGAGGCATCAAACTTTCTGTTTAACTTGGTACAACAGGTATGCCTCCGACTGCTTTACTTTTTATTCATTCTTCTTTTTCTCTGAGTTCCTATCGTACTCCCGAGATTAAGACAAATCTAGCGATACCTTCTTTACCAAAAACCGTTGAGCCGCTTAGGCTGCAGGCTGCGCCACAGAAACAGACATAGTTAGAGGATACATATATACTTTCGAAACAGATTACCCTCCTTTTAATGCTGTCGAGTAAAAAATAGCTCATCAAGTCCATTCAAGTATATCAGAATGAAAATATTAAAATACAGAAATTCTTCTTTTGCTAATACAGGTGTGAGAAAGAAAAGTATATATTTCGTAGTCTTTTTAAGAAAGAAATAGATATATATTGTCGTCTTCTTAAATTTAAAATTTGTGTTTATCATAGTTATTTTAATTATATTTGTACTTGGGATAAGAATCGATTTCAACTTTTTTTAGTCGAATTTTCTCCGAAAAATTAGACTTTTACAGTCTATACGATAAGAGCTGCGAGAGGCGAGACCAGGGGCGCTATCCGTTTTCGGACCCGTAGAACACGATTATGTAAAAAAAAAAGATGTCTGAGATATATATATATATATATATATATATATATATATATATATATATATATATATTTTCCCGCAACCTTTTAATATGTGTAGGGCCCCCCTATGGAAGTTAAGAGATGAAATTGGTAAGTGGGGCTTATTCCGATGCACAACAATACTATCAAAGTGGGGTCAAATTTTGGGCAAATTTTTTTTCGGACCCGACCTTTAAGGGGGTGGTGGGGGGCGGAAAAGCAATAAAACTTTTCCAAATCGGTTTTAAATAATGTTTCGGTCAATTATCTACAACATATCCAAAATTCAGCTTCCTAGGATGATATGGTGGGAGTAGAGGGGGGAAAAAACGATTTTCGCTGGATCTAACAGGCCCCCAGCCCCCCAGAATTAACGTAGAGGGTTGAAATTTGGTGTGTTGATAAAGTTCGTACCTAGGTTGTGCTTTTTGGAGGTTTTAATATTGTACCCCCACCCCCCCTCATTTTTAAGCTACAATTTCATGCATTTTCGACGTTTTCGAAGTTTGTACCACTCGCACAGGTCACCCGAATAAACCTAGAGGGCTGAAATTTTGTATTCGGATTGAGTTAGTATCAAGGGGGTGCCTTTTGGGGGTCTCGACTTTTAACCCCTACCCCCACCATTTTTATACCCAAAAGAACATGATTTTTCTTGTTTTTTAACAGTTTCGTTCGGGTCAAAATCTCCCCAAATAAACCTAGAGGGCTGAAATTTGGTGTACAGGTTAAGCTAATAGCCAGACACTGTTTTTTGGAGGTTTCAACTTTTAACCCTTACCCCCACGATTTTTACGCCAATATTTCCTTAATTTTTTTGCTTGTTTTCTAACACGTCTAGAGACTCCATAAGGAAACCTAGAGGGCTGAAATTTTGTACGTGTATTCAGTTAGTATCCGGCTAGTACCTTGTAGGGAGTCCACATCACTTTTCCCCCCAGTTCTCCCATTTTTACATCGGAATTGAATGCTATTGTTAAATGTGTTTTAAAAGCATTATGTTTATTCTAAATACAAGTAGGCGAAATTTAAAAAATTTAAAAAAAAAGTGAACTTACTTTTATGACAAATGAAATACGTACATATTAAGTAATTTAGAAATGTTATTAAAGTCACTGTTTATTTATAAATTAGGAATTTTGAATTTTTAGTATTTATAAAATAGAAATTTTGGATTTTTTTGGAAAGAAAAAATATCTTTATAAAGGCCTTCCAGTTTACTATTTAAGGTCCTTTTTTAATATTTAAAACTAAAACATAAAGGCAATTAGCGGATAAACATGGGCAGGAATGTCCTCGTACGAATTGTGTTGGCTTTTTTTCTGCTACCTGTTTTCGGCACAAAATTGAAATTTACTGAGATACAGCCCTTAAATACTTAAAACCTTTTTTTAAAGCCTCGATCAGCCGAACACTCATCACCAGTTTTGAAACCAACAAAATGACAATTCGGTTGTAGACTTTCAATCACATTTCGCTTGTAGACATTCAATACCGAAGATGAAGGGGAAAATTCGACTACCGTGATGGGGCCCCGCTGCTCACGGCGTTTTTTTTTTCTAAATTTTAAAATACTATGTAATACTAAATGCAGTTGTGTAATTATTTATAAAATGTCAGTCTTTTTATTTTTAATTTTTTCTTTTGCTTATTTATTTATTTGACGTAAGCAAACCAATTGATGCAAACCAATATTCAAGCTGGCAAAGTACTTGCCTCTTCAGATATCTGTTTTTGTCGGATTATTCATTATCTAGATTAAAGTACAGGTAGACATAAGGTATCGGGTGCTTTTAATCACGATATACCAGTAATTACAAGAGAATTGCAAAGAGATCTACTTACTTAATTTTAATTTTAACGCCAAGTATGACGACTGATGAGTTATTTTGTCTTAAATTGACTGATTAATTCCAAAATCTGTAACAATAAAAAGAAAAACGTTAATTGGGTTTGGAAATTATTCAAAATTCATTGGAAATGATGGTACTATAAAATAGTAGAAATGGAATTGTAGGTTGATATTAAGACGAACCGAAACAACTATAGACCTAATTAGTAATATTAGGGCAAAAATAAAAGTAAAAAGTGTTCTTAAAAATTATAGTATAAATACTGGAAAAATCTACATTACTCAAAATATAAAAGAGAAGCACTTAAGCCTTTAATGTCCTCAGATGTCTAAAGCAAACAACAATTTAAAGAAGTCACAAGACACTGACTATAATATATGGGTCAAGATTGTGACCCAGTACTGAACATAGTTAATTATTATATTGAGAAATTCAATACTAATATTAACCGTAAAATTCCTTGTGGCAATGTTCTGATGATATAGAAAATATAAGTACATACATCTGTATATATTTTTCCTAATTGATTGAAAATTATTTATTTTCATATTTCTATTAACTGTTACTGCTGTTAGGTGCAATCAGCACTGTAAAGTTGTCTGCACGAAATATAAATTGAAATATGCAAATAATTATTATTATTACATAAACACATACTTATTAGTTGTGGTATATTTCATGTAATGTACATTTACGGTATATAAAATTACCGCAATAAACGGTATGTTTACTTCTTTTAATTAATTTCTGTGAATATATTTTAATAAAACTTACATTCAGTTCGTCTGAGAGCCCGCCGTATACAAATCCTACGAATAAGATACATGAACTAGATAATAATAAGATACATATGAATTTTTTGTGCACGAATGGTATGGTCAAATTAATAAAAATTGGTCTGATGTCATCAAACAAATTACATCAAACAAACGTACCAAGTTTTCTGTCTCCTCTTTTTTGATATTTTTATATTAAAGTACTATAGTAACTTAAAATTGTATGTTGAGTTTACTTCATTTGTCAATGACATTGGACTAATTTTAGTTAAAACTTCTACTAATATAGACTTAAAGCCCTTTATTTAAGCAAATTTTACCCGCCTACGACAATTCCGGTTACGATTTTTAACATTTACTTAAGATATGGAATTATATGGATAAAAATATAAGTTTCAAAGTATACAGTGAGACTATAAGAGATACCAGGTTAGTACTTAACATGCACAAGAAGTCGTTCTTGTATCTTGCAGATAAGATTCTTGTATACGGTCGGTTGTATACGGTCGGTTCTCGGACTATATTAAAACTGTTCTACAAGAAAATAAAATTATTAACAATGATTTGTATTAATAGTGATTAATTTTTTAAATATTTCATTTACATTTGATGTTAATATTGTCAGTTTTTTAACTATAATAATAGTTGCAAAATTATAAATAATTCAGTCGTCGATTTAACCCTCAAAGGCCGCACTGGTTTACGGTAACCCAGGGTTCTCATACAATGGCAGCGTAGTCAGAAACTGTTGTAGCAAGATCTGTGTGGTTGTAATTTTTAACGAGTAGAGACCTTCCACTTGTATCCCCCCACTACGGTTATATTGCTACGCCATCACAGACTGGAGTACTAGTGACGGAAGTTAGTGCCTGGGTTACTCTCACCCTGTGCGCATCCTTGTGTATATTACAACTATGTATATCAAATTTTTGCTTATAAGACGCACAAGATTACTAAATTTTTTTTTACATATCTTTGATGTATAACGTCAATAACATTGTAACATCGTAAGATTTGCAATAGAAAAAAAAAAACACTTACAAATTCATACAAACAATTAGTGTCGTTAATCTATCTAAGAGTGTTGAATTATCTCTTTCACTTCTTTGCGTTGTGTCATGATTCTACTTATTATCATTATTCAAGTAAGTAAATTTCGCTTTTCAAATGATTGTGTACATTTTTATTTAGTAGAATTATTGACGATTACATTTCTCTACAAATAACTTCAGACAGTACAATTATGCAGACTACTCTTCAACGCGTGAGGCTCATACGCTTGAAAAATATTATGATGTAAAGGAAACGTATGACTACGTTAAGAGCGAAGATGAAGAAGACCATGTTGAACAACTGAGTTAATGACTGGGATTCGGAAGCAGAATAAGTTGAGAAGATAGAAGCGGAAGAACAGCTGAACGATGAATTACCGTCTAAAGATGAAGCAAGTACCTCTAAACAACAAAAGCGAGGTCGATTAAAATATTTACGAGGTAAAGACAATTCCAAATGATCCCAAGTTTTGCCTGAAGGTGAAAGAAGAGGGAATCTTCGTGTACATATGCCCACTCCTAAAGGCCAAGCAGCAAATGTAAAAACATGAATTATAATTATAGTTTTTTTTATAAAACAAACTCAACTTTATCAGTAAAAAAAATATATTTTTTTAAAACAATCGATATTTCATTAATTTGTGCTTAAAATAATTATATTCAATTGCCTTCAAAATGGCGTTGGTAAAATTGTTTTACCATTTTTTAACGAAAAAATAAGAATTACAAACGAAAATAGAATTTTTTTAAAGTTCGTTCTTTTTTTTATCGCTTTATATCCTTGTTTTTTTTTTTTTTTTTTTAGTTAAAATTGGGGTACTGCTGCCGGTGGATGGCGCGGTCAGCAGCACCCGGCGGCATCGCCAACTAAGGGCATGCGCCGCCAGACACGGTATAATAAAAACGACACGTAAAGACAGGGACACATAAATGCGATAGACAAGGGACAAAACATACACATAATAAAATCCATCGATATATCCTTGTTGATTTAAGTTTTATTAATATTTTGAATTATACTATCGTCTTATACATCGTAAGACTAATAAAATGAAAAAAAAAAGTTTTTTTTTTATTAACTGTAAGCCACGCAACGTCCCAGTAAAGATTACTGGGTATAACCAACCCAGTGCGGCCGAATCGTGAAAAACCGAGAGTGCGCCCTTTGAGGGTTAACACTGTAATTCAAAAACCTCCCTCCCCTCTATAGTTCAAGTAAATCATCGATCTTAAATTTCATCAGCCGTTTTTAACGTAATATTCTAATTGTATTTCGAAAAAAAAAGGAATAAAAAAAATATAATATCTTAGATCCGTCACTATAAGGTCTATCCATATAATACATATGCAAATAAGGGGCTTCATCATGTCTAGCGTGACGGAGCGTGACGAAGAAGGGGTGGGGACCCGAGCAATCGTGACGTCACGTTTGAAATAACTTGTCTTGTGCAGTTAACAAGTAAAAAAATATCTTTCCAATAATACAGTCGACAAACAAAATTCAAAATATAAATCCAAATTTTTTATGTTACGATAATAATTTTTAAAAAAAAGTATTAATCTTTTGCGGGGTGGGGGCTCCAAGGTTCTAAAATGTAATGCAGAGTGAAGGGGGGATTAAAAACAGGCCACTACGTATATTATAGGTAACCTACTATGGTATTTGTCATCCCTATGTACAAATACTACTTAAAGCTATACTTGAGATTTTCCTAATATTTCTAACATTTCTATACAAACTTATTTCCCTACGCCCCCACCATAATGTATATTTTTATATTGCATAAACAAGTTCTAAATAACAGCTGCTCTAGCAAATATTTTAATCTTTTAATTTTGAATTTTTTTGGAATAACTGCTAGAGCTGCTACCTTGGACTATTATAGTTGCGCAAAAAACTGACAATATAAAGTCAAACTTTTAATTACTAGAGGTGGTAAATTAATGCTATGAAATATTAAATAAGTATTATGAATGTTATATAATATTTTATCTACACTGGAGATGGTTTTAAAATGATTATATTGAATAAGAATATTTTAGCATCAATACCGTAAAATTAAATTACATAAATAAATGAAATTTTTCAGATTTCCTTTATACATATATTTAAGTAAAAATGTCGTTTAGAGAGGCAGATTTAAAACATCATTTCTTAAAATTTTTATTCTACGTACTTCTACCGCCTTTTTGCAAAAACTGCCGAGAAACACGACATGTACAGAAAGATAAAAATATTATATTGAACGGAATGGTAAATAAAATCAGTCACGAATTTAGCCCTAGTTCCAGTCGGCTCGGGTCTATAATGGACAACATCAGAAAAAACAAACATTTTTAAAAATTGTTTTCAAGTCGTTTTTAATGTAAAAATTTCAAAATTAGAACTAAAAAGTTGATTCGACCGATGATTTTTTTTTCTCAACTCTACAGAATCTTTGCAGAAAAAAAGAAAAGGTTCAACAAATGTAATATTTTTAAATGTTCACTTTGACATAAACTATATTCGGTAAATAAAAATTACAATAACTACTCAGTAATCATTAGAAGGTCCTAAAACGCAATAAATCAGTACTGAAGTCAAAAAAGAAAAAAAATTTCAAATTCGTAGGTCTGTGCATTTAATTTTTCGTTATTATAGAAATCTGACCGTGTACCCCCTACACTTGACTGGCGTACTTTTAGGGGTGCGCGTACTACACTTTGAGAAACGCACTGATCTAAAACATACAGGAGATAGAAAATGCATTTATTGTCGTGGAAGTTTATGAGTATGTTGTGCATATTTTTGAAATTAGTGGTTTATAAAATACTTATACTATGTATGCTTCCTATTCCTTATATAACATCACACGATTGATTTTTAGATAAGGAGATAGGTATTATGTAGATATTTATACGGAAAGGTATGAAAATATTTATTCATATAAACATTAAAATTTAAATGAAACGGTTGTTAGAAATTTTTGAAGTGCATACAATATTTATGTAGACATGTTTGGTGCAGTTATTACTACATTTAGTTACTGATTTATCAAACTACATTACATGCATACAAGTTTCGATTAAATAGAAAAGCTTCCGCGTCGTATGACTGAATACCTATATGAATTTTTTCTTTTATATTATGTATAAGTATATGTAAGAGAAAATTTTTTATTAAAATATACTACTGAGCGTTATCATGTCAAAGAGTTTCCAATTATAAGTTTAAAGTTTTTGCATAAATCAATGGCAGCTCGTGTGATCTTTTAATGATGGAGCTAGAGTTATAAAGGCTAAAGGAGTATTTATAAATAAAAATTTTTTTAAAAGGGCCACAAGATGAATTGTTTGGTTGATATAGGTTGTTGAATCAGCTTGTATTATTAGGTACTGATTAGAAATTCGCATAGAAGTGAAAATAACCAACTTGGTTCAAAAAAGATGATTTAATTTTTGCTTGTGATTTTTCGGTTATCTTCACAATTTTCTTTCGTCAAGAATCTAAGAGCAGCTTCAAATTTTATGTTTATACTTTATAGCATCAAAACTATGGCTTCTGCAGTTTCAAAAATATTTTTGTATTTGTGATGTCATCAGGTTCAAATTTTTTAAATTAGTAACTACAAAACTGATATAAATCAGATCTGTTGATAAAATTTGGATAAACTGAATGTTAAATTTTCGTTTTTCCTGTAAAAATGGCAAAGTTTGTTTAGAGTGCCTAGGTGATATTTTTCAGATGTGATTTTTCTGTTAAGCTCAACCTTCTTTTCAATTTGTAAATTAGAGTAGAAAATCGACCAAATTCGCTTTGCAATCGATGGGTTGAATACCACTGTTTTATCAAGTTTGTTTACCGAAATGACGAAGCTTAAGTAAACAAATTCATTTTCCTTTATGTTCTTCAATATTTTAAAATTTTTTCCTAATCCGTCGAATATTTTGGTATTTAAAATGGGGCTCACCGATACAAAACTTTGAGAATTCCTGTTTTAGAGTTTTAAACAGTCATGACACTCTTTACGTAATGTATATCATTCAAAATACTATTCCAAAAATTTCAATTTTCAGCAAAAGAGTTTTAATAACTATTGACACAAATCCTTTCAGTAAAAGATTCCACAGCAAAAGTTCATGTGCCAATATAATAGAGTAGCAGGATATAGTAAAATAACTAAATCAAAAAATCAAAATAGATCGTGGATCATACCTACAGGCACTGCCGGATTTAACTTTTCGGTGCCCTAGATTTTTTATAGTGAACGATATTCTAGTTTTTCTCATCTTTTTACTCGATATATTCACTTTTTTGTAATAACATCTCAATTAATAGAAAATATTGTTTCACCTTAATTTGTAAATATTGCAATAAGTTTTTATTATAATTCTTATCATTAAAAAGTTCTAAAATCATAATAAAGTGATGTTCTGTACAGAGGCGTAGCGAACATAATTAGCGCCCGGTGCGTACACTTTATTTACGCTCCACTTAACTTCTAAAATTTTGAAAATTTTGGGTAGTGGAACGATGTATTTAAAATTTCGGAAAAAATTCTTTCTTGCAGTATTTTAAATATTTCCCTAAAAGTTGCCCTAACGACCTTTTTTGCCAGTGATTTGTTTGTGCGTCTATATATTTAAAGTCATAACCTGGAAATAATTTCCTATATTTCCTACCCTTTCACGTACCGAAATTCTAATGATAAACACAACAAAAAATTTTAAAGTAATAGCGTCCCTCCTATTAGCTTTTGGCGCCCTTCTCAAAGTGGCGCCCGGGTCATAATAGTACCTTTTGCACGCCCCTCGCTACGCCACTGGCTCTGTATAAACATATTATAATTTTTAATCAAAAGACAAATAACCTAAATAGTTCTAACTACGAAAAAATAGTAATCCCTTTTTGTTTGTACCCACTCTGTGGTGATACCCCAGGTTTGGGCCTAGTTAGTGTGCCTTATTATAAATCCAGGACTGCCTACAGTGTATACGATGTAAAAAAATTAGTCAAATTGCAAAATTTATTTGAATTGTTTTTACCATAAATTTTACCATTTACGAGATACAGTAATTACCACAAGAGCGTGGCGTGAATATCTTAGACAATGTAACTCGAGGAAAGAAAATAATAATGTGAAATAAAGCGAATATAAATGGGGAAGGATGCACTTTATTTAATACACAGTTCAGTCACCATTATTATCAAGTATAGCTTGACACCGATGAGGCATGCTTGTTACAAGATTTTCCGCATATGATTAAGTGAGCGCCATATTTTTCCTATCTGTTGAGACAGTTGCTTTAATGTAAAGACACACTTTCCTGAAGCTTGTGTTTATAAACGCCCATTTTCCATCAGGTTTGCATCGGGAGATTGAGATGGCCAAGAAAAACCGATTCAAAACGAGAGTGTAAGCAGCACACAAATTTTCAGCTCTATATGATTTTCTCCAAGGTTTGAACTTTTATTTGTTTATTTTGACTGACCTATAAAGAGAAGATATTTGTTGGTTATGTAATGCAAAACATATCTCTTTCTCGACCTGAAATGAAATGGGAAACTGTATTTTGCATAGGCAAATTACAATAGACATTTTCTTTGGGATTAATCACTAACAACATATCATTTTTTTTAAGCACAAAATGTTCTGTTAAGTTTTGAAGAAAATTCAAATTCGTTTTCAATAGAATAATTAGAGCAAGTAATTCATTAACATTTCGGACGAAAACTGGATTAATAAAAAAAATAAAAATCTCTGGAATATCTAATGTGAACAAAACTCACTGTCACCATCGATATAACACAATTTTAACTAAACTCGCTGTTACATCAAACATTTGTTACATAAATATATTAGCTCTTGAAACACATTGGAGAGCACCATGATTCTAACATTTTATTCAATGCTTAAAATAATTTTTTACTTAAACACTTTAAATTTGAAATTTTTTTGAAAAAGACAGTAACTCTACATTGGCATTAATTTTATTCATTTTACTATAAAAAAATGTATCCGTAAGATTTCACTTGAATTGTAACAAAATAAGTGTATGTAGGTACTATTGGTAATAATTCGTGAATAAACTGAATGTTATTGACCGTAATGGTTTGTTAAATTAAAAATATTTCAACGTTTTATGTAAAAAAAGAAATATGTATCACTTTTTTGTATTTTAACGTATTTTTTGAAAACTTGAGAAATATGTAGGTATACGTAGTACAACTGCTGGACCGGCGAGAGGGTAGGGGAGATGGGGCAATTGCCCGGGGGTCTGGGCCTAGAAATGGTGCCCACACCTTTGTTAAAGGCCTGACGAAAGTGAGACGAGGTTTTTCTTTTTGCTCGTCAATTGTATTTTTGGGAAAGAGTTAAAAAAAAGTTTTTTTTTAGTCGTGCCCCGGGGGCCCACCATTTCTCTCGCCGGCCCTGAGTACCAGTATAGCATACGGTACTGCCGCTTGAGTTGTTTTACAAAGTGACGAAGTGAAATAAATGAAAAGGTTAAAATCATTAAAAATAAATTAAGAGTCAACAGACAATTAAAACCGAACAAACCTAACGAATCAGTAGATGAGTATAAAGGCAAGCAGAAACGTAGATAGGGTGGTAGACAAAACGGTAGAAAGGTGTTCATTAAACTACGTATGTAGATATATAGCAGTTACAACTTTTATTTCAAAAGAATAAATTGACGTTTTAAGTCCGTTTTAATTATTTGAATATTTTGTTTATAGGAAAAAAAGTATCTGGGATAAGAAAGGGGATCACAAGGAATACAAGGAATGGTAAATTATTAGTAAATAAAAGTAAGTGGATGGATATTCGGTTTATTTAAATACTTTTTAGAGATGAGAAAGATCAACTGATTTTTGATAATTAATAAATTGAACAGAGCCGGACCTAGAATTATTATGAAGGGGGGGGGGCAAACTTTGTTGTTGGCACCGTCTTCGAGAAAAATACAAATTTCAAAATTCAAAAATCCCTGCAAAAAGCAAGTGATGAGCAAAAAAAACTCAAATTCAACATTTTGGCGCCCCTGAACTTGCACTTTTATCGCCCCCTAACACCTGCAGGGGGGCACGTCCCTCGGCTGCCGCCCCTCCAAATCCGGTCCTGAAATCGAGTAATGAAGAGAAGAATTTCAAGACTAGTACAAATAAAAAAACAAACTAATACCGGCTAAACCGTCTTGTTAAGAGTAGGCTTGTTAACCGTCCGGTTTTCCACCGGACAGTTCGGTTATTTGTTCGAATCCGGTTCTTTATAATATATGACCAGACGCAAATTGTTTGATTAATTGATAAATTTAAAAGATATTTACATAAAATCATACTTATTATCACTCTTTCTATTTAGTATGACTTTGTATATTCTTCTAGGTATTATAATAAGCCATAAAATACTAAATACGAATAAAGAAAAAGAATAAATGGAAACATTTTTAGGTAACAAAACTGAGTTTTTCCTAGAACAACATAAGTTTTTGTATTTCTTTACTACCTGAAATTGCAATTGTTCCTCTATTACGGGGTGTTTTCACATAAACAGTATCACCTATTTAGAGGCGACATTAATATTTAAGCAACTCTTGGTTTAATATTGTAGAAAACTGCCTCCAGACATCAAATTATTCCTACTTTGTTTATTATTATAATTTCACTTTATTTAGGGATGACGTTCAAAATTTATTCGATTTCTTGACTTCGATTCCCATCTCTTGGTTTTTTTCGACATTATAGAGTATAGACTCTTAACTTTCTCTGAGAAACAATGTAACTTGATTAAGCGGACATATTTAATGCTTTAAACCAAAGTAAGTAATACGGATCGAAAATTAATGTTAGTAAAATTTTAAAACCAAAGTTAGCAATAGGCACTAACAAGGAATCATACAGAAGTGTTCGATTTTGTCCATTTTAACATAGGGTGGAATCGTCAAATGTCGACCGGTACCTTAAGGTTGGACACTGGTTGCATTTTCTTTTAAAATAAGATCTTGGATAGAAAATGCTTCACAAACATATAGAAACAGAAGGTTTGCGAGACAAAAAATGTACTTATGTGTCCATGTTTTTTCCAAAAGCTGTAAAAAACTCTAACTAATGAGAAATTCTAATTTGATCTGGACCTAACACGTAGTTGGTGAATTTCTTGTTTGTAAAACTCTATTTATTATAACAAATTCGATCTTTTATGTGAATTTCACAACCACGCAAGTGTATATTATATAACTTAGTAGTTATATAAAAACTTGATTTTCGTTTTTTCTTCTTTTTTTTTTATTTTAAATTTTATTGTAGTTTAATTCATAGATTGATCACTTATTATTACACGAGAGGTTTATATTTTTTCGAATAAATTTGTGTTTATCTAACGAAAATTTGTTGCCTAGCAATTTAACGAGAAGAACTGTCAACTAACAAAAACGCGACAGCGAAGCTGAAGCGTTTTGTTAGTTAACAGTTCTTCTCGTTAAATTTCTTTTAGGCAAGAAATTTGAGTTGTAGAAAACACAAATTTACTCAGTAAAAATATAAGACTCAAGTGTAATACGGTAAGACAATTTAACGAATAAAATAAATTAGTATAATAGGGAATATGCATGTTTCTTAGAAAATTGTGAAATATTTTTTAAAATATTGTATACGTGTTACGAATTCTATGACACGTATTCTGATTTGGTTAATTTAATTTTTTATAAAGAAATTAATGTAAATTATCCGTCTTAAATAAAAATGTGACGTAAGTAGTGATTAGAACACCGAATATGCCGGATGCATTACTGCAGCAAGATCCAGTCGGAAACTATAGATAAGGTATCTCGTAGAATACATAAGTATATGTTATCTATTAACATGAGCCAGCGGCGAAGCCATTGCCAAGCGTCGTAAGCACAGACCGCACAGACCAATGAACACTATTTTATTATACTACTAGACAAAGCGTAAAGCCAGTGTCTAGGCATTTTTCTTGAAGCAGGTAACAGGGTGAGACGGGTTAAATTTAATGAAATAATATAATGTCAATTTTTGAGCAAATACACATAAAGGGAAAAAGAAGGTACCTTGCTAATTTTACTCCTTTTATTTCTGCCGATGTAAAATCGGGATTTTTGGCAAAATATTCGCTCGTCATAAATACATCCACTTTTGGAAGATTATCTGATTGAGCTTTTACAAAACCCTTCTCGATCATTTCTTAAAATGTTTTTTTAATATCGTTGATACAAAGAAATATTATTAAATATTAGCCGTATACCCGCCTGATGGGTCAGTCAGTGTTAAAAATTTTTAAAATAAAGTTATATTTATTTTAATAGCCATAGTAACATGTTTTTATATATCTCTAATTAAACATATCAAACAAATAAAAATATCGGCGGATGAGAAAAGTAATAAACGATTCAGCAATCAAAGTGGATAACCGTAAGAACGAAATCAAACAAACAATACGTAACCAGTATCTGATGTTGTCATATCCTGTTTATATTGCGCGCGTCTCCAGCAGTGCCACCTACAGAACAAATTGTATAACAATGCTTCTGGCCTGGCTGGTAATAATCTACTTATGTGGAAAATCACTTATGACGTCAGCGCGCTAAATGTGACGTTTAAATTATGATAAGGAAAAATTAAAAATAATTTCTTTTTTTTTCTTAAATAAAGATGTAAATTGCATTATTTACAATATATTTTTGTGATTATTTGTGGTAGGCTTAAAATATTTTTGAAATAAAAAAAAAACATGCATATTTTTCATTCATATTATTATTTAATACATTGTTGCTATGGTTCTGAAATCAATTAAATTTACCAATACGAATTTTTGTTTCGTTTTTATCGTGTTTACCTACAATGAAATGGCCAGTGAAATATTTTGTAACATTTTTTTCGCTGTAAAGATTTGTCCTAACTTTTTTCCATGGTAAAAGTGAAAAAACTACAATATTCTTATGGAATTTGATACACATGGGTTAAATTGTCATAATTATGACCCGCACAATAAAATTGTATCAAAAATTTAGATAAAGTTTCTTAGAAACATTTTCAGAAATTAGTGAACTATTACGTTTTATACGTTTATCTACAACTAAATTAAAATTACAAAACTCTTAAATTTTACGCTTCTTTTATTTTTATTTTTTTAATTTACTTTATGTAATGTGCGCTCACGTTTGATATAAAATTGATTGATTTATTCTGATCCGTATCGAATATTTTTAATTTAAAAAAGCAAAACACAAACGTAAGAAAAAACAATACTTTTTTAATTTCTTGATAAATATATTTGTGTAGTTAGGTATAGATAAGATTTTGATTTTAATGCAATTTAAAAAAAACAAAACTAAATTATATATATATATATATATATATATATATATATATATATATATATATATATATATATATATATATATATAATTTAGTTTTGTTTTTTTTAAATTGCATTAGTTAGGTATAGATAAGATTTTGATTTTAATGCAATTTAAAAAAAACAAAACTAAATTATATATATATATATATATATATATATATATATATATATATATATATATATATATATATATATATAATTTAGTTTTGTTTTTTTTAAATTGCATTAAAATCAAAATCTTATCTATACCTAACTACACAAATATATTTATCAAGAAATTAAAAAAGTATTGTTTTTTCTTACGTTTGTGTTTTTCTTTTTTAAATTAAAAATATTCGATACGGATCAGAATAAATCAATCAATTTTATATCAAACGTGAGCGCACATTACATAAAGTAAATTAAAAAAATAAAAATAAAAGAAGCGTAAAATTTAAGATATATTTATATATATATATATATATATATATATATATATATATATATATATATATATATATATATATATATATATATATATATATATATATATTAGATAAAGTTTCTTAGAAACATTTTCAGAAATTAGTGAACTATTACGTTTTATACGTTTATCTACAACTAAATTAAAATTACAAAACTCTTAAATTTTACGCTTCTTTTATTTTTATTTTTTTAATTTACTTTATGTAATGTGCGGTCACGTTTGATATAAAATTGATTGATTTATTCTGATCCGTATCGAATATTTTTAATTTAAAAAAGCAAAACACAAACGTAAGAAAAAACAATACTTTTTTAATTTCTTGATAAATATATTTGTGTAGTTAGGTATAGATAAGATTTTGATTTTAATGCAATTTAAAAAAAACAAAACTAAATTATATATATATATATATATATATATATATATATATATATATATATATATATATATATATATATATATAATTTAGTTTTGTTTTTTTTAAATTGCATTAAAATCAAAATCTTATCTATACCTAACTACACAAATATATTTATCAAGAAATTAAAAAAGTAATGTTTTTTCTTACGTTTGTGTTTTGCTTTTTTAAATTAAAAATATTCGATACGGATCAGAATAAATCAATCAATTTTATATCAAACGTGAGCGCACATTACATAAAGTAAATTAAAAAAATAAAAATAAAAGAAGCGTAAAATTTAAGATATATTTATATATATATATAAATATATATATATATATATATATATATATATATATATATATATATATATATATATATATATATGTATATATATATATATATATATATATATATATATATATATATATATATATATGTATATATGTATATGTATATGTATAAACAGTCAATAGGAAAAACTTGCCGGTGACAAAGGACACCAGGTCAGTTAAAAAAATGATTTCTATCACAGATATACCTACCTAATATTATAATGAAGACATTTTTAAGGACAGTACTGTTAATGAAATTTATATATTTGTATTCGGATCTGTCTTATGGGTGGAGTTTCAAAAAAATGGCTGACAAAAAAGTTCATTAACACTAGTTTTATATATAGTAATCAGTGCTATATTAAGAAAAAATGGTAAATGTTAGAACTTTTTGTATTTGGGTTGATATAAGTCCGAAGCAAAGGAATTTTGTTGAAGAAGAGAAAATTTTACATCTGTAAAACAGTTAAAATGTGGTTAAAATATGAAAAAATGCGTGAATGAGTTAACGAATATTACAATTTACAGTATACAAATGTCCAATTTAAATAGCAAACGTCATAAAATAACTGGAGAACTGTAAATGAATGGAAAAATTAAATCAATTGTATGTATTTTCAGATTTACAAAATTCAGCTCATAAATGACATTTGAGAAAATGCACTTTAAGAATAGTCTGATTTTTCAACACCAGATGTCATATCGTCATTCGACAGATCCCAATAGATATTTGTATAATCTACTTCATTATCTACTTCAAGTTATGTTTCACTAAAGTTGACCAAATTTCTATTATTTTTTAGTGAGGCTTCACTGTACAATATATAAAACATCTTATATTTGTATATTGTATTAATAAAAAGGTAAATTATTAGTAAATAAAAGTAAAAGGATGGATATTCGGTTTGTTTAAATACTTTTTAGAGATGAGAAAGATCAACTGATTTTTGATAATTCATAAATTGAGCAGAGCCGGACTTACAATTATTATGGGGGGGGGGGGGGGGGGAGAAACTTTTTTGTTGGTGCCTTCTCCAAGAAGAATACAAATTTCAAAATTCAAAAATCCCTGCAAAAAGCAAGTGATGAGCAAAAAAAACTCAAATTCAACATTTTGGCGCCCCTGAACTTCCACTTTTATCGCCCTTTAACACCTTCAGGGGGGCACGTGCCCCGGCTGCCCCCCCTCAAATCCGGTCCTGAAATCGAGTAATGAAGAGAAAAATTTCAAGACTAGTACAAATAAAAAAACAAACTAATACCGGCTAAACCGTCTTGTTAAGAGCAGGCTTGTTAACCGTCCGGTTTTCCACCGGACAGTTCGGTTATTTGTTCGAATCCGGTTCTTTATAATATATGACCAGACGCAAATTGTTTGATTAATTGATAAATTTAAAAGATATTTACATAAAATCGTACTTATTATCACTCTTTCTATTTAGTATGATTTTGTATATTCTTCTAGGTATTATAATAAGCCATAAAATACTAAATACGAATAAAGAAAAAGAATAAATGGAAACATTTTTAAGTAACAAAACTGAGTTTTTCCTAGAACAACATAAGTTTTTTGTATTTCTTTACTACCTGAAATTGTAATTGTTCCTCTATTACGGGGTGTTTTCACATAAACAGTATCACCTATTTAGAGGCGACATTAATATTTAAGAAACTCTTGGTTTAATATTGTAGAAAACTGCCTCCAGACATCAAATTATTCCTACTTTGTTTATTATTATAATTTCACTTTATTTAGGGATGACGTTCAAAATTTATTCGATTTCTTGACTTCGATTCCCATCTCCTGGTTTTTTTCGACATTATAGAGTATACAAATGTCCAATTTAAATAGCAAACGTCATAAAATAACTGGAGAACTGTAAATGAATGGAAAAATTAAATCAATTGTATGTATTTTCAGATTTACAAAATTCAGCTCATAAATGACATTTGAGAAAATGCACTTTAAGAATAGTCTGATTTTTCAACACCAGATGTCATACCGTCATTCGACAGATCCCAATAGATATTTGTATAATCTACTTCATTATCTACTTCAAGTTATGTTTCACTAAAGTTGAGCAAATTTCTATTATTTTTTAGTGAGGCTTCACTGTACAATATATAAAACATCTTATATTTGTATATTGTATTAATAAAAAGAGTATTTAATTGTTTCCACATTTTTTTCTTTTATACCCATCACGTTCTTGTATCCAACGTTCCTATCGTCATCATCTTCATTAACTTGAGAGTAAAAAGAAAGAATATTTATAAAAACAGCTTTTAAAAAATAATTACTTTTTAAGTGAAAAAATTGAGTATAATTAACAGAAATAAAACAAAAAATAATATTAATACGATTTGAACGAAAAATTATATATATATATATATATATATATATATATATATATATATATATATATATATATATATATATATATATATCTGTATAATTTTTTATATTAATTATGACTATTTTGTGACAAAAAAATATAAATTCAAATTATAAAACTAACATTACTTATATTAAATTAAATATACATATTATAGTATCAATCCATATTTGATTTTTATTTAAGTGCACTTTTGCATCTGTTCTGACGAACTTGTATAATATCATAAAAAAATTTGTCTGACAAAATTGCAACTTTATCGGCTATTTCCATGTAAAATAAATTTTAATACGATATCACTGACGAAACTGTATGTGCTCGTAAATCGTCACTTTCAACATCACTAAAGATACGTGAGAATGGCGGCCGCCAAATTTTTCAAATACAAACAGGATGTTAATTTCCATTTTGAAGGCTAGCTTAAAAAATTTTCATACAATTTTCATTTTAGGGTATCTTTTACCCAACATATTATATTTCTTTATGTTACTACCTACATCAAAAACTTTTCTAATTTTTTGTCGCGGTTATGTAATACTAATAAATTTGATTTTCTTTTGTGTTGAAATTTGTAAAAATATATATCTATGTTTGTTCAAATAATCAAAATGTCAACAGACTCCTGCATACATACATATTTATATTGTATAATTCACGCAAGCAAAAATCGTACTTTATTATAAGTTGTATTTATTCCTGTTTAGTCTGCAAATGATTTAGCACACATACTTAAAATGTAATATCGTCGGCCTAAGTTGTTAAGCTGCTATGTCCATTTTGCTTAATTTTACAGGAGGAAGGAAAAACTGATTTTCGTTTTATTTTTACATTAATTATAATTTTTAGGATTCCACTATATTGCTTATGATTTTTAGTTATTCTCATTTTAAAAATATCGTGAAATTATGTAGAATATTATATTTTATTACCACTTTTTGGACTTGGCTGTTTATCTTTTGTAGATTACAAATTTTTCTTGGTATTTAGCAGGATTTCGAGGTAAGTAATGAATGCTGTTGAAATTGAAATTTAGAACTGAAACAAATTTTGTGCAATTCGGGCACTAAAATTCGTGATTTAGTCTTTCATAATAGAGAGAAAAGTGTTACTTTTAGTCCCAAGTAACTAAAAAATTTTTGCTCCGGCTTTTAAGTCAATCAACCAATTTACAGAGCTTTACCAACCAACAAGCAAAATTTAATTTTTTTAGTTAAGTAGCATTGCTAGACCATTTAAAATAATAAATAAATTCAAACTTGTAGATAACGACAAACAGTTATATTGCATTGTACAGTTTGATTGATTTATCCAAAGTGTACTTGATGGAATATTATTTCATATCGATTTTTTAGACGATTCTTTTTACATTTCATAACTTTTTATACCCGATGATATGTGAAGAACATAAAAATTTTGAAGAATTTTTGAGGAATTGATTTGAGGAATTAACCATTAACCATCTAAGTATTGTAAACCTGATAGTAATCTATTTATTATATATATTTTTCAAATTAAAACATGTTGCTTATTACACTTTACCCGTATAAAATAACCGATCGGCTCGGATTTATCAGGTATTCCGTTTGTGATTTTACTGTTAAGAACTTAGCAGTATTTCGTGACACTGATTATTATACAATTTTGATATGCTACTTGACTTATTATTTTATCTAATAATAGAGAATCTTTTGCTCTATCCAACGATACCAAAAAGTCATTTTTGGTCAAAAGTGGACTTAGCAGCTTAAAACATTAGGCCGATGTTGTGCATAATTAAATAATCATGGTATGTATATAGATGTTTGTATTTTAATACTAAGTATATTCTAAAATTTAAGTTTTAATGGATTGATAATAGTCAGGTGTCATTTACGCTATCTTTCAATTTCTGCCCTTTCATATTACCTTGTAAGTATAGTTATAAACGTGCGGCAATTAAATTCCGGGACTGAAGCTATATCTCAGCAACCAGTAGCGACATCTGTTTAAGTTTTATGTCATATGAAGTTTGGACATATGTGAACATAACCTAAAACTTTTTTTTCAATCGGTTGACATTTATCATTGTTTTTGATATTTTGTTTATCGGTATATTTTGTTACATGTCGGAAAACAATAATAACGTGCTGTTATTAAACACGCTAAACTTGGCACAAGTGCCACAGAAACGTTCAATATGATGCAAAAAGTGTATGGAAGTGAGTGTTTATCATAGTCAAAGACTTTCGAGTGGCACAAGTGATTTTTGGAAGGCAGACAATCACAGGAAGGCGGACAAACGAGTGGGAAGGCCAATAACAATTCGAACAGCAAATTCGATTCAAAAAGTGCAAGAATTTGTATCCAACGATCGTAACGTGACACTGAGAATGATGGAAGAGGCATTAAACATTAACAAAGAGACAATACGATAAATTCTTAAAGAAGATTTGGGCAAAACAAAGGCCTGTGCAAAATTTGTTCCGCACACACTAACCCAAGAGCAAAAATTGATGAGACTGGAACATTCCAGAGAGATTATACAAGCAGCAAATAACAGCTCAACTTCCTCAAATCAATTGTTGCTGGTAACGAGACCTTCTCTTTATTTCCAAAAATGAAAATGAAATTGAAAGGACGCATTTTTAATGATATTGAAACCATCCAAAGAGAGTCTACGCGCATATTAGAGGCAATACTGAAAATTAAGCTTGAGCAGGCATTTGAATCACTATTGGATCGCTGGAAAAAGTGTATTGAAGCAGGAGGAGAGTATCTTGAATAATTTAATAGAAAGATTTGAATAAAATTGTTTTGTTTCATTTTTATAGATCCAGTCCCGGAATTTAATTGCCGCACTGTAATTGTGACCTACTTATTTCTTAGGAAATAGTCTGCAAAAAAGATTTAAGATGATTTAATATTAATGGTTTGTGCGTTTCTTTATGGAATGGATATTCTATATTTGTAATAATAAAATAACTATTTTGCAAAATTCCACTTTATTTATAAAATATATGAGAGCTATTTTAAACATTAGTTGTTCATTTTCAAACATTTTAGGATTGACATGAAGTTTATTTCCTCTATGAAGACGATGTGAAGTATTTTTTGTAATTCTTCTACGCTTCCAATCAGGCCACATGATTTATGGAATGCGACTTAAGTGGAAAGTAGCTTCATATAAGCGTTTAGATTAATATCTTAGCTATTTACTCTGCTTTCAATAGTTATTATTGTATACGCACGTGGAAAAAAAATTAACGCCCTGTTCTCCAAACTTCCATTTATTTCTATCTAACGTACCATATATCTTTATTCAATAAATACTAAAACGTTAATGACATTGCAATAAGCAATTATTTTAATGTAGAAAATTTACAAAACACCCGAATGATTAATTTTATGCAATAATTTTCAACTTAGAGAAACGAAATTTGTTAACTAACTAATATGTCAAGTATCATGTGACAGTTTGGAAAGAAAAATTGACTGCGTTGGCATTTATGTTTGGAGTCAAGACATAAGAGAGAGAAAGTATTTCGAAAGCAACAATTTTGTAAAAAAAAATATTATATAAAAAGAACACAAGAGTACACCGGATAATTTTTAAAAAAACTTATAAAAACCAAAAATTATAAATATTTCTAAACTGTCAAAAATTGTTCCTTTAAATATCCATAAACCCCTTCGTTCTGACACCATAAGATCGTTGAAAACTCCGTATTTCGGCTCCCCACACCTTAGCTACGACGATTGTCATCTAAATGTACATATTCTACATATACTGTGTGAGTTTTTTCAGAGTTGCCATTTTCATTACAGCCAAACCGTTGATTTAATCGAAAAATTGTTCAAATAAGAGTTGTAGATATCGACAGCGGTAACCAATTGCTATAGTCAGGAGCTTTATAGCTCTTATGGTTTTCGAGGGATGATACAAACTTACAGATTTTTAAATGAGACTATATATTAATTTTTCGATAAAACTGATCTACCGCATCAATTAACAACACAAATGAGCAAAAAAAATTTTTTACCCAAGTTTAATTTTTTAATTTTTCTTTATGTTAGGTGGTGAAAATGTGCATATGTACTTCAACCGATAGTGTTCTGGTTGGTTGTATTTCAATTACATCCAAGAAAAGAACCTTTTCCAGTACCATTTCTATCATAAAAATTTGGTTGTAATAAAAATGACAACTCTCAAAAAACTTACATGGTACAGTAGTTTTGCTTGCATGAATTGTACCTACAGTATATGATGTATATGATATATAGAAAACATTATCAAATATATAATTTGAGTCACATAAGCGTACCGTATTACCGTGCAAAATGAATTGATATTCCACTGAATTGCGAATAAAATATAATATTATTTTGTAAAACGGATGTTTTACACACGCATGGTTGGATTCTATCAATGTAAATATACCTACGATTTTTCCTTCTATCTTTTCACACGTTTTCGCTTCAGAAATAACTTGCTACTTTTATTTATGTATCGAAATGATAAATGATTTTGCCTCTCAAGTAATGACATTTTTAGCAGCGAAACTTCCTACGTTTGAATAATTGATGCTCGATACTATTTGAAAATGTACCACCAATTTGTAGATACAGGTTAATAGATAATTATATATATATATATATATATATATATATATATATATATATATATATATATATATATATATATATATATATTGTAACGCGGTGTGGGTGTGTGACCGGTTCAGAATGGTGTAAAAGTGTTGTATGAGGTATTATTAGAGTGTCGAAACCATAAACCGATAAGCGTGATATGAATGTAATTCGGTTATGGAACCCTAATCACCGCGTGTACAGTTACGAAGCTTGATATTGTTGAAGTTAAAGTTGTCCCCGTGAAAAGCTTCGTTGAAATATAACTTATTAGCGCAAGAGGAAATCCGGGTTCTTTGAGTCATAAATAACACAGACAAAGATTTTTCGATGTATATTTATTTGATGTTAAAATATTTTCAAAGTTCATTCTACAACGATTCACAATTACGGAAAAACTTTTACACATTTTGTAAATTAAGAACGTATGATAAAATCTGCCGTGGAATAAAGCAAAACTTAAACTTTTAAATATATAAAAATTGTGACGAAAATGAATATAAAAAACAGTTAAAATGAACCGAGAACCCACGGCTTATTATGACCGAAACACGTCTTGTTCGTGTCAATGTTAATTCCCGATTGTCCGCTTTGCCATAATCTTTCACCTTTGTGCAGTCGACAACCCCACTCCAAGCGCCATGTGTGCGATATCTCCGTAATACATACTGGTTAAACTACCGCACACATTCGCGTATTGTTAACATATTAAGCGAAACATAACATCAATTGCTGTGGAAATTGTCATATCATGAATGTTGGCGGTAAGCAAATAAGCATAAGTGATTATGCAAAGTCAGGACGTAGAAGTAAAACTGTTTGCCTATATTAAAGGCCACAACCACACGGTGTTACATACGACGGCCTCAAGCTCAGATATGGAAAATGCGAAGCATTTTCCATGAATGAGCTGAAAAAAAAGGAAACAAAAATTGACGTGTCGTTCTCGGTACATAGAAAATATAAATTGTGAAACTTCAAAATTGTTTGGATTTAATAAACATACAAACGTAAAACAAAAGAACTTATAAATAATTCAGACACAACAAACCAACACAAAAAAAAATTTTCAACCCTAAAATTCCTTTCAACCGTGGTCATAACTGAAACAGGTTGAAAAACAAACCACTAAAGAAAATTGGCGAAAGGAAATTTTAAAGTTGTTAATTTTACAATACAGATTACATATTTACATTCATTATTTGTAATATAAAATTTGAAAAAGAAAAAATTGATATAATAAAGTTATTAAAGATTTACATTTGTAATTTCGATGAAAAGAGAAATTTTGTAAATATTATAAAGGAAGATGAATGAAAATGAGCTTAAATTTGTGACCTTTAAATTTTTTACAAACAACGACTCATAGTCAATTTAAAATGTGTAGACGAAATTGAAAAACTTAATAGAAAAATATAAAGGAAATGTACAAAAATTTTTTGATTAATAAAGATTATGCATTCGCAACGATGTGTTAATTTATTTATGTTTGCTCCTTAATTATAATTTACTTACAAAATTATTTTATAAATAAAATACAAATCAGAAACTTAAATGCAAAAATTTATTTTCTTAACTAATCCTTGATATACCAAAGGTGGCTTAAACTAAAGGGTAAACCATAAAGAAAATTTACATAGTTAAAATTAAATAAAACAGTAAAGGGGAGAATATATTTTTAAAACACAGCATTAAAAGGTAATGCCAAAAGTAAGACGCGAATATGTAATAAATTTTGGTTGAAAGGTAAAACAAAAATTACGATTGAAAGTTGTTTCTAATATAGCCAGATTGCGTTACAATAAGTCATGGTATGTGATAGTATCCAATCGCAACTTGTATTGTATTATGCAAAAAGGGAGAGAACAAAAGAAAGTTGAAACTAACACGTGCCTATAAGTGTGTTTGTGAGCTCCCCTATTTAACAAAATCAGGCTACGTGAACTCAAACAAAAGGTGACTTCTAACTTAGGTAAAAGGAACCATATGTTAATAAGACAGACCACCCAGGAAACTGTAAAAACGCGCCAACTAAAAGGTGGTTTGGACACATCTGTTTATAATGCAAAGTTTTTTTTAAAAAAAGGGTCGCGATATAAGACCATTTGCAAGAAAAAAAAAAATAAAAAATAATAATAACTTCTTTCCTTGTCTTATCTGTTGAAAACAATTTGTTTTAAAAAAAAACTATTTTACATTAAAATTCTCCGAAACTCACATATAGTAAAAAATAAAGGGGTGTTAGGTGATATTATAAACTGCCGAACATCTGCTAAAACTAGATATAATATCAAAATTTTATTGTATTAACAAATAATCGTAATGGAAAGTGTTGACAAAACATATTTGTTAACAAGATGTTAATATTACAGCTGTGGAAAAATTAATGTTGCTTATTATACAAGAAAAAAAAAAATTAAAACTTATTGATAAGAAATGTGGAAGAGTAAAATTAAAGTTTCTCACTTATTAAAATTTGATTTTATGATACTGGAGGAAAAAAAAACTTTAAACACGTTATATAAAAAAAAAATTCTAATACTAATAAATAGACATATTTTTTGTTATTGACTTTCATTTATTTCAAACATATTTTAAAATTCGTATTTTTCATAGTACATTCTTGCGTATAAAACTTAATTTCATATATTCCTTCTTTTATCTTAAAAGCAAAGCAATTTCCCATAGGAACTACATTGAACATAAACTTTATGACCAACCTGACAATAAAATATCAAAAGAAAACCTTCACCCCCCGGGACTTTTCCAAATAAACGCATAACTTCACTCCCGAACATTTTCATCAAAATTCCTATACATATAATATAATAACTCTCAATAAATATCAATATTCAAAATAAACTCATATTTGGTTCTACCCCTTACTCTTGGTGATAGACCATAAAAATATAAAAAAAAAACTTTTTGGAACAAAGTTCCCTACAAGAGGGTGAAAAGTACAAAACAGTGTCAGGTCTGCCATAAGGTCGAATACAAAAAAAAATTATTTTTTTTTTTCTTTTATTTCGTTACTATGGTTTTATAAAAAATTTTTTTTTTTTTTTATATAATATTATTATTCCTTTCATGCATAAAGTAATTATTTCTGCTATTGAGAAAACTTACATGTAAAATTTTAGTGAGAAACATAGTTATAGGCTAACGTATAAATGTCATTGGAATTTGTAACAGACTGTACTGTTCAAATAAAAGTAAATTTTATAATTTTGCATTCTAATTCAACGGATTTACAAACAAAACTTATTATATAAGTACTAAATATTCTTTATGAAAATATTTGTTATAAACAATGAGAAAATGGAAAAGTAAATGTGAATACGCAAAGCAAAGGTAAGGTTGTAAGACAAGACCCCAAATTTATAGGTGTAGTACAAATCGTTTAAAATTATAGGCGTGTGTTAGTCAGTTTACCTGATCAATCGATAAATGATATTCTCCTAAAACTAATTTGATAATTCTTTGGAAATTAGAAAATATAATTGTCGAAATAAATAGAAATCTTTTTATTGGTTTGATAAAAATGTTGATTAAGATAAATAAAACGTTATTTTTACTCTATTGAATAGGTGAAAAAAGGCGAAAATCAGTTAGGCTGTAAACCGCATTGGCCCTTGATTTTCGAGGAGAAATGAAAATTCAAGGGAGGGCCGGAAGGATCGGTGTCAGGTGCTAATTTTCCAATGCCTAGAGGCTTAAATTTGTAAAAGGTAATCAAGACAAACTCTGAAGTATTAAACGGATGGTATTTTAACAGTAAGAGATAGTGAAATTTTCCATAAATAAGGTTCGAATATTTATTCGATTTTTCATTCATCCTCGTATATTTTAGTTCAATTTTATTCCCAATGATATCCGAAAAAATGTTAACACTTAGAAAGTTACCATTATTTTCACCATTGAACGAGTTAACCAAAAAAAATATGTGGGTTTTCGAAATTTTTGATAATTTTCTTTTCTTTATGGGTTTTTTTCTGAAAACTTTACCCCTTTTACCAATATTTGCTACCTTTTCAATTCCGAAATTTTTTCCGCCCCATTTAAACTTTCTTTTCTTAATTTTGGTTCTCTTTTTCCTATACTTATTTTTCCTTTTCCTAACGTCCCTACTCCTGACTTTAATTTTAATGTTTTTAGCTTTGTTACGCCTTCGGGGTTTACTTGCCCGTAATTTTAATTTGGGTTTAACAGCATCGTAATCTAAAATATAGTTTTCCAATGTATTGGGTACCGTATTTGAAATATTGTCAGAGTAATTTTCGTTATTAAAATTGTTATTAAAATTTTGGGCTTTTAACAAATTATCATTGATATAATATTCCTTATTAGGTTCATCGAACAAACGATTAGTAGGAGGGAATGACTCGTTACTGTTAGTTACGTGACATTGACTGTTTTCCATTATCTCAATTTTATTGTTAATATTGGATACTACTACATTTTGGTCGTCAATTTTTTTGTCTAGATTGTTAAATTTAAAGGAGGAAAAACTGTTGCTTAAATCACTAATACGACTGCCAATTCCTTTAAGTTCAATGTATGAATCACGGTTCTGAGTTTTAACTTCGTTCACAGAATCGCACAAAGCATTTATTTTCGAAAAAAGAACGTCTAATATAGATGGAAACGTACCTTCTATTGAGATTTGGTGAGAATTAATACGGCCCTGTATATCGTTGCTCGTATTGGAGGCTTCGTGTGTTGAGTTGATGCCTGAATCCGACGATGCTTCATTTCCGCTGGAGGATGAGAACGTTGTTTCTGAAGGAACTCGTGTGACTTGATGAATTGAACTGAGTGGAGTTGATACCAAGCCGCTGTGTTGTACTGCCGAAAAATCCACAAGAGTTGGCGAGTCGGCATCCATAGTGATGATCAGTCCAAACGTTTATTGAAAAATCGTACCGGATCGTCCCAATTGAGAAAACGTATAATGGTGTTCTATGACTCGTCCCAAAAAGATGCCATTCTGTAACGCGGTGTGGGTGTGTGACCGGTTCAGAATGGTGTAAAAGTGTTGTATGAGGTATTATTAGAGTGTCGAAACCATAAACCGATAAGCGTGATATGAATGTAATTCGGTTATGGAACCCTAATCACCGCGTGTACAGTTACGAAGCTTGATATTGTTGAAGTTAAAGTTGTCCCCGTGAAAAGCTTCGTTGAAATATAACTTATTAGCGCAAGAGGAAATCCGGGTTCTTTGAGTCATAAATAACACAGACAAAGATTTTTCGATGTATATTTATTTGATGTTAAAATATTTTCAAAGTTCATTCTACAACGATTCACAATTACGGAAAAACTTTTACACATTTTGTAAATTAAGAACGTATGATAAAATCTGCCGTGGAATAAAGCAAAACTTAAACTTTTAAATATATAAAAATTGTGACGAAAATGAATATAAAAAACAGTTAAAATGAACCGAGAACCCACGGCTTATTATGACCGAAACACGTCTTGTTCGTGTCAATGTTAATTCCCGATTGTCCGCTTTGCCATAATCTTTCACCTTTGTGCAGTCGACAACCCCACTCCAAGCGCCATGTGTGCGATATCTCCGTAATACATACTGGTTAAACTACCGCACACATTCGCGTATTGTTAACATATTAAGCGAAACATAACATCAATTGCTGTGGAAATTGTCATATCATGAATGTTGGCGGTAAGCAAATAAGCATAAGTGATTATGCAAAGTCAGGACGTAGAAGTAAAACTGTTTGCCTATATTAAAGGCCACAACCACACGGTGTTACAATATACATATATATATATATATATATATATATATATATATATATATATATATATATATATATATATATATATATATATATATATATATGTGTATATATAGGTATATATAAGAGTGGTTAATACTCTAAGAAGTATCATCGTATTTGTGTTCGACCGCAGCTTTAATTTTTGTTACTTTCGGCCACAAAAAGCACCTTTGGTCACATACCCCACTTTGGCGAGATAGCGACCAAAGGTCTAGCTGGAGCCATAGGTGGTATCATATCGTTCAACGTATTTTTATTAATATTTATTTTACTTCTATAATTCTAAAACTTTTGGTCTATTCTTACTTAAAACATAGTATAATAATAATTTAAATATCCTTTCTACTTAAACACGCCCAATTATATTTCAATATAATAATAGGTACTATGTTAAAACGGAATTATTATTATTATTATTGTTTTATTATTATTATTACTATTATTATTTTTTTTTTGTTGGATATTGCAAACAAATGATTCTTTTGTTCACTTCAAGAATGGGCCTAACTTTATTTAATTCTAATTTTGACGCAAATTTAAATTTATATATATAATATTGTATAATTTTATGTTGCTGTATATTTATATGACAAATTTTGCAAAATGCCCAAAAAAATACTTTACCTTTAGTTTTAAGTTGAGTAAATCAGTAGTGTCTACTATTAATATAATAATAAGATGGAAATCTTGGAATAATGCTAATATTATAACTGCGAAAGTGAGTTTGTTTGTTTGGCTTGTTAACGAGACGGAGCAAGATATTTTACCCCGAGAAAATATATGATCCTCGTGGCACAATTCGTGTTACAATTTTATATACCTATAACTTTTATCTTGCGATCGAAGCCTTGAGTATACTATAAACCAAAGTAATTTCATGAAAAATTGTGTTCAAAAGGTTAAATAAGAGTAAACAATTGTCATAAATATTTTTATTAATATACGACAAAAAGTAGTAAATTTGGAAACTAATTTCATTTGCTTTTCAGAACACATAAAAAAAATTTAACACGAACCAACATAATAAATTCTCAATGAGGAAAGAAATACTTGTCTGAAAATGTTGGCTGAACGCCTGCCAAAATATTTTTCTAAATAATTTTTTGCAAATACCTACCATATTACTCGATTCTGGTTTGGCGATAATATATTGAAATTTGTTTTTACTTGTAAATAACCATTATTTTGTTTTGTGACATTTTCAAACTGTAACGATCGATAGGGAGACATCGACGTTAAATTACGTTAGCTGTGCTGATAAACAAAGAAATATTGTCGAACAACAAGCTGTACAACCTTCAATTTGAGAGCAATATATAAAATATTTCTTCATACAGAGTGTCATTCTTTGTGAATGTTCATTTAATTTCTTTTACACATAATAGACAGTATTTACTCAAGAATGTGGTTAAGCAGAAGTATGAAAATTAGTTTCTCAAAGACGTTTTTACGAAAACAATCGCTATTGATATTGAGGCCATATTGTCTCCAGTGATCTTCGTCCGAAGCAGTGATTAAAGGCACTTTTGATTAATACACTGATTGTAATATAAAACGTATGCAGTGTAATTCTTTTTAAATACATTTTTTGTAAAGTGTACATTTTAGTTACATTTATTGTAAAGAGTAAATGAGTAACGAATTTCGTTGTACGAGATATATAGCAGTATGCGAAACATGGTCGCGTATCAAAAGTTTGAGGAACACTGTCACCGTAAAACCGTCTAAACCCGGACACTTTTTTACATTTTTTGCTATAGTTTTATGTTTATACATGTTTCCTTCATAGATATCACCAATAAAGGTATTACCATTAGAAAGAGCGTATATTATTTGTTATATCCCTGACCCATTTGTTTCATTATAAGTAAAAATAAAGAAAATAAAAAATAATTAGTAAGTGTCCGGGCCTACACTCCCAATCCGTCTTGAGCCGGACACTTACTTAAATAATGTAGTAACATGCAAACTAACCTCTCCCGTCGGGTTTAGGACAGTGTTTTATCTCGTCTGATGTCTTTGAACCTGTCACAGACTTCAAAATATTTTGTGGAAAGGGAGAGGAGGCAATGCATAGTATGCCTCTCTATAAAGTGAACATACGATATGACACCAGATGGAGGCATAAACCGCGTAATTCTGGGGGGAATATTAACGTATGGACAGTGGGAGTTATAACTGGTGCGAATCGCGGTCATAGTGTAATAAACTGATGTGTCCGAGTCTAAACGGATATACATATATAGCATGTATTTTTTTATATATACATCGAATATAACTTCAAAAATCATTAAATGATGCGCGATAAAATTCTGAACACATACATGTCAAAACTAAAACAATATAACAATTATGACGAAAATTACATGTCTAAGTTAGACACACATTTATTTCTTTGAAAAACTGTAGAATAGTAGTCCTGTAAAATGAGATAATAAATGTTAAAATCCGTAGTTTTTATTGGTACAGCTGTTTAGAGGATGTTTCTCTCTCTCTAATGACGTCAAGAACAAATGTTTATTGTTGCAGGTTAATGTAGAAATTATTTAATTTGAATATTGGTGCGAAGTGTCCGATTTTACTAGACGGTTTTACGGTATATAGAATATATATAAGTAATCTTTAGTAAGTTTAGTTTGAGTTACGTAGTCGAACTTCGTATCCCCTTCAGGCAAAAGTTCATAACGAATAATAATATATTATAATGATTCCTGATTAATTTAAAATTTAATTTAAAACTATCAAAATATTGTATATTTATGGCAATATATTTTAAAGACGGATTATGTTTATTAGAAAAATAATATCGAAGATTTCATTGATTTTAAGGAAACACTTTCCCCCTTGTATTTGCTGTATGTTGGATAAATCCATTTTCTCGAGTCTTTATAAATTCTATAATTCTTACTAAATGAAACACTTAGTGCATAATATGACTAAAAGGTATTGGTTTTTCACGTAAGTGGAAGCTGTCTGCCACAATGATGTTAAAATGTCATGTTTGTTAAAGTAATGTACCGTTAACAGTCAGCGGTAGTGAGTACGGTTAATTTTCGCCATTAGATTGATAAGTTTAGATAGTTTGTATATAGACAGGTCTAACTATATGAAACTATGGGACAAACTATTATGTTGGTATGTTGTACGCTAGAGTTGGTAGTAGAACACAGTACTAATTTATTAAAAATATGCAAATTATGTTCTGCATTACCGAGAACACTAATCAAAAATGATTATAAAATACGTGCCGTATAGGAGATGCTTCTTATATTTTAATTAAAGTTGTGATATACATATTTAAAAAAAAAATGAAATTGAATTAATTTTCTATATTATGTTAATTAAATTATGGAAAAATTATCATGATAATTAAATTACGTCCTTAAAGAAAGTTTTTTCTTTCAGATTTCATTGCTTGTTTCGGATAAACTTGGGGAACTTGTAAAGTTTTAGGGTAATTGTCGTTTATGTGACACTGTAGGTACTTCATATGTATAACTTCCCTAGATCAAAACAAAACCATTGTAGAAATATAATAGATGTAGTGTAGTAAATGTAGTGTAGTAGGCATTTTTAACATGTAGAATATTAAAGAATGCCTACTACACCACATTTTTTGACAATTTTCTATTATATTTCCACAATGGTTTTGTTTTGATCTAGGGAAGTTATACATTTGAAGTACCTGCAGTGTCACATAAACGACAATACAGTTACTATTGGGACTTTCTATCAGGGGCAGATAACTTATAGCTTAATATACCTCTTTCGATTATTCTTGATTATCTCGAAAACTGTAGGAGATAGGAAAAAACACTTTATGAGACACAACACTTTATTTTTAAAGTACTTTCGATTGATGTATATAATTCCAGGGTCGGACCCACTGGAGGGGCGATTCAGGAGACTAGAAAAGAAAAAAAAAATTTTACAATGTTGCAGCCCTTGAATTTTGATTAGACTTGATGCAGTAATTAAGTGCATTAAGGCACAGTTACTGAATTTTTTTTGAAGTGGTCGCACAATTGGAACCCTATAAAATAACATTGGATCGGATACTGTCCTTGTTATCATCCTTAATAGCGAGGACTAATACGATAATAAATACGTCTAATATTCTTGAGTGAGTAGTTACCAAGAAACAAATTTTTGTAATTTTTTAAATTTTTTTAGTTATCTCCATAACTACTCAGTTTTGGCCGCCAAAATTATAGATATCAATTACTTACAGCCTTACCATACCGGTAATATAGTTATTAAAATAATTCGCTTCGGGGGCAGATTTACTGTGCTTATCTTGCTATATCCTTTCCATGCAGTTGAATTGGTGGTCTTTTTGAGCTAGTCACAACGCCTTGTAGCTGTTTTTATAAGTGCCACAACACCAATTTCACGTTGTGGATTACTTTAAGATGCCACAAGGCGTTGTGGTCGATTTTTTCGCTCAATGAGCGTTTTTGTTTTTTGAGCCTAACATAGATACACATAATATTATATATCATGTACGAAACAAGTAGTAAGAATTTTGAAGTACACCAATACCTCGCTTTGCGTTTTTTCGAAGTTGTGTCGGTGCTAAATTAGTACTAATTTTCAGTGTGCGTCGTTAGATTTTCGAAGTTTCGTTGTTTTGGGTTCGAGTTTTTAATTTTTTTTTCGAAATTTTTTGACATTTTCTTTTTTCTTCTTCTAAAAGATGGCACGACTTTGTTGTAATATGGTGGATATTTTTTGTTAAGATTTTCTTTATTTTACCAGTTCAACGCAAAGCGTTATATCATGATGGTGGATATGTATCTACTGATGTTGTAATAAATATTGATAATAGATTGCAACTACTTTGAACATGGAAATGTTAAATTAAGTTAAATAGACGAAATCCATATTGCCGGATTATATGGTGGTTATCACATGCTAAATGTATTGTACGTAGTTTTAAATTTGGAAACAAACTGATATACAAATATGGAACGTATTACGCGTGTGATGTGTGTTGAATTAGTTTCTGTATCGTGTACGACATGCATTGAAATTTGAATTTGTCTTTTTTTTGTTTTTTGTATGTATGTAATAAAATTTTATATTATTTTTGTTTCTTAATTGTTTTTTTTGTTAAATTTTCTTTTTAAAAGTAATATTTTCGTAACCCTGAAACCTATCTTCCATCTTTACATGGTTTGCTATAGGAAATCATAATTCACTTTGCGTTATTTCAATTTGCGTCGTATTCTTTTAGAACGTAACCACGACGCAAATTGAGGTATTGGTCAATTGGTGTACAAAAAAGAAATGAAGGCATATTAAATTATAGTGGCTCTCTTCATAAAAATTCTTTTGGTTTGAACAAAAATATTGTTACAAATTGATATTTATTTGATAATGCTATTCGTACCGCATTTGTTTGTTTTATTATAATGAGATCATTAAACGGCTAGTTCTCGTAGTGCTTCAGTGGTAAACCACCTCTGACTTGCGTTCATAATATTGTAATATACGTATCATGCCAAATATTATTAAAAGAAAAGAAAAAAAATACCAAAATGTATGCGTACAATGTCTATATAATAATATTAAAGCCACATTATTAGGTAATTTTAAGAACAATGTTTTTTTATGGATGCAAAACACGTACAGTCACTCCCAAAATTACTTGGACAGCAAACAAAAATAACAATATATAATTTTTTGATGAATTTATTTTGATTATAAAACAAATCGATTTCATAGATACATTCATAAAATGTATGAAGTCTCTACACAATAAATATATATTTATTACTTTCACAATCAACAAGGAAATTTAAAATATTTAAAAATATTTAATGCTTATGATAATCATCAAATTACAAAATTATTTGGACACTAATTAACTATATAAAAAAAAAACAGCTCATTCAAGTAAAATTAATAGTTTTAGTATTTTGTGACACGTTCTTTAGTCTTAATTACGGCTTCCAAACGTCTTGGCATTGATATAATTAAATTTTCGGTTACAACCGGACTTATCTTCGGCCATTCTGACTTTACATAAGTAATTAATTGGTTCATATTCGAAATATTATTTCTTCTAACTTTAGTCTTTAAATAATGCCATAGATGCTCTATGGGATTTAAGTCAGGGGACTGTGGAGGTGTCTGAAGCAAATGAGGTACTTTTTATGTTATCCATTGTCTTACCACGTAGGAGGTATGTTTTGAATCATTATCATGTTGGAACATGTAATTATCCTGTATTCCTAGTTTTTGTACACTAGGAAGTAAATGCTGTTTCAGAATGTTTAAATATACAAACCTGTCCATGATACGATCTAAGACGTGCATGTTCCCCACCCCATTTGCCACCATACATCCCCAAATCATTACGGAGCCACCTCCGTACTTTACAGTTGAAACCACATTTTTTGGATTTAGCGCAGCTTTTCGTTTTCTCCACACAAATTGAGGGTTTATTGTGTTGATCACTTCAAATTTAGTTTCATCGGAGAAAATAACTCTCACCTCCAATGTAATAATTTGTTTTTAGATAATTTTTTCTTTATTTTCATGTTGTCCAAATAATTTTGGGAGTGACTGTATATAGGTATTTGGTGATTATGTACAGACAAAACGTATCTTAAACTATAGATTTATATGAAGAAACACGTAAGTTATTGTTGTCTGTTGAAATACTGGAGTAATGTTCCCATTGAAAAGACCAAAGTTTTAGAAAGAAATTTGTATATTCTGGTGTTTTACCGTTGTAGAGAGATTCTAATCTTCGAGTTATTTATTTGTTTTTATTTATACATTATTCTTTTCAAGAGTCACATCGGGCTACATGAAAAGTATGTACCTACCTTCATCTATTTACTCTTAGTAACTGATATTTATAAATAAAATTTTACCACAATTTCCGGTTACGGTTTAGGGTTGCATTTTTATTACAAATTATAGCGATGTTTTACATTTAAATAACCTTACAGTGAAGTTATGAATTTTTTCAGGATTTGAAACGACTTCGATCATTCGTCTTGTTTTCACTCAGTGAATTTAATTCAATAAAAATTATAAAAGTTTACGTTTAATTAAATTTGCTCCATAAGGTGTCTTTAAACTTGTATATAACTTTACAGAAAACTTTTTTACAATATTAAATTTTAGGATTTCATAGTCAAAACTTCAGAAAGCTTATAGTTTTGTTTTAGGCTTATAATTCTGTCTGTTCTTTTGTCATATGCTCATAATTAAATATGAAGACTAAGTTGTGTACAACCATGCTATAAGTTGACTTTTCAATCAGCAAGCAGCAAAAATGTTTCTGGACAATTCTGAATTAAAAAATTAATTTTATAGTTGCCTGTGTTAAAATAGTGTCAAAAATGGCCTGAATTGTATTTTCATCATCTTTACTTTTATCCGTGCAAGTAAGTTCTTCATCTACTTGTATAAATTGGTTAGCTTTGTGAATCTCTTTTTGTTCGCCGCTTTTTTTAATTGTAAATTCTGGAACACGCGACACGAACCACGCCTAAACATTGTGACCCTTCTCTCCAGGTAACGGTTGAAGTTCGGACATCATTTCGGTCCTTCGAGCTGCGTTAAGTATTAAAACGACTATGTTTAAAAGTTATGTATTAGTTTTTTTTTTTTTTTGTATTCAGTATGTTTTGCTAAATATTTTATAACGGATATAAACGCTTTAGAAAAAATTTGCATTGGAATTTACATAGCT
Organism: Brachynemurus nebulosus; assembly: GCA_035578155.1. Lineage (NCBI taxonomy): Eukaryota > Metazoa > Arthropoda > Insecta > Neuroptera > Myrmeleontidae > Brachynemurus > Brachynemurus nebulosus. Next base: position 1,383,956 of record JAPWDM010000052.1, on the reverse strand, counting down.
ACATCCTTATAAAAGAGTATAAATATGAACGCAAGATCTTTTTCATTATTAAAATAATTTTTTATTAAATATATTTATAGAAATATTTTTTAATATGCCAAGAATTTTATTAAATACTTTTTGTTTTATCGATAAAAACGAACGGCCATTATGTAACTTTCTAATGTTAATATGAATAATGAAAATATTTATCTACATAATATCTACAGTTTTTTTTATATAAAAAATTCAGTTTTATAAAAAAATAAGGAACTGATATTATTGTATCACTTAACGTGAAAATTCTAGTAAAGAAAAATGAGTACAGAATTGTTAAAAATTTATTTTTCATAGAAGGTAATAAATGTCGTGAGATACTAGTATGTAAAGATTGTAAAAGATTGTAAGAGAGCAACGAAGTACATACTGAAATAATTAATTTAACTACTATAGTTTAATACACTTTATAAAGTTATAGTTTAATACACTTTACTAAAGGGTTAACTAAAATATTTCTACACTATACATAAAAATTTTCGTTTACAACGTTTTCAACCTTACAAAGTAGGCATTTAATTTTGTCTTTTAAAGTTTAAAATCTTAAAAGCATCTAATTTTGTATTCGACTAAAAAAAACATTCACAAATTCTTTAACAAGCAATTCTAGTAACGTTTTTTTTTTCAATTTTAGAAGTATTTGCGAGATCCTGAACAAAACATAAATGTTTTGTTTTATTTTTAAGGTACCATCGCAGTGTGATTAATATCAATATTTAACAATACAAAAATATTTATTTTTATTTATTTTTATTTATTTTTTATAATTATTATAATTTTTTGAAAAAAGTGTCTTTAAAAAAGGCCGAAATTCGGTGCCGACGATTACAACCGCAGTTTTTATCTGGAAAAAAAAATCAAATAGATTATCAATCTGTAGATAAGCCGCTATGGAGCTTTTTTTTTTCTTTAAAATTTGAAAAAGTATGGTCCATTTCACTTAAATTTAACCATGCTTCATCACTTATGAATTTAAATAATTTCCGTTTTCTTGGTTTTATCTCTTTCATTATTGCATATACGTACATTTTAAGTTTGCAGTTTGTTTTTAGAAAAGAATAGAAGATTGATTTGTTTCGGATATAAGAATTATTTCATTTTTTAACGATGACTCATGATCAATTGTATTTGAAATAGGGAATACAAAATTTTTTACAGTTTTTCGTGTGAAAAAAATTGGTAGATTTCAAAAGGAAAAAAAACTCCCATAGGAATATAACGGCTTACCTACAGATTGATAATCTATTTGATTTCACTGATAGACAAAAATGACCTTAATGAAAGTTAAATGAAATTGAATGGGTTATTTTGTATTTACAACTAATTTGTAACTAACCTGCGTTTTTAAAAAATTTCAGTCACCCCCAGTTTTTTTTGCAACAGCTAATTTTTTTAAATTAAATATGGTTAAAAATTATATCTAATGAAGAAAAATAACTTATATTTTAATTTTACTCAGGATTTTCGGGAATATTTAGCGTTAGGTATATCTCCTTTGAGTGTCCAACAGTAGTCAGCTAACATGTTCGCATTCCACTTGCTACCAGTCTTGCCTACCTTCATCTTTAAAATAAACGTATTGTATGTGTATTTTTCAAACGATGCTAATCTAGATACTAATATATTTTCCGCAGCAAACACTTTTTAGCACTTAGTAACTCAGCAAGTGGTAACCAAAAAAATCAAGTAAGTAAGTTTCATACAACACACATACACTGGAAGTGATAATTGTGAGTAATAAAATTGTTAAATGTTGAACACTATGATTCGTTATTGGAATTTCACTTTGCCCCAAGCAAGTAAGTAACAGGTAAATTATTAAGTGTTGAAGACTGGTTTGTTATTGGTATCTCATTTTGCAGCAATTAGCTTAGTGGCCCTTTATATCGAAGAATTTCAGCAATTTTTCAACGTGTGAAGGAAATCAAATGATTTCTCCGTGTATTTATTAATTACGAATTTCCAATGTTGACATGCAACGTATATTCGTCGGATTACACTTTCATCAGTATCATCAAGTCATTTACCAGTGGCGATTTCAGCAGGTAAGGCGCGGGACTACCCAACAATTTTGAAAAATGAAAGAAAAAAATAAGAAAAGTTGATGAAAAGGTTTAAAGTATGTTCTAAAGTTAAGCATTTTTCTAAATTCGTAAACATTCTACGGTCTCAGTTTTGCCGGATATATTCTTAAGTACAGCTTTTGCTAAACGAGACTTTTAGCGAATTTCCAGAATGAAATTCAGCTATTACTGTTATAACGCAACTTGAGCCCGGGACTATGGCATAAATTTATTTTGAGGTCCCTAGAAATCGAAAATAATATTCGCTAAAATTTATATATATATATATATATATATATATATATATATATATATATATATATATATATATATATAACGAAACGTCCTACTTTTACGAAATTTGGTGAAAATATTGGAAGTCCCAAACCGTTGGACCTTTATTTAAAATTTTTTCCGACATTTTTTACACCATTGAAACAAGGAGAAAAAATCACACAAAAAAGGCTTTTAAACTATTATTCTATGTCAACTAGTTTTCGAGAAAAACTAATTTTTTTTAACGGAAATTCGCTATGTTATGCAGAATGCTGCGACAGGGGTATTTTTATTATAAAAAGAATCAATTGGCATTTAAAATCAATCAATCATGATTGGTACTTAATATTTTGGGCGTTATTGCTATAAAAAGAAAAGACTGCTACAATCTAATGTGTAACTCTCATTGTAATACATTGTAGAAGAGATCAGTTTACTTAAGATGAAATGGAGGGGAGTTTCAATCCAAACTGTTTCTGTTTAATTTCTGATAATTTTATAATTTTATAAGCTATCTAAGCATTTAATCCGAGATAAAGTAGCTTCATATGGTTGAATTTTATATTTATATTTCCTTAAACTTATTTGAAATAATAACTGCTTCATTTTCCTATGTCGCTCAGACCTACATAACTAAACACTTAAATCAAGTTTAACCTCCTCGTTCCAACCGTCGACCGTAGTCGACATAAAATAACATTTCGTAAGGAATTTTTATTAGCGCTTTAGAGTGGGTTGACAGCACCGACAGGAGTACCACTGTCTTCCTCATCGGTAGGAGCACATTACAGAATTTTTTTCAGTTGGATCCACGTTCATTGTTGATATTCCACAGCAGTTTGAAAACAGCGCATCGCTACAAAGGGTAGTTCCCAACGGGGCCATGATGCTGGCACACCCTCTAAAAAGATAAACATTGAAAAAATTTTGTCTAATAGGTCACAAATTGGTCATAATTGGTCACTTAGTCCCAATAATTGGTCAGCAATAGAAAATTTTTAAATAAATTTTGAAAAATTTGTAAAAATTTCAAGGTCACTCAAAAATTTTGGCACACCATCTAAAGAAAAAAATTAAAATAGTAAGGGCAATCGTTAGGATTTTAAACCCTGATAATTGGTCAGTTAAAATAAAAAATTGGTCAGGTCCCCAGGATTTTAAAAAAATTAAAAAAGGCTTTTTCATACTGTGACGCATGCGCGAAATCTCTACTGGTGAATCTAGCTGTCAGTAAATCTAGTCGATACGTTGAATTTTTCGATAGGATAGAGCCACCAGTATTCGACCAGCCTATTAGCCTATATTAGCATTATTTTTGTATACTGAAGCATTTATTAAAAAAAAATTGATTTTAAATCAAAATTGCAATTAAAGAATCATTTTTTTCTATGTAAATTATGTATTTATTTCTTTTCATTAAAATTTTCAATAAAATTGAAAATAATCAACAAACATTGATTATATATTTATTGTTTTTATTTCAACTTTATTTTTTGTTTTTTTTTTTTTTTTTGGTAATTAATTTAATTTTTAATTTAATTATCAATTGTTTTATTATACACATTCTTAAGTATACCCCATTTCAAATACAATTGATCATGAGTCATCGTTAAAAAATTAAATAATTCTTATATTTGAAACAAATTATGTAATTTTCTATTCTTTTCTAAAAACAAACTGTAAATTTAAAATTTGCGTAAATGCGATAATGAAAGATATAAAGTCAAGAAAGCGGAAATTATTTGAATTCGAAGTGATGAAGCATGGTTAAATTTAAGTGAAATGAATCATACTATAAGATCTTTAATCAAGGAATATTGGAATATTTGTCCACACAAATTTGCCCTACTATATTTCTTGGAAAATAAACGTTATTTCCTTATAACCCATTGTTAGGGCTACGCGATCTTAGCACCCCAAATGTGAGATTTCGAATAACCAGTTACATCATTCAAAAGGTCAGAAATTGGTCATAAAAGGTCAACTGGTTTCATTAATTAGTCAGCGATAGAAAATTTTTTACTAAGGTTTAAAGTTCTTTCAAGGTCAATCAAAAAATTTTAGCACCTCAAAAGTGAAATTTCGGATAACCAATTAGATCATTTGAAAGGTCAGAAATTGGTCATAAAAGGTCAACTGGTTTGATTAATTGGGCAGCGAAAGAAAATTCTTTCTTAATTTAATAATTTAATTCTTCATTAAAATGCCTTAATATATAAAAATAATGCTAATATAGGCTGGTCGAATACTGGTGGCTTTACCCTATTGAAAAATTCAACGTATCGACTACATTTACTGACAGTTCGATTTACCAGTAGAGATTTTGCGCATGTGCCACAGAATGAAAAAGCCTTTTTAATTTTTTTTTAAATTCTGGCGACTTGACCAATTTTTTATTTTAACTGACCAATTATCAGGGTTTAAAATCCTATCGATTGCTCTTATTATTTTCGTTTTTTTCTTTAGATGGTGTGCCAAAATTTTTGAGTTCCATAAATTCTTAAGAAATTAACATTGTTTTAGATGTCAATTGAGTAAGCGTTATTCCAAATGTCTACTATAGTCGACATCAAGTTTTTCAGTAAAAAAAAAAAAAATTAAAGTGCTTTTTTGAATTCTTTTAATAGTAGTGAACATAAATTTTACAAAAAATCAAAAATTTGAAATAAAAAAAATTTATTTGGAATGAGGAGGTTAATCGTAAACAGGTCCTCCTAAGCCATATTATGTGATTCACTGAAGTAGATTATAAATGTTGTTGAGGATTACGTTTTGTTAAATTTCAAAATTATAAAGTAAACAATTTTTAGCTTCCAGAAAAATTATGCATGTAAATTACATATTTATAATATAGAAAAATTCGGAGCAACCCAAAATAAAAATCTTAAAATCGCCCCTGCGATTGACAACATAGTACTCCGGAGTACTTGCATTTAACTGTTTTATTATTTTATTTTTTTTTTTTTAATAAGAGATGTTTTAGCGTCCATAAAAAATAAAAAAGGGAAAATATGCAATAAAAAATAATTTTTTAAAATACCAGTCACACAAAACGTTTGCTTTTCATCATCGCTCCTCCCTTATCTCTTGTGTTTTTGTTTCGTTATCGACGCCGGGCTCGTAAAAACGTTTTGAACATCATCAGACCATCCATCTAGACATCGATAACATCGTCATAGACATCGTCAATGATAGGATAACATGATTTGAATACATCATTGGCAAACAGCAAGCAAATACATAAACGATTCCAAGAACATCGTACATAATAATTTTTAGCGTCGAGTCGTCAACGCTTGCATACATTATCTTTGCTTGGATGTAAAGTATCATTTATTTTGCATAACAATGCCTACACACTTATCACTTTGATTTTTTTTTTTTTTTTGGGTTTATCTGTCTATGGTTGTTAGACCGTGGGATAATAGTTTATTGTGTAAGTTTGGATAATAATTTATAACTAGTTTTGCACAGTGTTTGTTCTATAAAGGCATTACTATGTGTAGTTAATATAAAATATGTATAGTTCATTGTTTACGTTTAGGTTTACATAAATAAGTGGTGTTTGAGTAGAAGTATTAGGTGGCCGGGCAATTCCATGAAAAGATGGAATTTTAGTAAATGTCCATTTTAAATGAAAAAAATATATAATAAAGTACTGGACATAGCAAACAATATGGATTTTGTTTCATCGTTTTATTTATAATAGTTTACGAGAAAAAAAAGTTTGAATAAGACCACTATTTTTTGGTATTTGGTATTATAACTCCGCGAAATGTAAAGATATTGAGAAAAATCCATACGTATGGTTTACTCTTTCACTAAGCTACACAATCGCATACATATCGTTGAATTTCATTTCTTGGGCAAATTCACCTATGGTAATGGTTCCAGACTCTTTACATTTTTCTTTCTGCCGAAATAATTATTATACTCGTTTTGAGTATTATTTTGATTTTTTGTCAAGCTACGAATTCGAGTATTGGAGGCTATCAAAACCGACAGACGTTTTTTTAATTACTAAAGATAAACTTTTATCTTTGTTATCTATCATATCTATCTATCCAAAAAATCAAACTAATAAACTATTTACTTTTTAATAAAACTTGTTGTAAAGTGACTGTAATGTAAGTGACCAAAGAGGGTGTAGTATAAGTGACCGACTAAAAGTTACACTTTTATCAAAAATATATAATAAGTTACGAAATTTCTTATTAAAATAATTTATTGAAATATTATTTGTTTAAATTTATTTAAATGAAGCTGTTTGTTATTAAAAAAGAGCAGAAAATTCTCATTGTATAAAAGATGAAAAATTATGTTCCTTTTTGAGTAATGCAAGTGACCTTGAAAAGATGAAAAATTATGTTCCTTTTTATCTTGTATAAAAAAAAAAAATTATATGCATTTTTTGTTGTTTGATTTCCTTTGTTTAAAAGTTCAAATCATATTTGGTTTAATTTGACTAAATTTTATTGGATTTACTCATTAAATACGAAAATTCCACAGATTTTAATCCCAATTTTAAATCAAATTGTAATGTAAGTGACCATGGAATTACCTTGCCTCCAATTTGCATAATTTTGTATTCAGTGTATTTGTATGCTGATTTATGTATGATTCTATGTATTCTAGTTCAATGTTGATCTATCAAAAGAAAAATAAATAAAGAAAACGCTTGGTTTAGCACTAATGTATTCTTTTTGAATATAGCATTCGAAGCCGAGCTTTGAAGTTTTGATAAATCTGAATGGATTAATTTTTCCTTTATTTTTTCTTTTGTAGAACATGGAAATCTAGACACAAAAAAATTACATCATTTAATTTAATTTCTTTTTTTTTTTTTTTGAAAAGTTCCACATAAAAAGTTAAGGCTTGATTTGTCTTGATTACTATCATAAAACTTTTATGTGAGTTTCTTGCCAAGATTAGTCATTAGTTAAAAAAATCGAATATATAACACTGGATTAATCGACAAAATTTTTAATTATGTTTATAGTTAAGCCAGAGTCGGACTTAAAGGGGTGACAGCGGGGCACGTGTCCCCTGCAAGTTTTTACGGCCGCCAAAAAGGCAAGTTGAGGGGCGCCAAAACGGGAATTGGGTGTTTTTTACTTTTTGTACAAGTCTTTAAGGGCGCCAAAAACATATCTGACGATTCTTTTCTTTTGCTCGTCACTTACTTTTTGCAGTGTTAGGGACGCTAAAAACGTAATTTGACGTTTTTTTTTCTTCTTTGCTCGTCACTTACTTTTTACAGAGAAAAATTTAAAAATATCGGTGCGCCAAAATGTGTGTGTGCTCCTCCCCTCGTAATAAGTGTAGATCCGGCCCTGAGTTAAGCTACGTAATTCTGCTTCTAAAATAATTAATTACTGACTTTTTTTGACTGACGTAGCATTTAGAAATAAACTTTATGACGTAACTGAGAGCTAATGAACGGTTTCGCACAAATTTTGAGAACAAATATTAAAATAATTTTTTCTAGCAGTTTTTGGCATCATTGTTAAGAATGAAAAATGTATACATCGTATTTTAAAAAAGTTTCTCAGAATTAGTCAAATACTCTATTGGGCCACGTGATCTTTTGGAAATATTTTCACCAATATGCTTATACAATACATGCGTTTTGGTTGTATTTGTAACATATTAATTATAAATTTTTAAATTTCAAGTACAAATTTAGGCGAACAATAAAAAAAAAAAAAACGTTACCAGAGCGCATGTGCAAACTCATCACAAGAGATTTTTCATTTTTAATTCGTTTAATTTTTTGAACTTACATGTGCATAAGCCAAACAAATTTAAATTGTATTTGATGGGAAAAAGAAGCTAACAAAGTATCCAAAATTCAGTATCTATAGACATTAGACATCTGTATCCAATACAAATTTATTTCCAGTATCTGTATCTGTATCTAGATATTAATTAACTCTAAGTATTTGTATTTGTATCTGTATCTGTATCTAGATTTGGCTACATCTGTTAATTATAGCTATTACTTCTAAAATAATCGCCCCTATATAGTTTCAGTTGATTTCACTAGTTTAGAACGTTTATATGTGTATATAAAATATGTCTGTCCTTATAGATTTAAGAACGTTAAATAAGGAAAAAATGTCAAGAAAATTCCATCACGCCAGATTAAGAAAATAATTATTAAATTAATTTTAATAACTAAATTATTAAAAAAAAAATAATGAATTTATAAAATAAATAATTAAATTATTTTAAAAAAAAAACTATAAATTTCAGTATAGTAGCTCAATGAGTAAGACAAACATATTCATCAAAAAAAATTAATTGGGTATGAATAATATTGAAAATTGTCACCCTTTTTTAAGGGGATGTATGTCAGTCAAGAATATGTCGACAGTGATTTTGAAAGGACCATTTGGTAACTACAAGTAACAAAATAATGTTAGAAACTCTTTTAAATAATCGATTTTTTTTAAATATTTGACGGCTTCTTGATTCTCAACGATGATTCATGGAAAAAAACTTGAGCAATTTGAAAAGTCATGTTAGAGCACGGCATACAAATATTATTATATTATAGAAGGCATTGTAATTAGCAGCTTACAGTCGCCATTCGATACATTTTGTGACGTCATTTTGACCGAGATAAATAATTTAACTTATGTCAAAATTGTTCAAGGATTTTGAATTTAAATTACTTATTTTAGTATTTTGAATTGTAAAAGTTTATAAAATATTTAAAAGAGTTAAATTTACGGTAAATATATGAAATAATTATAGTGAAAAAAATCTAAAAATAATAAAAAAATTAAATTTTTTGCGTTTCAGTCTGATGGGATTATTTGTGTAAAATTGGTAAAAGCATGTGGGGAAAACGTCGTTTTTAATTTAGCGACAACAAAAATTTGCTCTGATCAGTTTGAAGAATCAGACTACACTAGTTTAAAAGAAAAATTATGAAATACTCCAGTAGAAAAACGACATTTAACTAATGGTGTTTTACTTTCTAAAAATCTTCCCAAGCTTAATACAGTTACTGAAAGAGAAAACAGAAAACAAAAAAATTGCATAAGAGATAACTGACAAGTGTCGGAAATTATTAAAATTTATAAACGGTTTGGTTTTAAAATTATGCGTTTTTAATATTAAATTTAATAAAAAGTAATAATTACAAGCCTGAGACAAAGGAAACGAAAGCGCAGCATAGTATTAAAAACGATAAAGTTAAATTTAAAGAGATTGGTGTATTCTTAAGATTATTTTGCATTTTACCTACTAATTTCATTTTTAGATTAATAAATAAAATGGTATATAGACCGATAAAAATTTTATAAATAATCTTGATTATTTATTCATCAATCATCACATATTGATTTACCACTGAAGGTAAAGAATTTGTACCTACTTCAAAATACGCTTGTACAATCGTATTGAAATACTTACTAAATCAGAAAGTTCCCAAACATAAACACTAATCTGTGCATAAATATATTAAGAAAGAAAACTGAACAAAACTATTTTGTAAATACACCAATACCTCAATTTGCATCGTGGTTACGTTCCAAAAAAACACGGCGCGAATTGAAACGACGCAAAGTGAATTATGATTTTCTATAGCAATCTATGTAAAGATCGAAGATAGCTTTCAGGGTTACGAAAATACTACTTTTTAAAAAGAAAACTGAACAAAGTAAACATTTAAAAAACAATAATAATATAAAATTTTATTACATACATACAGAAAAAAAAAAAACAAATTCAATTAAAACAAAATAAAATAATCAATTAATTTATAAAAACAAAGTAAAAATTAATCACTCTCTGATGAGTCCATAGTGGCTGTTGTCGTAAGTCGGCTTTCTTTCACAAAAAATTGGTCCAATGTTTGCTGAACAGCTTTTTTTTTCAACGTAAAATAAATTTCCAACACGCTCAAAGTAGTTGCCATCTATTATTAATCTTATTACAACATCAATAGATACATATCCACCATATTACAACAAAGTCGTGCCATCTTTTAGAGAAAAAAAGAGAATTTCAAAAAACTTCGAAAAAAAATTAAAGACTCGAACCCAAAACAACGCAACTTCGAAAATCTAAGGACGTACAGTGAAAATTAGTATTCAGCAGCGACGCAACTTTGAAAAAACGCAAAACGAAACGACGCAAAGCGAGGTATTTGTGTATTTATTAATAAAATGCAATAAGTCATACAAATATCGGAGGGGTGGTTTTATTTAACATTAAATTTCAGGCTAATTAATAAATTCCAATGCGCAAATAAAATAAAATGAAATAAATCAACATTTTTGATTCCTTTTTTGGTAGTTTTTGAGTATACATTCATAGGTTTACTATATCTCATTAAGTAGATCGGTCTGGATGACGTCACAGTCATCTATCAAAAAATTAAATAGATTGCCTTGGTATCCATAATATAATGTGTGTAAGCCGTGATGTTAGAGATACTAGGTATTAGGGATACTTTAAAAAAACGAGGGAAATTAACTTTAGTTTATTTATTTATTTATTTATTAATTTATTAATTATTATTATTTTTTTAAATATTTTAAAATTGATTTCATGGAAGGCATTTTTTTTTCACTTAATGGATATTTTATTTTAAAGAGGATAGTTTAGTTTTTCTCGTTACTTTTGAAGATATTCAAGTTAGAAGTACATATTTTTTATTTGGCCACAACTTAAAGCAATAGTCGTAGAAAGGCTTTTAAATACGAAAATCAAAGGTACGCTCTATAAACGCACGATACACACTTCATTCAAAAAATTTTCTGTACTTTCTGCACAATTTTAGAACAAAATAATTTATTTTTTAAGGCGATTAACATTTTAAAAACGTATTGTCCTAGGAGAAAAATTTTTTTGAATTTCAGCACTTTAATTTCAATATTGGCAATGTGCTTGTAATGTATAGCGAATTTGTAAGTTTTGTTCGTGTTTAAACGTACGTTATTAATATCCCACCAGAAACATAAATGTGAAAAGTGGGCAAGTTCTTTTTATTGTGTTAGCCTGAAAAACAATTGAAATCAAAATAAACCGTCAAGTTCCAAACACATTTTTCGTACAGAATCGGAATAAAATAAGTTGTTTTAAGAAATACACATCAAGCTTTTTTAAAGAAAATAATAGAAATTTTTCATTAGAACTTGGGCAGTTTTCAACACCAAGTTTAATATACATGATAAATGAGTAAAAACTTCCCAAGTTCTAATGAAAAATTCCTATTATTTACTTTAAAAAAGCTTGATGTGTATTTCTTAAAACAATTTATTTTATTCCGATTCTGCAAGAAAAATGTGTTTGGAACTTGTTTTCAGGCTAACACAATAAAAAGAACTTGCCCATTTTTCACATTTATGTTTTTGGTGGGATCTCACGACTTTTTGTAGGCAATGTAGTTTAATACAAACTTGTTCAATTTAAATGTTTATGAATTTATTAATCATAATAGGCAATAATAGTAGGCAATTTGTTGCTATAAATAATTATTTCTTTTTCATAGATACCGGCAACTTGTAGATTTGAATATTTAGGAAGGCTTTGAGTAATATTTTTTTTTAATATAAAATTGCCCTATATTTTTCAAAAGAAAGGGACACAAATAACGAAAATAACGAAAAATATTATGATTTTAGATTTTTCCCTTTACTGTTTGATTAAGATCGATATTCTGACCGAATATCAATTTCCTAGGTCCACTGAAAATTGGCCAGAGGTTTTGATGATCCGTCAGTGAGTGAACGAGTGAGTGAGTGCCAAAATTATTGATTTTTGGAGGCCTATAACTCAGGAAATATTAAAGTTAGATCGATGAAATTTGAAATTGAGAGTGACTTCAAGTGTGTTATTGTGTATACAAAATTTTAATTCAATACAACAAGTAGAACTAGAGTTTTAAGGGGGTCAAAAATGGTTTGAAATGGTTCGTGTAAATATAGCTTGGTGCACGTACGGCTGGTGAGAACTTGTCGACGCGCTACCGCGCTTATTGATTCATATGTTCACTTATAATGTTTAGTTAAACTAAACTGAAATAACCGACTTACTTTGATATATATGACCAAATCATTGTTTTAATCAAAAATTATGTAGTGATTGGAAAATCATCAAACCGGATCGTCTGAGAGTCAAACCAAGGATCTCTTAGCAACTAGTCAAGTACTCTGCATATGAATATTAACGTATGTATGTTTAAATACGAAAAAAAGCAATATTATAGACATAATGTCTACAAGCACATCGAAATAAATTTCTACCATAATTCCGCGTTCAAGTCTCACCATAACAGTAGCTGCAATAGCTGAATTTTCCATTCGGAAATTTGCTAAAAATAATTTAGATGGTAAATTTTCAAAATAATAGTAAATTGTACGGAATAAAAAAGTTCGACATTGAGAAATAATTTACTATTTAATTTTCAATATCACAGATTGTAGTAGCAATGTAAAATCTTCAATCATATATAACTCACTAACACTTACAACTTCTCTATTGAACTTGAATATTAAATTTTATTAAAACTACGGTTCTGAAACATGAGCTCGTAACTCATTTGAAAATTTAATTTGGCTATACTGTCTATATCCTTTTATCCTCAAAATTATGATACCACCAACCTTTGCGTAAAATCCTTTTGAATTGCATATGTTATCACATTTGTATATATAAAGTTAAATAAATAATATGTAAGTATGTATGTACATCAGGCTGTCTGTAATGCCTTAATTTATATTCCGTTAAAACTATGAAATAGAGTAATAAATTCTCTAGGTATTCTTCCCCCATTAATCCATATCCGGGTTCGTAACGTACATATGCCGACCCGAATAATAAAGTCAAGTAAAATTTTGACAAAATGTATTTTTTGAAGTATTTAATGAGATTAAAAGAATAAGCCTTTCAAATTTTTCATTCCTGATTTCCTGAATGAAGTTATTTAAACAAAAGTTTGTTAAAGGAATCTTTAGTAATTTGATCTTTTTAATGTTGAATAATACAAATAACTTTGTAAAAATCTACACAGTATAATATTTAATAAAGAAAATTTGACAAATTTTAACCGTAAAAAATTATGAAAAATTATTATTATTCCACGTTTCTTTTCTGTTTTACGAGGGTGGATTGGAAGGTTCGTAGCCGCACATAGGAAAAAATTTCTTAAGATTTTCAAAATACCTTTTCATATTTTGCTCTAACCATTTAACAGTAACTAAACAAAGTTCCAGACGTGCAGCTCGGGTAATATACATATTTTTTACAATTTTTATTGTTGCAGTTGTGTTTGATATTTATTGTCGTTTGTATTGATGGTGAAAATTCACAATTGTGGGTTTGAATTACTTCCGTAGCCACCCTACTTATCTGATTTAGCTCCATCGAATTTTCATCTATTTTCAAATCTAAAAAACCATCTTGGAGGAATGAAATTTTCGACAAATGAAGAGGTTCAAGCCGCTGTGGATGACTACTTTGAGAATCAATTTTTTTAACTGAGATGAAGGCTTTGCCGGGAAGGTGGAATAAATGTACTGAGCTAGGGGGTGAATATATGGAAAAAACAAAAATAATTTTGTTCGTGTCTAGCTATGCATTCATAGTAGAGCTACGAATTTTCCAATCCACCCTCGTAGTAACTTTTCATTACATCAATACCTACAAATAAAATAGAAGTGTCTGTCTGTGATTTTCGAATATTGAGGTATTTCTTTCTTTCAGTTAGGAAATTCTATATATAAACCAAATCTAACGTTAAAAAATTTTTTGCCTGTCTGTTTATACGAAGCAATTTAACTCAGAACCACTAACGATATATATGGAGTTGAAATAAAATTTTAATTAAAATATTTTTAACTTGCTGTCGCTTCCGGTTGTACCGGAAGTTAACATCAACTTTGTTATTTTAAATGGTATGTGGAGTTTCTGACAGCACAGTTTAATTCACTGAAAATTCTTATTTATATTCTATCTGACAGTGGTATTTCAGCATCCTTAGCTTGATACAGATTGGTCGCATAAAGCAATTTTTAAAATATTGTTTGTTTGTTGTGTAGAACTTTTCTTAAGAGTGCATCACCCTATATTTTTACATAATTATGTCGAAAAATGTAAACTCCATTTCTTTATGTCAATTATGCCTAAGTTGATATTTTGGAAGTCATAAGAAATATATTATGAAACGATGAGTTGAGTTAACTAGGGGAAGTGGTATGAAAAGGACGCGTACTGAAAAATACAATTCAAATTATGCGCTAAATACAAATCCCGCCAAATCAAACGTATTTGTACTGTGTGGTAACACTAATGTAGATATGTTTGTTCCTGATTTTAAGCTGCTGTCATTTAAAACATGGTAATGTTGTGCTTGTAAATATTTTATGTTCTAAAGTAATTTTTTTAAAAATTTTTCGGAACGTTTTCTGATATACTGTAAGTATTTTTTGAAATGTTTGTAATTATAGACAGTTATTTATTCTTTCAACTAGAGGAAAACAACAGATTAGATATCTTTTAAATAAAATTGTAGATTTAAAGGCTAAATTTTTAATTTGAGTGTGATATTTATGAAAGGAACAGAGCAAACAGTTATGAAAGGGACTACCCTTAAGACAGTGATTTCGTATTAGTTTTATTTGAATATCCACATGTCACAATTGTTTCTCTATTATCGTGTCAATAATTAAATTTTTTAAACTTTCTTCTTGTTTAAAAATTTCGAACAAAAATAATCAAATGAAAAACCATGATTTTAATTATCGATTACTAAAACCACGCATTTAATAATTAATCATCGATTACTGAAATCATGTGGTTATTCCCATTATGGAATCAAATTTTTTAATATGTAAGTTCAGTAAGATTACCTTCGTAATAGTATGAACCGTATGTCTTATGTACATAAGGTGGAAATTTGAACAACATGAATGATATTTAGTATCGTCCGTTTCATAAATTATCATGTCCCTTTCAATAGAGTCTTTTGATGAAAGAGACAAAATGCACTTTTTTAAAAACTGAGAAAAATTACAATTAATAACAAAGAAATGTTTATTATTGGATTTTATTTGAAGAGTAAGATAATTGAAGTTTCTAATCCCGTTCGTAACTAATTTGTTATCTCGCTTATTTACTAGAACGCTTAAAACAAAAACGTCCCTTTCATGTCACTTCTCCCCTATTATAAAGCTATTTACGGGAATCGAAAAATTTAAAAAGAGTAAAGACATCAAAAATATAAGAGTTTGTTCGCTTATGAAAGAAAAATTTTTCAGCAATCAATTTTAAATTTGATTTTCAGCTTAAAAACGTTGTAAATTTGTTTTCTTTTTCCTTTCTTAAAAAAAAAAGAAAGCTACCTAAATCCGAACCTTGCGGGCCTAAATCTACTTACGAATATTGATTGTAAATAAAGGGAACATTAGGAGTTATAAGTCATCAGCAAAATACAATGAAAGAGAAGATTAATTTAAAAATTACGCTACCGGTTTCGGAAGAGCATAATATGCTTCCGTCTTCATTTCGTTTGCCAACACTGTAACCTACGGATAACTTTGGTTAATTTTATATTCTAAAATATTGTTTCACAATGTAATTTAAAAAAACAAATAACGTCTTTCTTCTTCTTTTGTACAACAATGTTTTCAAGTTTTTAAATTTTAATTTCAATTTTATATAAAAATTTTTTTTATATTTTTCCATGTAAGTAATTGCATGTTTTTGACAACTATTTGTTTTTTTACCAATAATTTTTTAAATATGCATTGTATTTTTATATTTTTTTTATTTTTAACTAAAGGAATCGCCTAAAGACGGAAGCATATGCTCTTCCGAATTCCTAAAGTTTTATGGGTGGTTTTTCTTTTTTTTCTTTTTTTTTTTTAGTAAACTAACTTTTTTCCGTAGGTATATCTGTGACTAGAGTTGCCCCCGTTTTTTAAGAAAATAAAGTATCCTTAAAATTTTGTGCAAAAAAATAAAACACAGTTAACGAAAAAAAATGTACGCGTTCTCATATTTTTAAGATTTTGTAGTACAAGATAATCCTTAAAATTCATTATATCTATCATTGCATTTACTAGCTTACTCCCACTTGACCACTTTTAAATAGTCAGTGTCAGATCTTACGCAATTTAATAAACAGTATCGTTTTGATTTTTTAAACTCATTTAAGACATTTATTGTTAGTGATATTTGAATTATTTTCCTAAGTAATAAGTTGAATTTTGTAGATTGATATTTTTGTAGATACAAAAAAATTCTAGGTGGCGTCTGTACTAGACAAAAGTCTGAAAAATGGACGTAGAATCTCACTGTTATTAATTTTTATGTATTGTAAGTCGTTTGAAAAATTATTTTTTGAACTAAAATAAGTTAATAGGAGGAAATTCGCTATGTTATGCAGATGCTGCGGCAGGGGTATTAAATTAATCTTCTCTTTCATTTTATTTTGCTAATGACTTGTAACTCCTAATGTTCCCTTTATTTCACTATTACAGTCATCTAAACCTTTATATTTATTGACTATAAATATTTAGAGTGCTGATTAGAGTTACCCGAAGTATAAAAACTAAAGTGCTTTAAAGCATTTGCTTAAAAAATTTAAGTATATACTTATGTGAAACATAATAACATCAAAATATTCTTCCGGGATAATATTGTTAAGTCAATTTAAATATTTAAATATAGATTATTCATTACGAAAACTTTGTGGGTCAGTTCATAACCCACAAGGTAGAGCGAACCTCGCCATCATTCGCTTAGGTTAAAGACATCAAACATTTATTTATTTTTGTTTGAATTTGTATATTTAGTTTTTATTTTTCTCAAAACACTGAATAATTTTTACATTAATGTGTATAATTTAAGTATATATTATTCTTTTATGTTTGATGTGAAAACGGAAGCAGCAAATATTTTTAGTAATTATTGTTAGTAATTATAATATATTTGAGAAAACACATAATACCTATGTACATATTATAAAATAAAATATTACCTGGCTAATTATATCAATGTTATTTAAGTTAACATGCTACGGATATGATACTGATTAGTGCCTATGATTATATTAAGTAATATATTTAAACTAATAGTCTACAAATAACATTTATATACCGGTTTAAAATATTCTTATTAATAAATCTTTAATCTCTAAGATGAGACTTCAATTTAAACTATAGATAATTGCGCATACTGAATCTCTATGAAATTCCTCAAATCGTTAATGGATATGTAGTATGCAAAAATTCTGATCTTAAATTTCGATTTGAAGAAGGATTAGTTATGGTCAAATTATGGTTTTGAACATTTGCAAGTGTATTTACCATCATTTCAGTTGTATTGTGATAAAATATTTTTTTTTAGAAAATATTAATTTCTTTATTAATAAAGGTTTGATATTGTTTCGCGATTTGTAAAAATAAAAGTTTAGATACGACGGAAAAGGAAACTGATATAAGTTGCCTATTTGTAATGAAAAAGTCTGGTAGGGTGGATAATGTAATATGTAGTTATATTTAACTAAAATATTGATCGAAACTAATAAACTGGTGAAAATTTTTTTGAAATCTGTCAGTAAATAATGTAGAAACAGAAGATCAAAATTTAGGACGGAATAATTGATTCCCAACTCGCCTGTGATGTTAAATATTGACGTAGTCGAGCATCAAGTGTTGTCTTTGAAAACAATATTTTCTTATTTATATGTTCAATGTTTTCTTAATTCTATGTATAGGGTACATAAATGACTTTTTGTGCATGAGTAGTGCTACTACAAACCTAAAAGGAGCCACCATTTATTTAAACCAATTTTGTCCGTAACACAGAATGTGACGTTATTTCTGGTTATAATTTTTAATGTTTATTTAAATTATGGAAAGCATGGATGGGTTTCAATGCATGCAATGAGGTTATGGTGGAATGTCAGGCTTAATTAATCTATAGCTATGCGGGATAATTAATTAAGAATACCATGGGGTTGCGCGTTAAGTCTGACACCTAGAGCATAAACTGATTTTATACGTTGAAATTTTGATATAAATTTCATCCATTTAATTTCTTGAATTAAGTAAAAATTAAAAATCATAACCAGAAATGAGGTCACATTCTGTGTTACGGACAGAACTGGCTTAAATAAATGGTGGCTCCATTTAGGTCTGTAGTAGCACTACTCATACACAAAAAGGCATTCATGTACCTTATACATAGAACTTCTTTACTCTATTAAATGAAACAGAACTAAATGCGTAAGGTGCAAATTTAAAGTCTCGTAACTTTGGTTGTTGTTGAAATACCTACCTTAATTTTTCTTTTCGACGCTTGTTTAATTTCACTTTAATTTTTATTTTCATTCATAATAGAAAAACTTTGACCTTCTTCATTGTAAGTAGTTAATTAAATTACATTAAGGGGGGCCACTAGTGTGACCGTCTGAAAAAAGGTGATTTTTTGGAATTTTGGGAAAAAGAAAACTACTGTTTGAAATGTCTTAATATTTTAACGATATATTCGTTGATATATCGCTCATTTGCGAGAAGTTGGACATAACTCAAAAAGAGCTGTTTTTCAGTACGATGGTTCAAAGTTTCAAAAATAAAAGGAGTACATATGGCAGTCAATTGAAAAAGTGCGATAGAGTATAAAGTCATAACCTCTCTCGTTCTCTCATTTATGTATCTAGCGTGATGTCGTTTTGTTAGCAAAAAGAATGACATTTTCCTTGACCGCCTGTACCCTTAACTCAATAAGGGTGATTTTTGAGTTATGTCACGCTTCTCGCAAATGAGCGATATAATAAATTCATGATAAAATTTTATGGACTAAAAAAATTGAAAATTCAGTGAGTTATTTGCGATCTCCCAAGGCTCCAAAAAAAAGTCCCTCCACTGTTGCAATGATAACGACCTTCACAGTGCCGGAAATCAAAAAAACCAAAAAGGATATTAAACTAGAAGGTATTGCCCGTGCCATGAACCTCAATCGAAAAGAAAAGTTAAAATTTAACAAAATGGTGGAGTTTTTTTTTTAGAAAGTTCCAAATTTGCGCAAAAATTTGATAACTTTTGACCTGCAAAAATTACATTTTTTATTCATGGCACGAAGAAACATATATAAAAGAAGCTGCAATAAGAATCAATTCGATCGAATGATTTGTCTTCGAGTTATAACTGCAGCAAATTTGAAAAATGGAGTTTTTCTTTACCTTTTAGTTTTAATCACTGAGAATTTTTACTAAAATTATTTACGATGTACTCACTATAACGGTCATAGTAAAACTAGATGAGTCGTTTAAATGTGCCAGAGTCTGGCTGCTTCACAACATGTGACTGGCAGCCACGTCCAGAAACTCCCGAACTATCAACCTTCATACATTTCTCAATACCTCAGAGATAACAATGAGAATCCGCACTTCAGATGACTGTAACTCAAAAACTATTTGAGATATTCACTTGAAATTTTAGTATGTTATTTTTAAAGGTATAGACTATTGAAACACGCAAGAAAAATTTTCCCAATTTTTTCAAAATGTCACGCTAGTGGCCTTCCTTAAATTTTGATATTTTTTTAAACGCTAGATTTCATATGGCAATTACATATGTATTATAATTCTGATTTTTTTCAGACGTCAATATGATGGTTGTAACGTCTCTGTTAAAAACTAAAATAAAAGAAATATGTATAAAACCGGCTCGGGTATCTCTTGGCTTGACTGGTTTTGACTTGAAATTCAACTTGCACTTTCTCTATTAAATATTATAGATGTGTATTATATATTATTATGTGTACTATGGATATGAGGGAAAATAAAAGGGTGCTTAGAATAATATTCTGTCGCTATATTTTATTCTTTCTAATTTTATAGTTTCAACCAACTGGCTGAAGGCTGTTGCTCGCATGTTGCTGTAATTATTTGGTATTTTGGTTACGTCCGGCATCTGGATAATATACATTTATCTGTACGATACCCTCCGACAATTTTCACCGACTATTCTTCCGTTTTATATATTTTTGATATTAAACAAGCAAAAACCAATAAACTGAAAAGCCCTCCAGTATTTTATAATGTAAATGTTATTAGCTTCTGCTATATATTAAATTTTAATATATAATTTCTGTATAGTTTTCGTAACTGTTGATGAATTGAAATCGTAAACGTACGAATTTTGTTCAAAATAATGTCCAAAGTTACAAAATTAATTAAATTTTCCTAAAGAAAATGACGACAGATGTTTAATAGACAGTTATCATTTTCAACCGATACATCAATAAAAACAGAAGAATAGAAAATAGAATTGAAAATAGTTATCATTTAATTAATTATTTATTTAATTTTAAAAAAAATTTTTAAATTGCAGTAATTTAAATTAAATGTAGAAATATAACACATTTTAAGAGTGTCCTTAAAAATACACCAAGTATTCAATCTAAGATACACAAACAACCATAGTTTGCTCTCTTTCTGGACACAATATGTAGATACCATAAGTTCTAGGTACGCTTCTACAACGATTGCAATTGTCAACTTAAATTATACTCCGCCGCCTCCCCCTGGTAGATTAAAAAATTTATGTTGGTTAAATATCCATATAAAAAGACAAATCAATTAAATCCCGTTTATCCATTCTTCCAAATTCAAGTGTGAAAGTGCTTGATTGAGCCCCTATTTTTTATAATTATGGCACGTACTCTCCCCCTACCCACCCCAGTATTAAGTATTCGCGTCTGTATGGATTAATTTGTTTCGGTCAATAATTACATTTAAAAAAGGTATTGTACATTATTTTACCACATTTTTTCACTTAATCGGCCTGATTTGTGGACATAGCTGTGGAGGAAAATCAAAAGTTCCACGTACAACCTATTTCCGTTAGATATTCCCAACCCTTTGAGCCATCTGTAATTCATAACATCGTTATTTGACAGGTCAATGTGGAAAAAGATGAAAGACACATGAAAGTAAAATTGTTAAAGCAAAAATTAGGTAAAATACGACTTGATAGACTGGATCGGGTATGCTCTGAGACCCAGACGGTCCACCTTTTATGGGGCCTGTCTGTGAACCATTCAAATAATATCCTATATATGTACGAGTAATATGATCTGATCTTATTACAAAATAGCTTTTTTCATTATAATTTTGAAAGTATATTTTTTCGTTTTTTTTAAAAATATGATCCATGAATATTAAATTTAAATTATTTTACTTAACTGATGTCAGAAGCAGTGCTGAAAGGAAAGTGCCCTTTATGAATATTCATTTAGTGTTCGACCGCGTTACCCAAAAATTAAACTAAAACAACAAAATTTTATGATTGATATTTTAACATGTATATATGGAGAAACAAGCAAAGGTTAACTTAGGCAATATTAAGCAAGAAACAAAATAAAAAGAGGAAGAAAGAAAAAGAAGAAAATATAAGAACAAACATAAACAAAAATAAAGAAAAAAATTTAATTTTTTTTTTTAAAAAGGAAAAGGCAAGAAAAGAAAAAGAGCTGAAATTACTTTTGAATATTACCAAAAAGTAGAAAGATTAATTTTTTGAAAAATGCTCGACGGTGCCATCTTGAAAAACTTATCAGTTAACGATATCTTTTTGGTTTATTGATTTCGGATGGTAGTACGGTGATGAGTTATGCGGTTCGCCGCAATGTAACTTTTTTCTGAGGCGCCTTCAAAAATCTGGACTACTGTCATATTTCTGCATACTTTGCAATGAAATTTTTGCAAAATATTTCTCATGTATCATTATATTATGTAGGTACTAATTACGTAAATAAATTTATATTAACCGCATCCTCAAAAAAATTCTCCAAAATATGCTTATTTTATAGCGAATTAAGTTTATGCCCCCCTGCCCCCTTAAATACGAACAGAATTTTGCCATACTTAATAACGTTCATAAACACGTCGATAGTAGTAAAATTAAGATAACTGTTTTTCGTATTCAAGAAAATAAAAATAAGCGATTGATTCGTTATCAAAATAGAATGGTTCTGGAACAGGTGATCGGTGGCCTAGAAGAAATGCAATTGACTGGTGATCAAGAGATCCTGGAATTAAACTCCAACTAATCCAATTTGATAATTTCTCAATCGTTTTGTAATGATTTGGTCATAAATACCGAAGAAACTTATGTGTTCAAGTTATATGTTAGGGACCATCCATAAAGTATGTCACACGTTAAGAGGGGTGGAGGGGGTCCACGAAGTATGACACGGTGACAAGGGGTAGGAGGGGTCCTAAGTTTCGTGACGTCACATTTCAAAATCGTATACATCTAAGTGTTAAAATGCCAAATTTGAACTATTAATGAAAAACTTAAAAATATTTCCGATTCTATTTGTATGGGCATAAGGTTTCAATTGTTTTGTTGGCGAGTTCACACCAGGAATGCAAAAAATGCAGTTTTTTTTTTTTTAAATTTATAAAACAAACAATTCAAAATGTTTTAAACATGTGTTCCTATTTTTTAGATCATGTTTTTATTAATTTAATTTAAACATATGTTTTAAACATTTTCAACTTGTTTTAAACAGGTTTAATTCCTTTAATTGAATCATATGGAAAAAAACGTTCTGTCTCAAAATGACAATATGTGACGTCACACTAGGGAGGGGGGTCTCACAAATGTGATCAACTGTGATAAGGACAGAGGAGGGGTCAAAAAATCACGAAATTAGTGTGACGTACTTTATGGATGACCCCTTACCTGAGGACGAAGATGCACCATACTCGATAGTATTCACAAGCACATCGATAATACTGAAATTAACCCCTTTAGGACTAACGACGAGCTCAGCTCGTCATAATAATTTTTGAAAAAAATTCAACTGATGAGTGTGCGTTGTTTTATATCGGTCACTGGAGGCTGTATAGTAAAGAGCGGTCATATTGTAAATAAATTAAGTAAAACGTACCAAACTTGCGATTATACTTACAGAGATCTTAAATTTTTTATCTAAAATATTGGAATATATGCCGGTACTAAAGGGGTTAAAAAAATAAAATATAGGTGTATTTTTGGACTTGATGCTTTTTCTTTTTCATAGTGTAGTGAGTGAGATTCACTGTTGAAGAACAAACGATCTTTCCAAAAGGTGTCAGATATTTTTTTTTTAACACAATTAACCCTTGGTCACTTTGCCGTTTGGTTACTTTGTCGTGTGATTATTTTGTAATAATTATTTTGTCCGCGGTTATTTAGTGGCGACACTGATTATACTCGTATATGTACATCGAATGCAGGAAATTAAGAAATTAAGAAATTTTGTAATTAATTCAAATCAACACAAACTAAATAAATATTACAATGTGACGGACCTAAATTTTTTGAATGAAGGTTTATATAAGTTTTATAAGCGTTATCCTATAAATATGCAAATTTTTTCACATTTTATTTTTGGTTGAACTTTTCGAAAACAATGAAGTTCAAAATGAAAATTTACGGTTTGGTTTCTCACGTACTGTGTGAAAGAAATCATATTAATAAATCTACGTTAAAATTTTAATTGGTTTTTATAAAAAAAAGTATGAACGGAACTTTTTATCGAAACAATATATAATATACTGTAGATATACTGCTGTAACAGTCGTATTCACATAGTGAACAATATTGTTCCTATAGTTGCCTATGTAACGATTTGTTTCCTTTCAGCATATACTGTATTAAAGATGTCGCCAGGAGTAATTTGTTGGTTCCGTTCCCGCCCACTCCCGAAATTGATTTGCCATTCCTGTCCGCTCCCAATTCTAAGAAAAAATGTCAAATTGTCAGTTTTAATCCCGTTCTCAACAAAACTCGGTTTTTACTCCGGGTCCCGTCGGGAGTTACATTACTTTTAGTGTCATTCCTGTCCGCTCCCAATCTCGTAAAAAAATTCTTAATTCCCGCTCGTTCCTACTCCCGCCCGTTTTCAAACAAATCAATCCGTTCCCGTTGGGACGCTGTTTTTTTTTAACCCGATGGTCGTCTCTATATTGTATATCTACTATACCTAATGTGTGCTTTGCTCGGTATTATTTACCTATTATATAACAGTTCAAACTGTCGTAAACAGATTGTAACTGTACAGTAGTAAGAATCAATAGCCTTTGAACTAATTTTTTCTACTCTTAATATTAAAAGTAACATTTTATGTACGGGTTTTGCTTTCGTAAAAATTTGAACATCTTACAACTGAAATTATAAATTTGAAAAATTTTTACTACTTATTTAAATTTTATTTTAATTATTTATGTTAAATTTTACGAAGAAAAATGTGCTCGTAGGAAAAATGTAGTGTAAAATACGTGGGAAAATCTTATTTCTCACTCATATGAATTGTTGCACTCGGGCAACAAACTCATATTCGTGAGAAATAAGTCGCTTTTCCCACTTATTGTACAATATACTATAGTGATAAGCAGCTCCAATATTTTTTCTAGTAGTTTGTGAGTTTGAATGTTAGGGAGCTTCAACTCCGAATTTTCATATTTCGGATTCATTTTTGTATTGCAAAAGTGATCAACAATGCTTTCGCTATTTTCTTGTAAGCAAAATAGAAAAATTATTTAAAACTGCATGAAATTTACTTCTGAAGAGACGAAGAGACGATGCAGATTCGAAACTCGAGAGACTTTAATATTCTACATGTTAAAAATGCCTACTACACCACATTTTTTGATAATTTTTTATTATATTTCTACAATGGTTTTGATCTAGGGAAGTTATACATATGAAGTACCTGCAGTGTCACATAAACGACAATACAGTTACTATTGGGACCTTCTATCAGGGGCAAATAACCTATAACTTAATATACCTCTTTCGATTATTCTTGATTATCTCGAAAACTGTAGGAGATATTAAAAAACACTTTATGAGACACAACACTTTATTTTTAAAGTACTTTCGACTAATGTATATAATTCCAGGGTCGAACCCACTGGAGGAGCGGTTCAGCAGAATAGAAATGTAAAATATTTTTTTTTACCATGGTGCAGCCCTTGAATTTTGATGAGACTTGGTGCAGTAATTATGTGCATTAGGGCACAGCTACCGAATTTTTTTTGAAGTGGTCGCTCAATTAGAACCCTATAAAAATAACATTGAATCAGATACTATCCCTGTTATGATCCTTAGTAACGAGGACTGATACGATAATAAATATGTCTAATATTCTTGAGAGTGTTTGCCTTCATGTGGATTTGGAATTATTTTCCTAAGCTGAGTCGTTACCAAAAAAATTTTTTTTGTAATTGTTTAAATTTTTTTAGTTATCTCCATAACTACCCAGTTTTGGCCGCCAAAATTGTAGATATCAATTACTTACAGCCTTACCATACCGGTAATATAGTTATTAAAATAAATCGCTTCTGGGGCAGATTCACCTATACTTATCATGCTATATCCTTTAAAAATTTAAAAACTTGAAAACATTACTGTACAAAAGTAAAAAAAATAACATTACATTGTGAAACAATATTTTAGATATAAAATTAGCCAAAAGTTATCACGTAGGTTACAGTGTTGACAAACGAAATAATAAACGGTATAATATATGTTCTATCAAAAATACGTACAAGAAATTTGCTCACACGAAAACTACTCACAGTGACAAATGCTTACACGAAATCTCCACATACAGAAAATTCTCCACGCAAAAAATGCTTACACAGAAAATTCTCACACACAGAAATGCCCACGTTGATAAATCCTCGCACTGATAAATGCTTACATTAGTTAATAAACAGGTGACACTAAATTAATATTTCATGAATTTCTCATATACAAATAAGTTGTTTAATGAAAAGTTAGACATCTTAGAATTTCGACTAAATTACCAGTCTCCTTATATTCCGGTAGAATATTCCCGTAGAAGAAAAGATAAATTTATTATAACAATATCAGACTGGCTAAATGGACTTTAACATATAAGAATTTGACACGAAAATATTCACAATAAAAATCGAGAAATAAAATACGAATGTTGAAAAGTTACGAATCTTCCACATAATGCAGCTATGAAAGCGAATGTTAGTTACAACTCTATAGTATAGAAAATATAAAGAAAACAGTCGTATTTTAAATCAAAGTATTCTATAAATACTAGCAAATAATTAAATAATTTGAAAATTATATATTTACCTGTGTAATTGTAATTACGTATTGCGAATATCAGCGTCTGCTTTTACACCTGTAACAAAGCAAAAAAATAGTGATAACTATGTATAAATTATGTCAGCATTGTCTTTTTGTTTACTTGTTGAGTAGTTTTGTTAATGGCATATGACAATGAAAAGTATACTATGTATGTAGGTATAAAGGTATAGTTTGTTTATTTTGTTTGGAATATGAACACCATATTTTCTTCTCTGTTTTGCAGAATAAAAAAAAAGGTACAAAACAGAGAAAGAAATATGGTGTTCATGTTTCAAATAAAATAAACAAATTATACATAGTTGTTCGGAAATTGATAGTAGGTAATGTTAGGTTCATTAACTCTATCTGTACAGTTGTAAAGTTATTATACACAATGTTCTTTTATAAATTTATCTTTAAAAAGTTTGCATTTTGTTAAATATTATTTTAAAATATTATTATAATTACTAACCGTATGCCCGATGGGATTTCCCATCGGCAACATCTTTTTATTAGGTACTAACTTTCTGCTCACTTTTAATGTTAAAAGCCTAAATCAATATCCACGTTTCTAACTTCAAAAATGATGAACTTCCCATACGAACTTTCATTTTCTGTTTTAACGCCTTAGGGAATATATTTCCAGAAACAACTGACTTTTATTCATAAATAGAAGCCTAAACTACTAAACAATTATAAATAAAAGCCTAATTTTCATAATTCTTGTGCTTAATTTTGTCCTTCTAAACCCAACAGTTTAGGTTGTGCGTTGTCTGTCAGTCAAAATTAAAGATTCATTAAATATTATTTATTTTAATAGCCATAGTAACATATACCACTAACTTCAAAATTAGTGGAATAGAATTTACATACAAATTTTCACCCCTTATTAAACCCACTTAGGAGACGAATTTTCAAAAATCCTTTCTTAGTGCTCACCTACGTTACCTAGGGGACTCCTATACAAAATTTCATTCTTCCAAACCCAACGGTTTAGACTGTGCGGTGTCTGTCAGTCAGTCAGTGTTAGAAATTTATTAAGTAGATTATTACAGAGCTTATTAACACTATGAAGCCCGAGCACTTTCATAGTAAACTTCCCCGGAAGCCGGCAATATTAAAAAGAAAAACTATATAAACAAATACATAAAATAAAATCATTCAAACACTGAATAGATTCAACACAGTTCAACATGTATGTGTGAAACTGTAAACATATGCACGTGATACGTACATACTAAATATACACTGACATTCAAATCAATTTTATTTAAAAATAAAAATTATATTTTTTATCTATTTTTTGTTTATCTTACAATTTTTTATACATAGAAACCAAAAGAGTAGTGTGTGTTGCATGTATTTGTGTGAGTAGGAACACATCCGTGTGATGAATGATGATAAACATCGCACACATAATGCGTAACCAACTATTCAATTAATCAATGATCGCGGTCGGCCTCTGGGGATGTTTTGTTTGGTTTCGGATGCCGAAGCCATGGGACTGAAAGTGTTAAAATAAATTATATACATGTACAAACAATTCCTTAGCAATCCGCATCCAGAATTGGTTCTTGTGGTAACAGGGACATTATATATACACGAAAACGTCATATTCTGCTGAATATTTGAAGTAAACAACTTGATGCGTAATATTAATAGATATGAGCGGTACTTTATGATATTTCATATTTGTAAATAATAAACAAATATTTTACTTCCCAAAATACCACTTTTATTTTTTGAAACTGTGATAATATTGTTTCGACCTGTCAGTTAATTTTCAAACAGAATCTTGAACTCAAACTTGATGCGTACCCTTAATCTACCATATTAATTTACTGTTCATGGACTTAGGTGATCATCATATTTTTTATCATAAATTTTCATTAAAAACGTTTTGATTGTTTTTCCTTGATACTGCCAAACTTGCCACTGTTGCAAAATTACCTAAAATATTTGAACTGACACTTTTGCCGCTTTTTTAGACTGGTACTCAAGTTTGCGTTAAAATTAATCTTGAAAACGCTACTTTAGTTCAGAATAGCAGCTTCCAATGACATTAAGCTAATACTATTATAGTTAAGACAATAAATGAATCCTTTTTCGCAAATGATATTTCAAAAGTTTAGTAGAGTAGAATCTATTAATTAAAATTTTTGGTAAAAAATTTTTGAATAGAAAAATTTTTCGTAGGAGATTAAAACAAAAATGGCGCTTACAAAAATATGGAATCTGGCAACCGTGCTTCCATTCTCCATCTTATATACTTTTCCTTGTTCCATGAACTGAATTTATATTTAACATAATATAGTATTGATAATAGCAAGTGAAATAGTTTGTAAAGTGTATAGGTAAGCTGCTATGTATGCATTATGAGCAGTAATGTGATAAAATAAATGCAAAACTAAAACCAGCAAACAAGCAGTGATAAGTAATGAAGTATAAATATTGAAAATTTGTACAAAAGTATATTTGTTTTCAAAATGTTAATAAAAGTCGACTATAAATCACAATTTCGAGTCTCAAAGTTGACTCGTAATATTTTACTTACTAGTGACAAGTGACAAAGGAAACATTTTCCTATTTTCAAATTTCACAAAATAAATCCTCCAAATGGCAAATTTTTAATAATTTAATAAAACATTGATGAAGTGTCACTCTAATGAAACTTCGATTATGTTCTCTAGTACATGATATAATGTTTCACTATGTAAGCACTATGCCGCATCATAATTAAATAAATGAAATCAAAATTGCAATGAAGATTACGTCTTATAAAATTATGTACAAACATATAATAATGCTTGTGGTTGCGGTTCATTTAATCATTGCATATTTTATTTTTATTTAATGTAAATATCCTTTTGTTAAAAAAATTCGAAAAATTAGATTTAAAGAGGATTTTTTATCAGATGAAGTATGAGAGATAGGGAGGTATACAAGAATTCTTAACTGGTATATTAGAAGGTGCGCTAGTGGAGAACAAACCGTTCCCCCGGAAGTCGAGGTCTAGAGAGAGCCTACCCACGAAAAACTTAAATCCGCTAGAAATTATACGTCTATACACGAAGAAAGGAGAGATGAAAACACTTTGCGTACGAAGCTGACCGGAAACTTAAGGGGGTGTTCTAGTCTAGAAATTCGAAAAAATTGATTTTTTTTTCATATTTCCAAAGTTTAGCGCTTTAAGAATAAGCCTCTAAAAGGATTTACGGAAATTCGAATTATCTTCGAAATTATGGTTATTTTTCCCTGTGTACTGTGTATCATTTAAGTTTTAAATTCAAATTTTTAATAAAAATTACTCGAAACTACTTCACGGTTGACATGATATCTCAAGTTCTAATGCACCGATTTACTTGAAATGGTGGTACAAATCTTCCTAATACTATCAAAATTGGTCCGACGTAGGGATTTTTGGAATTTTTTTTTTAGTATTTTTAAAAAAATTCCAAAATTGAAAAAAGGTGGTGAAAAAATTTTTTTTTTTAATGGACACCATTTTGTGAAAAAATCTATTTTTTTCAAATCGGCTACGTCCAAACTAATTCCATATCCTTGTTTATTAAGAATTAATTAAAATTTTATGTTTCAGATCACCAGGAGGGTTGGAATCACTCCATTCTTATCATATTAATAAGAATAAATAAATAAATAACAAATCTTTATTCCACAACGTACACTTGAGTACATAGAATGCGTCAATTAAGATACATAAGATTGGTTCGTGTTGGAAATCAATTAAGAATTTGATTTTTTTTTTAAATATTTAGACCTCTATTGAAAAATTTTCACAGCTTTTTCGGATGCTTTCTAGTTTACATTTTTGTTAAACTTTTTAGTGTTTGTCAAATAATATGACATATTTATCTAAGATAGCTTGAAAATGAATGTAAGACTTAACAGACAGATGGAACAAAATGCTCCGAT
Source organism: Brachynemurus nebulosus (assembly GCA_035578155.1). Classification (NCBI taxonomy): domain Eukaryota; kingdom Metazoa; phylum Arthropoda; class Insecta; order Neuroptera; family Myrmeleontidae; genus Brachynemurus; species Brachynemurus nebulosus. Next base: position 1,353,526 of record JAPWDM010000052.1, on the reverse strand, counting down.
TTATTTTTTTGAATATAACAAAAATGATTTATTGCGAACTGTCTGGATATCACTGAAATTCAAGAAAAGGTGTACACCTTAAAAAGAATATAACTTTTATATTAAACTCTATACAAGTACAATTCATACAAGCAAAAATAATATTTCGTACAATTACATGCCAAAAGAAATAAATATTTTGCTATACGGTGGCTCTCTTTCAATATTGTCATCTACAGGAACGGTGAGGATTGAATGAAAAGTAGCACTCCCATTGTCGCTTTATATTTCATTCCTCAAAATTTCAGTTATAAAATTATACATTTTATTAATAGTTAGTTTGATTTGGAATACATTTTGTAAACGGTGGTATTAGGCCAATCGTGTTCCAGTTTTTACTGTCTTTCAAAATCAAAAGGTAATAATATAATTTTATAATATTTTTGCTTGCGGGAACCATACATCTTTACGTCGTGGTAGATTGGTGAAATATTACACAACGTATAATAAATAAATGATTTATTGATAACATTAAGATGCAAAAGAGGATTTAGACAAAAAATAGAAAAGTATAATTTTATTCAATTTAAAAAAAATAAAAAAAATAAAATAAAAATGTGTGGTTGCCATCGTATACGTGACCAAACAGAATATTACATTTTGTTTTTCATAAGTCACGTAAGCCAGCATATAATTTTTTTTATTTTTTAAGTAAAAACTAAAGAGTATATTACTTTATGTTGCGGACTTCGGGTTAGTTGCGGTGTGGTCTTACGTAAATTTATATTAAATTTATTTTTCAAGCTAACAGAAGATATATTGCTAACGGCGGGGTGGCACACAGCTTCCTCGTACTCGCAACAGGCTTTTATCCAATCTCGATTAAGTGATTTTGTTTCATAGTAACAAGAAACACAAGGAATGCATTTGTCAGTAACGTACGTAACTGACCTAACAAAACTGACCTGAGTGGGTATTCTAGACGGAAACTTTTTCCTCCACGTGAGAATTTTTGAAATTCAGTCGCGATTTTTCATATTCATTTCATAATAATGATAATAATATTACTGAAGCTTCGTTCCCCTTTAGCTGACCGGTTTGGTTAATTGGACTTACCTTACCCATCATTTCTTTGGTGTTATTAAAACGGTGCGTTATAGAACCTTTTTTTTGCGATTTGGAAAACTAACCTTTTATTGTCAACAATTTATTGTCAAACTGTCAAACTGAAGATGTGTCGCCTTAATGTGAGCAGATCGTGAGCAGGAATATTAACCGAATCATTTTAATTGTTAAATTAAATAGATTTTTCATTATTTATTTTTTACGTCCAGCTTAGTTACAGCATTAGTACACATCACTAAAAATCACAAATTTAGTTTTTTAGTTGTAGGTACATCGCTTGATGGTGTCAATTAGTGATGTCGGATGATTAATCGATTAGTCGGTTTAGTCGACTAATTTTGATTACATTTACGCATATTTTAATCGACTATTTTACTTTCGATTAAATGATTAAGATGATTAATTTTTTTTAAATGATTAAAAACGACTAATTTAACAATTTTTCTGTATTATTTGTTGGACTTCAAAAAATGGAAACTAAAAAATTAACTATTTGTATGATTTTTCACTTTTATGTGATTAATATATTGTGATATTTCATATCTTTCTTTTTCTTAAAACAAAAATATTGAAATTCCATAATTAAACACAAAAGAAAATCTCGTTTTTGATAGTTACATAGGTTACCTTATTCATGAATTCGACTAAAAATTTAGCCGATTAGTCGACTACTTTGTGCTCGATGTTTTCGACTAATGACTAATTTTATCTGAAAAACAATTTTAGTCGATTAATCGACTAACTGCTTCTCGGCCCGGCATCACTAGTGTCAATTTTAAAATAATAGAATCACCAAATGCAAGTTAGGGTTCTTTTTTAACAGTTCTTTTCAACACTCAGTGCTTTATATATGTAAAGCATTTAACTATCATTTATTTAAAAATATGTAGTTATATTCGATAAGTTTAACTATATTTTTGTTAAGTGTTAAATTATTTTTTGAATTTTTGAAAATTTTTGTATGTCTTTAGCTCTAAAAGTTACCGATACCAATATAGCCGAAATAAGGCTCGGTTACAAATGTAACCGAGTTTTTTTTTTTAATAAGTAGGTACTTAGGTACTAATATCTGTGGCTTTCTTAAGTTTTTTGGACTAACAGTTTAAAAATTAAGATGAAGCTATTCGCCATTTTAAAATTCAATATTTCGCAAACAAAGCTAAGAAAGAAAAATGTTAAAAAAATTTTATCGATATCCTACACAATGTGGTACGTAGAATACTCAATTTCCGAAACCTAAAAACGTATTGTTCGAAATATCACGATAAATCAATTTAACGAGTACTTCAATACCGGGTGTCCCGTTCTGATGTATACATACGATTTACATGTTAATGGATAACATTGGATTCCCATAAGGAAAAAGTTATGTTATAAGAGTGCTTTGGATAAATATATTTGTTTTTGCTAATTTTCTATTATAAACTAATTTTTTTACTTTATTTTATTATAGAAAGTAAATAAATAGTGTAAGAAATTGATAACTTCCATAAAAATTTGAATATGAATAAGTAACAGAAATAAATTAGTTTTTCCATTTTTCTTAAACTAATATCTTGGTTGTTTTCTACGGCGCGGCGATTAGCACATTAATTGTATTTTCAACTGCTGCTTTAACTGTAGTAGGTGTTTTTTTATGGTCATTATATACACATTCATATTTTTTTAAATTTTCTAAAATGCATTGAATTATCCTGAGGTACGGTAGCGGACGATTAGGATACTTAACACTGAATAAGTCTCTGGTACAACACAAACTATTTCCTTCAATTCTCCACCATATTATCTGCACTATTTATTTCTTCGAAATAATATTCTTTGGATATTCTTTTATTTTAATATTTATTTTCAAAAAAATTAAAAATTGGTTTCTGAATCTACAAAAAGTGAAACAAATATTATATAACTTCTTCCTTATAGGAATTCAATGTTATCAGTTAACATGTAAACCGTATGGTATACATTCAAACGGGACACTGGGTATACCAAACCTTATTCTTCGATGCATAGCTTTAAGTAAGCAATCTTATATACGATATATAAATATCTTGTATTTGAGCTATATATGGATATAAGTATATACGTAGAGGTAAGTGGGGTAAAGTGGGAAACTTTTTTCTGGAGCTCCGTTGATTGAACAAAAGTGAATATTTTTTCATGTTTAAAATTTCTATAGTAAAGAGAATTCAATAAGCTATCTTTTGCCTAAGATACCAACTAAAAATATTGATTTTCTTTTGAGTTACCGAGCTTTGACCGACCATGTGCAAAATGGCCAAAATTGAAAATCGTGGGGTAAAGTGGGAAACTTAAAAAAATTGTACAAACTCAACGCAAATCTTGTAGCAAAGTTGTTATATCTATATTTCAAGGCAAAAAAGGTTTAAAGAATACAGAATACATAGTAAATATAGAAAAAAAAACAATTTTTGCTGAAAAAAAAAATGAAAAAATGACTTAATTGATTTTCGAGCTTCGATGCGTTTATTTGCCAAACGTTTTTCAACTGCTTCTTGTAACTTGATTTAGATTTGCGAATTGTTAAAAAATTTTGTTTTCGCGCCGTGCGTACGAAATTTTATATTCCGGTAACCGAAAAAACCTATATGAAGTCGAAATTTTGAGGTTATTCACATAAATACATTCACAACACACTTTTAAATCATAAACAAAGAATCGACAACATTTGAATGCAATACGACGCCTCAATCGTGATTTTTGACATTTCCCATTTTACCCCATACAAAATTTCCCACTTTACCCCGATACCACATTTTGCAAAAATGTAAGCCTCATTTTTTTACAATGTACAAATTACACGAAACGTTTATGCATTATCAAAATCAAGACTACAAAGAATACTTTGAGTGTACTTACAATTTCTTTATCTCTAAAACGAGTGAAAAAACGATATTGAAACGATGGGAAATGAAATTTACGATTCGCTTCAAAACTTTGACAAGTGTCAAAGAGCACACGAACACATATGCATGTGTGGGTATACCATAAAGATTAGTTTGTGGTCATTACTAACAGATGTCAGTAGCGCATAACATGTGTACTTTGACAGTTTACCCGGAAAGTGCCATTTCCCACTTTACCCCGTTTCCCACTTTACCCCACTTACCTCTACACTTACCTATAATATAATATTTTACATATAAGTTGTTCCTTTCTAGTTTTGTATTCATATTTATATATTACATAAAAGGTATGTTGTCGTTTTGAGTCGTTCAATGTCAGTAGGCCATGAAATAAATGGATATCATGATAATGAAGTTCATATGAATAAATAATAAGCAATTGGATTTATTTATGTTATGTTACGTTCCACAATATGCATTTTACAGAACATGTACTGTTATAAATTTTGCTCTAACGTTATGACTGTGAATATGACATGAGGAAAAGAACTATGCTGATACAGTGACTGACAAAATAGGGAACAAAATCATTTCATATTCTTCTTTTTATTTAAAGGAAAAGAAAAAAGAAAACTCTAAAGGAAATTCTGAAACAATCAGCATTTAAATTTTGTTCGTAAAAAGGTATAGAGCGTATTGAAAAAAAAACTCCACTATGATTTTTGCGATTTTAGTTAGGAGTAAAAAAGAAATTTGGGCACATTACTAGCCACTTTATCATATTTTAATCTAACATGAATAAGAAATGCGAATATCCATGTTTCAGAAAATTCTATAATAATAATAATAATAATAATAATAATAATAATAATAATAAATAATAATAATAATAATTCATCATCCCAAAGCAGCGATAGAACGATTGACGCTGCCAAGAGCCGAAGGGGGTCGAGGTCTTATAGACATAAGGAACACGCATAATAAACAGGTTCATAACTTGCGAGAATACTTTTACACCAAAACACACACATCACACTTACACAATGTAATAATCCAAGCCGACAAGGCATACACACCATTAAACCTCTCACACACAGAAATGCCAGATAGTTTTTGCCGTTTGGTCACGAAGGAGGACAAAATTCAGCAATGGATTCGGAAGCCTTTACATGGGAGACATCCACATGATCTTAATCAGAGTAACGTCGACAAAGCAGCGTCGCACGCCTGGTTGAGTCAAGGAAGTCTTTTCCCGGAGACTGAAGGATTCATGCTAGCTATACAAGATCAAGTAATTCATACAAAGAATTACTCAAAATACATACTTCGTGACTCGTCAATAACATCTGACTTATGCCGGAGATGCCATTCCAAACCTGAAACGATCCAACACATCACAGCTGCCTGTACTCAGCTCGCTCAGTCCGAATACAAACACCGTCACGACCAGGTTGGCAAAATCATATACCAGAAACTAGCGGTTAAACACCACCTTATAACCGATAAAACACCTTACTACAAGCTCACACCAAAAGTAGTAGCGGAGAATGACTCCTGTAGACTTTACTGGGATCGGTCGATTATTACAGATAAGACCATAAATCATAATCGACCAGATATCACCTTCGTAATGAAAAACACTAAGACAACCTATCTGATCGATATTGCGGTTCCAAATACACACAACTTACAAAAAACACACGCAGTTAAATTGGATAAATACACTGACCTCGCAGCCGAAATAAAACAACAATGGCGAATGGAACATGTCCACATCGTTCCAATAGTGCTCAGTGCCACCGGGGTCATTCCACACACACTACATAATAGTTTGAGCCTCTTGGGTCTCCCAAAATACACATATGTCACTATGCAAAAGGCAGTGATCATAAACACGTGTCGTATAGTACGGAAGTTCCTCAGTAATACGAATCCGACTGCGATATGTGAAAGCACAAGACCTGCTTCAACTCCATCTGAGCCATCTACAGTGAGCGAACAATACACTGACACTCATCCTACTGACACACAACACACATACATAAACACACAATACACTAACACTGAAAGACAAACACTTAACACACATACAGATCCAGATTCGTCTGATGGAGAGGGGGGATCGAACAACTGCCGCACTGTCACTGTTACCGCTCTGGTGCACAATCCTCCCCAATTCAATAACACACAAGGTCCGTCAACCTCTGTACCATCTAAACGCGCAGTTCCAGGAACACCCGATCTTAATGAGCAATTTGATGAACCAGAAAACATCTACACCAAGAAACGTAAAATAGAAAAACACATCCACACACATACACAAACACACACACAAACACAAACAGTCCTTTCCCTTCCCTCTGTCCCTACTCCTACCTACCATCTGAGGACACGAAAACGAACTAGGCTTTCACAGCCCTCTGTCATTGAGCCAACATCTACGCTCCCACAAAAGTCTCGCCGTACGACCCAGTGTACACCAAAATAGATGAATAACACCTCGTTTCAAGTAGCAATAACAACAATATAGGGAGTGATGTGACAAACCCGTCCGTGAATGTACTACGGTACTTTTACGGATTGGTTTGGCACATTACCCTTCCACAGAGCCTAATACTTTGCATAATGCCGGTATAGGTGAATGTTACCCAGTACTGTCCTACTGAGTAGTGAGCGCCAGGTTGGCGTAAAATAATAATAATAATAATAATAATAAACGCCCTGTGGGTGGGGGCTTCACTTTGCAGAATTTCCCCACAGTAAGTCCTGCTTGTCGTAAAAGGCGACTAAAAGGACAACCCATTAGGATGGTGCAAACTAGAAAAAGGCCTCGGAAAACTGCCGCTGCCGGTGGAGCGACCGGGCGCATCAGGGTCACCACTGAATGTGACAGCTCAGATCACGGTGACGACAGGTTGGGTTCTAGGCAGCCACCTGTCAGCTGTAACAACACCTTCAGCCAAAATGCTACTGCCCTACTTACGGAGTCCTCAACACCTTTGGCTCAGCCGACTTTAAGTGTTTCCTCAGAGCATCCTTTGGGGACCACTAAAGCTGGTAAGAAGCGTGTGCGTATGCAATGGACAGATGAACTGAATGAATTCATCGTACGCACATACTTCAAAGTTACTAGACTTGAAACGGACAAAACTGGTTACCGTACAAAATTACATCAAGAGTTCGCGCGCAGCTACCCTCACCTAAGTCGCGTTACTGAACAGAGACTGGCAGACCAAAAACGTGTCATTTTTACCAATAATCTTATCCCTTCCTCCCTCATAAACACGATTAAAACACAAGTCGCACATCAAATTGCTCAAAGTGAAGAAAGTCAGGCCGACGACGGCCCACCAGAAATGGGGAGCCCCACACAAAACGACACTCAACAACTTGTCGATAATGGGCCTGACCTCCATGAAACAGCAGTAAACGACACCCTACTGCAAAAGATCGAACTGGAATTTAACACAGCGCTTACTGAATTTGAAGGGACCGACCCCACACATAGGTACTTGTTGCCTAAACAACACACCTCACGTAGATTGGCTGAGATCGTTGAGATATTAAACAATACAATACTGCCTAAACACTTGGAAACATGTGACAATTTTATCGAGTTACACACAGCTATTTACTGTGGAGCCGTTGCCGCTATACGTTGTAACGGTTCCGACGTAACACCACCTGTAGCGCACAACTCGAAGGAGCACAAAACTCCTGCCTGGGAAACACGATTGAATAAACGTATCAACAACATCCGATGCAATCTCGGCAGGATCACCCAATACCAACAGGGTACGAGGTCCAAACGGCTCAACAAATACATACACGACATTTTACACAAACACGCAGTACACACACAATACGAGGAACCCAATAAAACACTCACAGAGATCAGAGATACGCTTCACCAAAAATTAACAGCACTAGCGAAGCGCTTACGAAGGTATAAGACCAGTACTGAACGCAAGCGACAAAACCAAGCGTTCAGCAGAAACGAGAGACGATTTTATCAGTCTCTAACGAACACGGTAACTGACAGACTTAATGGTCTACCGGAGAAGAACGCACTCCATAGTTTTTGGGCGAATATATGGTCCAACACCATTGACCATAATGACAAAGCCAGCTGGATCAATACAGAGTACAGGAATAACGAACATCTTCCGGAGATGCCCTATACGGACATTACTACAGAGGACGTCTCCAGAGCTTTACAGAGATCGCATAACTGGAAGGCACCTGGCATCGACAACATACAAAACTACTGGCTCAAACACTTTACATCAACACACAAGTATCTCGCTGAACAATTTACACTATTTATAAGAATACCAAACCTGACACCGAAGTTCCTAACGCAGGGTATCACATATATGAAATCGAAAAACAGTGATACAAAAAATCCTGCTAATTATAGGCCTATCACCTGCTTGCCTACTGTGTATAAGACTTTGACGTCCTGTCTGGCAGAAAAGATCAATGAACATTGTCAGATTAACACCATACTGACAGAAGAACAAAAGGGATGTCGAAAGAGGTCACAAGGTTGCAAAGAGCAGCTTCTGATTGACTCCGTAGTACTGGAACAAGCGAAAGGGAGACAACGTAACCTGTACACAGCGTTTATTGATTACAAAAAGGCATTTGATTCGGTGCCGCACTCCTGGTTACGGAGAGTATTGGAGCTGTATAAAATACACCCAAGTATCGTGAACTTCCTTGGAGCGATCATGTCCGATTGGCGAACGACCTTACATTTGAGTATTGGTAACGAAAAAACAACAAGCGATCTTATTCAAGTAAGACGCGGCATATTCCAAGGCGACTCATTGAGTCCATTATGGTTTTGTCTCGCAATGAATCCACTTTCACGCCTGTTGAATGAAACCAAATACGGTTATAATGTGGGGACAAAAATGAATTCGCACCATACTATTTCACATCTAATGTACATGGATGATATAAAGATCTACGCAGCAACTAAACATCAATTACAGAAGCTGCTGGGACTTTCCAGGGAAGTTTCGCGAGACCTCTGCATGGAGTTCGGGATCGACAAATGTCGGACACAATGTCGTTCTGGGGGAAAACGAGATGCGGTCGCATTTGAACTCGGACCGGAGTCTGTTATGCAGCCAATGGACGAGGGAGAGTCGTACCGGTATCTCGGATTCAACCAGGATGAACGTATAGATCACAGCGCTGTAAAACAACACCTAATGCAGCAATACCTAGCGCGTGTACAGAGATTGCTGAACACTCACCTTGATGGAAAGAAAATCATCAAAGCAATTAACACCTACGCAGTTCCGGTGCTAACGTACTCATTTGGGGTAATCAAATGGACGCCTACGGACTTGACAAACATCGAGATCAAGACCCGCGTCCTTATGACCAAATACAGAATTCATCATCCCAAAGCAGCGATAGAACGACTGACGCTGCCAAGAGCCGAAGGGGGTCGGGGTCTTATAGACATAAGGAACATGCATAATAAACAGGTTCATAACTTGCGAGAATACTTTTACACCAAAACACACACATCACACCTACACAATTCAATAATCCAAGCCGACAAGGCATACACACCATTAAACCTCTCACACACAGAAATGCCAGATGGTTTTTGCCGGTTGGTCACGAAGGAGGACAAAATCCAGCAATGGATCCGCAAGCCTCTACATGGAAGACATCCACATGATCTTAACCAGAGTAACGTCGACAAAGCAGCGTCGCACGCCTGGTTGAGTCAAGGAAGTCTTTTCCCGGAGACTGAAGGATTTATGCTGGCTATACAAGATCAAGTAATTCATACAAAGAATTACTCAAAATACATACTTCGTGACTCGTCAATAACATCTGACTCATGCCGGAGATGCCATTCCAAACCCGAAACGATCCAACACATCACAGCTGCCTGTACTCAGCTCGCTCAGTCCGAATATAAACACCGTCACGACCAGGTTGGCAAAATTATATACCAGAAACTAGCGGTTAAGCACCGCCTTATAACCGATAAAACCCCTTACTACAAGCTCACACCAAAAGTAGTAGCGGAGAATGACTCCTGTAGACTTTACTGGGATCGGTCGATTATTACAGATAAGACCATAAATCATAATCGACCAGATATCACCTTCATAATGAAACAAACTAAGACCACCTATCTGATCGACATTGCGGTCCCGAATACACATAACTTACAAAAAACACACGCAGTTAAATTGGAGAAATACACTGACCTCGCAGCCGAAATAAAACAACAATGGCGAATGGAACATGTCCACATTGTTCCAATAGTACTCAGTGCCACCGGGGTCATTCCACACACACTACACAATAGCTTGAGCCTCTTGGGTCTCCCAAAGTACACATATGTCACTATGCAAAAGGCAGTGATCATAAACACATGTCGTATAGTACGGAAGTTCCTCAGTAATACGAATCCGACTGCGATATGTGAAAGCACAAGATCTGCTTGTACTCCATCTGAGCCATCTACAGTGAGTGAACAACACACTGACACTCATCTTACAGACACACAACACACATACATAAACACACAATACGCTAACACTGAAACACAAACACCTAACACACATACAGATCCAGATTCGTCTGATGGAGAGGGAGGATCGACCAACTGCCGCACTGTCACTGTTACCGCTCTGGTGCACAATCCTCCCCAACTCAATAACACACAAGGTCCGTCAACCTCTGTACCATCTAAACGCGCAATTCCAGGAACACCCGATCTTAATGAGCAATTTGGTGAACCAGAACACATTTACACCAAGAAACGAAAAATAGAACGACACATCCACACACATACACGAACACACACACAAACACAAACAGTCCTTTCCCTTCCCTCTGTCCCTAATCCTACCTATTCTCTGAGGACACGAAAACGAACTAGGCATTCACAGCCGTCTGTCATTGAGCCAACATCTACGCTCCCACAAAAGTCTCGTCGTACGAACCAGTGTACACCAAAATAGACGCATAACACCTCGTTTCAAGCAACAACAACAACAATATAAGGAGTGATGTGACAAACCCGTCCGTGAATGTACTACGGTACTTTTACGGATTGGTTTGGCACATTACCCTTCCACAGAGCCTAATACCTTGCATAATGCCGGTATAGGTGAATGTTACCCAGTACTGTCCTACTGAGTAGTGAGCGCCAGGTTGGCGTAAAAGTCTATAATAATAATAATAATCGGGGAGCTGGGCTAAAATCCATCCTTCACGTCCACGGCGTGCCCGGCGGGCGCTAGCTTCGGCTAGCTGGCAGACGAGGCTCTGGTTTGTTAATAAATAGGACAATCACGAAATCTTTTTTTAGCACATAAGTTTTGTTATTGTTTGTGTTCTATATTTGTGTTTTTTGGCCGCTGGGAGCCCTCGGGTTCCCAAAAGTGTTGTTAGTCCCCGTTACATCATTGAATGGCTTTGGACTTTCGGGGTGCAACGGGCTGTCTGTGATATGTGAGGTGTGATATTGTATCTGTGATATTTCGTTGTTGCTTCTGTTGTTATTGTTGTTTTGTTGTTTGTTTTTATTTTCTTACTAGCGGAGGCCACTAGTGCCTCCAATAGTGTTGTTATAACTCCATTGTACTGGTGGGTGGTTCCAGGCCCCCATGAGTATAATGGAATTCTGTGATATTATCTGTGATATTTCTTTGTTTTTTTTCTTTATGTTCTTTTGTGATACTGCACTGTGATATTTATTTCTTTTTTTTGAGTTTGTCTAGTCAGGTTCCTCCGCCCCGGGACCCTTTGCGCCTCGGGGGGAGCTTCATCGTTGGTTTTCGGTCCTTGGTGCCCGGACGTTCTGGTTAGTACTTAGCGTACCGCCACCAAGGACTTTCCGCTCTTTATGAAGCCCTGGGATGGCAGGGCTCATCGGTGAATTTTATTATGTGTATGTTTGTCCATTGTCTAGTGCATTTATGTGTCCCTGTCTTTACGTGTTGGTTTTATCTATATCGTGTGTGGCGGCGCATGCCCTCAGTTGGCGATGCCGCCGGGTGCTGCTGACTGCGCCATCCACCGGCAGCAGTATCCCAATAAAATTAAAAAAAAAAAAATAATCGGGGATCTGGGGACACCTCCCCTGGACCTGATGAGATCCCCTACGCCATGATCCGGAACCTGCCTTATCCTGGTAAGTGTAGGTTACTGGATCTGTACAACGAAATTTTTAGGCAAGGCGTTTACCCTCCGCAGTGGCGGGAAGCTACCATCATTCCGCTGCTAAAAGAGGGTAAAGATTCATCGCAACTATCTAGCTACCGTCCAATATCCTTGACTTGCTGTTTCAGCAAGGTATTGGAAAAAATGGTGAACAACCGTCTCGTCTGGTGGCTGGAATCCCACAACCTTATACCTAAACATCAATGTGGGTTCCGCCGTTACCATTCGACTACGGACCATCTTGTTCGCCTCGAGAATGCCATTCAAGACGCGTTTCTCCAACGAAAACACCTTGTGGCTGTGTTTTTCGATTTGGAGAAAGCTTATGATATGACCTGGAGGTATGGCATTCTCAAGAAGCTGCACGACTGGGGTTTAAGAGGTAACCTCCCTCAGTTCGTAAAAAGTTTTCTGACTGACCGCACGTTTCGTGTCCGGGTAGGTGACACTGAGTCTGAGACCCACTCCCAGGAGAATGGTGTTCCTCAAGGCTCCACCATTAGTGTCACCTTGTTTTCCATCGCAGTCAGTCATATTGCAGCTTCAGCCCCAATTCATCGTTGCTTGTACGTTGATGACCTCACAATCTTCTATGCAGCCGATTCCATCGAGGATATTCAACAACGGCTGCAACAAGGCATCAACGAAGTGGTGACTTCTGCAGAAGCTCTTGGTTTTCGTTTTTCACCCCAAAAAACATCGGTGGTACACTTCTGCAGAAAGCGCAATGCACATCCGGATCCTGTTCTCACATTGAAAGGATGCAACCTTCAGTGCGTCGATAGCGTCAGGTTTCTAGGACTTATATTTGATAAACAACTTACGTGGCGCCCACACCTCCAAGCCTTAGCTGCGAGTTGTCGCAGGACAATAAACATGCTTAAGTGCTTGGCTGGTGCATCGTGGGGTGCGGGCCGGGAGTCGTTGCTTCGCCTGTATCAATCGCTAGTTCTGACTAGGATTGATTACGGCAGCATTGCTTACTCCTCCGCCCGGGCGTCTGCGCTTCTACTCCTAGATCCTGTTCACCATGCAGGCATACGACTGGCTACGGGAGCATTTCGAACGAGCCCTTCTATGAGTCTCTGCGTAGAGTCGGGGCTTCCTCCGCTGCGACTGAGACGTGAGCGTCTCTTGCTCAATTATGCAGCGGGGGTATATGCAACACCTATGCATATTAATCACCCGACTCTATTCAGATATCGTTTACAGGGGCTCTATGGTCGACGTCCCACCATAAGTCGACCAGCGGCCGTTCGAACGCAGGAGTTATTAGAGAGTCTGCACTTACAGTTGGCCAAGATACTTCCCAAACGTCCTATGGAAGTACCTCCTTGGCTGATCCCTAACGTAAGGTGTCGTTTCGACCTGACTGGTCTCAACAAGGAGGAGACCAGTTCATTCGAATATCGATCCCGCTTTTATGAGATCATTAGCGAACTTGACTCTCTCTGCATATACACAGATGGTTCCAAAACAGCTACGGGTGTTGGAAGTGCCATCGTCATTCGTGACGATCCTCACGCTTGGACACTTCCTCCCCAGGCCACTGTGTATACTGCGGAATTATTTGCGATTTTGCAAGCCCTGCGTTTCTGTCAAACATCCGAAGACAGCGCATTCCTCATTTGTTCCGACTCGTTGAGCGCGTTGCAAGCGATCTGCCACTCTCATACCATCGATCCACTGGTGCAGAACATCCGAACGTGTCTCTACATGCTCCGCCAAAAGTCTATCACCTTCTTTTGGATTCCCGGACATGTGGGGATACCTGGCAATGAACTCGCCGACCAGGCAGCACGTCATGCAGCCGAAGTCGGTGAGCCACAGGACATTGCCATTCGCCCAGAGGATCTGAGAGTGTGCATTAGATCGGCGATCGATCAGAAATGGCAACGTGAGTGGAACAACCTCACGGCGAAGCTCCAACAGGTGAAACCTGAGGTCCGAAGAACTCCGGCACCTGTAAGTCTGAGCCGGCGAGAGAGTGTGGCCCTGACGCGTTTACGCTTGGGCCACACGGCGTTAACACATCGTCATCTTCTCGCCGGTGAGGATCAGCCAAGGTGCGCCGCCTGCGGGACGGCGCTGACCGTGAGGCATATAGTTGAGGAATGTGTAACCTTTGAGCCATTGCGCCAGAGGTTGCAGCTCCCAGGTAGTGTAGCCGAAGCTTTAGCTTACGATGCAGTCTCTGAAAGAAAGATGCTTGAATTTCTCCGAAATTCGCATCTTCTTCAGAGACTTTAGGGGCATTACATCTCTGAATTTTATACAAGCCGTCTCTTGTTTCTCCCCCGACAGTTAATTTTATCTCCCAGCGATTTTAATTTATGTGTTTCAAAAATTTTTGTGATTGTCTTAATTTATTTATTTATTAACTATACCCTGTTCCAGCTGGTCTGGCAGGGTACTTTTAGTCTTTTGTTATGCCACTAAGGGCCTTTTACACCCTTAGTGGTACTGTGTGTTATTTATACCTTGTTATTTGTTTTCGTTATTGTTTTTAATGATGTACCACCGAAGGCCTTTTACACCCGAGGTGGTATATCATTTGTTTTTATTTATCTGTGATATTTTGTTATGCCGCTGTGGGCCTGTTGTTATGGCTCCACAGCGGTATTGTTTTAACTCCTTATTGCGTCGCTGGTCGGCCTAAGGCCTCCCAGCGATGTAATAAGTTTTTTTCTGTGATAACACTGTGATTTTTTTCTAGTCTTGTTTTTTGAGTGTTTCTAGTCGGTTCTCTCCACTCCGGGGTCCTGTACACCTCGGAGGGAGTTCCAGCGACGGCTTCCAGGCCTTGGTGACCGGACGCTCTGTCTAGTACTTATCGTACCGTCACCAAGGACTGTCCGCTCTTTTTAAGCCCTGGGATGGCAGGGCCCATCGATGGATTTTATTATGTGTATGTTTGTCCGTTGTCTACTGCATTTATGTGTTCCTGTCTGTTTTGTGTATGTTTTTATTTTACCGTGCGTGGCGGCGCATGCCCTTAGTTGGCGATGCCGCCGGGTGCTGCTGACCGCGCCATCCACCGGCAACAGTACCCCAATTTTAATCAAAAAAAAAAAAAAAAAAAAAAAAATAATAATAATAATAATAATAATAATAATAATAATAAACGCCCTGTGGGTGGGGGCTTCACTTTGCAGAATTTCCCCACAGTAAGTCCTGCTTGTCGTAAAAGGCGACTAAAAGGACAACCCATTAGGATGGAGCCTACAAAAAAGAAGCCTCGGAAAAATGCCGCTGCCGGTGGAGCGACCGGGCGCATCAGGGTCACCACTGAATGTGACAGTTTAGATCGCGGTGACGACAGGCTGGGTTCTAGGCAGCCACCTGTCAGCTGTAATAACACCTTCAGCCAAAATACTACTGCCCTACTTACAGAGCCCCCAACACCTTTGGCTCAGCCGACTTTAAGTGTTTCCTCGGAGCATTCTTTGGGGACCAGTAAAGCTGGTAAGAAGCGTGTGCGTATTCAGTGGACAGATGAACTGAATGAATTCATCGTACGCACATACTTCCAAGTTACTAGACTTGAAACGGACAAAACTGGTTACCGTACGAAATTACATCAAGAGTTCGCGCGCACCTACCCTCACCTTAGTCGCGTCACTGAACAGAGACTGGCAGACCAAAAACGTGTCATTTTTACCAATAACCTTATCCCTTCCTCCCTCATAAACACGATTAAAACACAAGTCGCACATCAATTTGCTCAAAATGAAGAAAGTCAGGACGACGGCCCATCAGAAATGGAGAGCCCCACACAAAACGACACTCAACAACTTGTCGAGAATGAGCCTGACCACCATGAGACAGCAGTAAATGACACCCTACTGCAAAAGATCGAACTGGAATTTAACACAGCGCTTACTGAATTTGAAGGGATGGACCCCACACATAGGTACTTGTTGCCTAAACAACACACCTCACGTAGATTGGCTGAGATCGTTGAGATATTAAATAATATAATACTGCCTAAACATGTAGAAACCTGTGACAATTTTATCGAGTTACACACAGCTATCTATTGTGGAGCCGTTGCAGCTATACATTGTAAAGGGTCCGATGTAACACCACCTGTAGCGCACAACTCGAAGGAACACAAAACTCCTGCCTGGGAAACACGATTGAATAAACGCATCAGCAACATCCGATGCAACCTCGGCAGGATCACCCAATACCAACAGGGTACGAGGTCCAAACGGCTCAACAAACACATACACGACATATTACGCAAACACACAGTACACACACAATACGAGGAACCCAATAAAACACTCACAGAGATCAGAGATACGCTTCACCAAAAATTAACAGCACTAGCGAAGCGCTTACGAAGATATAAGACCAGTACTGAACGCAGACCACAAAACCAAGCGTTCAGCAGAAACGAGAGACGGTTTTATCAGTCTCTAACGAACACGGTAACTGACAGTAATGGTCTACCGGAGAAGAACGCACTCCATAGTTTCTGGGCGAATAAATGGTCCAACACCATTGACCATAATGACAAAGCCAGCTGGATCGATACAGAGTGCAGGAATAACGAACATCTTCCGGAGATGCCCTATACGGACATTACTACAGAGGACGTCTCCAGAGCTTTACAGAGATCGCATAACTGGAAGGCACCTGGCATCGATAACATACAAAACTACTGGCTCAAACACTTTACATCAACACACAAGTATCTCGCTGAACACTTTACACTATTTATAAGAACACCAAACCTGACACCGAAGTTCCTAACGCAGGGTATCACATACATGAAATCTAAAAACAGTGATACAAAAAATCCTGCGAATTATAGGCCTATCACCTGCTTGCCTACAGTGTATAAGATTTTGACGTCCTGTCTGGCAGAAAAGATCAATGAGCATTGTCAGATTAACACCATACTGACAGAAGAACAAAAGGGATGTCGAAAGAGGTCACAAGGCTGCAAAGAGCAGCTTCTGATTGACTCCGTAGTACTGGAACAAGCGAAAGGGAGAAAACGTAACCTGTACACAGCGTTTATTGATTATAAAAAGGCATTTGATTCGGTCTCGCACTCCTGGTTACGGAGAGTATTGGAGCTGTACAAAATACACCCAAGTATTGTGAACTTCCTTGGAACGATCATGTCCGACTGGCGAACGACCTTACATTTAAGTATTGGTAATGAAAAAACAACAAGCGACCTTATTCAAGTAAGACGCGGCATATTCCAAGGCGACTCATTGAGTCCATTATGGTTTTGTCTCGCAATGAATCCACTTTCTCGCCTGTTAAATGAAACCAAATACGGTTACAATGTAGGTACGCAAACGAATTCGCGCCATACCATTTCACATCTAATGTACATGGATGATATTAAGATCTATGCAGCTACTAAACATCAATTACAGCAGCTGCTGGGACTTTCCAACAAGGTTTCGCGAGGCCTCTGTATGGAGTTCGGAATCGGTAAATGTCGAACACAATGTCGTTCTGGAGGAAAACGAGATGCGGTCGTATTCGAACTCGAACCAGAGTCTGTTATGCAGCCAATGGACGAGGGAGAGTCGTACCGGTATCTCGGATTCAATCAGGACGAACGTATAGATCACAGCGCTGTAAAACAACACCTGATGCAGCAATACCTAACGCGTGTACGGAGATTACTGAACACTCACCTTGATGGAAAAAAAACCATCAAAGCAATTAACACCTACGCAGTTCCGGTACTAACATACTCATTTGGGGTAATCAAATGGACGCCTACGGACTTGACAAACATCGAGATCAAGACCCGCGTCCTTATGACCAAATACAGAATTCATCATCCCAAAGCAGCGATAGAACGATTGACGCTGCCAAGAGCCGAAGGGGGTCGAGGTCTTATAGACATAAGGAACACGCATAATAAACAGGTTCATAACTTGTGAGAATACTTTTACACCAAAACACACACATCACACTTACACAATGCAATAATCCAAGCCGACAAGGCATACACACCATTAAACCTCTCACACACAGAAATGCCAGATAGTTTTTGCCGTTTGGTCACGAAGGAGGACAAAATTCAGCAATGGATTCGGAAGCCTTTACATGGGAGACATCCACATGAACTTAATCAGAGTAACGTCGACAAAGCAGCGTCGCACGCCTGGTTGAGTCAAGGAAGTCTTTTCCCGGAGACTGAAGGATTCATGCTAGCTATACAAGATCAAGTAATTCATACAAAGAATTACTCAAAATACATACTTCGTGACTCGTCAATAACATCTGACTCATGCCGGAGATGCCATTCCAAACCTGAAACGATCCAACACATCACAGCTGCCTGTACTCAGCTCGCTCAGTCCGAATACAAACACCGTCACGACCAGGTTGGCAAAATCATATACCAGAAACTAGCTGTTAAGCACCACCTTATAACCGATAAAACACCTTACTACAAGCTCACACCAAAAGTAGTAGCGGAGAATGACTCCTGTAGACTTTACTGGGATCGGTCGATTATTACAGATAAGACCATAAACCATAATCGACCAGATATCACCTTCGTAATGAAAAACACTAAGACAACCTATTTGATCGATATTGCGGTTCCAAATACACACAACTTACAAAAAACACACGCAGTTTAAATTGGATAAATACACTGACCTCGCAGCCGAAATAAAACAACAATGGCGAATGGAACATGTCCACATCGTTCCAATAGTGCTCAGTGCCACCGGGGTCATTCCACACACACTACATAATAGTTTGAGCCTCTTGGGTCTCCCAAAATACACATATGTCACTATGCAAAAGGCAGTGATCATAAACACGTGTCGTATAGTACGGAAGTTCCTCAGTAATACGAATCCGACTGCGATATGTGAAAGCACAAGACCTGCTTCTACTCCATCTGAGCCATCTACAGTGAGCAAACAATACACTGACACTCATCTTACAGACACACAACACACATACATAAACACACAATACACTAACACTGAAAGACAAACACTTAACACACATACAGATCCAGATTCGTCTGATGGAAAGGGGGGATCGAACAACTGCCGCACTGTCACTGTTACCGCTCTGGTGCACAATCCTCCCCAATTCAATAACACACAAGGTCCGTCAACCTCTGTACCATCTAAACGCGCAGTTCCAGGAACACCCGATCTTAATGAGCAATTTGATGAACCAGAAAACATCTACACCAAGAAACGTAAAATAGAAAGACACATCCACACACATACACAAACACACACACAAACACAAACAGTCCTTTCCCTTCCCTCTGTCCCTACTCCTACCTACCATCTGAGGACACGAAAGCGAACTAGGCTTTCACAGCCCTCTGTCATTGAGCCAACATCTACGCTCCCACAAAAGTCTCGCCGTACGACCCAGTGTACACCAAAATAGACGAATAACACCTCGTTTCAAGTAGCAATAACAACAATATAGGGAGTGATGTGACAAACCCGTCCGTGAATGTACTACGGTACTTTTACGGATTGGTTTGGCACATTACCCTTCCACAGAGCCTAATACCTTGCATAATGCCGGTATAGGTGAATGTTACCCAGTACTGTCCTACTGAGTAGTGAGCGCCAGGTTGGCGTAAAAGTCTATAATAATAATAATAGACAGGTGAAACCTGAGGTCCGAAGAACTCCGGCACCTGTAAATCTGAGCCGGCGAGAGAGTGTGGCCCTGACGCGTTTACGCTTGGGCCACACGGCGTTAACACATCGTCATCTTCTCGCCGGTGAGGATCAGCCAAGGTGCGCCGCCTGCGGGACGGTGCTAACCGTGAGGCATATAATTGAGGAATGTGTAACCTTTGAGCCATTGCGCCAGAGGTTGCAGCTCCCCAATAATGTAGCCGAAGCTTTAGCTTACGATGCAGTCTCTGAAAGAAAGATGCTTGAATTTCTCCGAAATTCCCATCTTCTTCAGAGACTTTAGGGGCATTACATCTCTTAATTTTACAAAGCCGTCTCTTGATTCTCCCCCGACAGTTATATTTTTATTTACAGTGTTGTTTTTAATTTATGTGTTTTTCGAAATTTCTTGTGTTGTCTTATTTATTACCTATACCCTGTTCCAGCTGGTCTGGCAGGGTACTTTTAGTATTGTCGTTATGCCACTAAGGGCCTTTTACACCCTTAGTGGTACTGTTGTTACTTATACGTGTTGTTTTGTTCTTGTTATTTCTTTTTAACGATGTACAACCGAGGGCTCTTTACACCCGAGGTGGTACATCATTTGTTGTTTTTATCTGTGATATTTTGTTATGCCGCTGTGAGCCTGTTGTTATGGCTCCACAGCGGTATTGTTTTAACTCCTTATTGCTTCACTGGTCGGCCTGTGGCCTCCCAGCGACGTAATAAGTTTTATCTGTGATAATACTGTGATATTTTTCTAGTCTTTGTGTTTTGTCTAGTCAGGTTCCTCCAGTCCGAGGTCCTTCACACCTCGGAGGGAGTTGCAGCCATGGTCTTCAGGCCTTGGTGACCGGACGCTCTGTCTAGTACTTATCGTACCGTCAGCAAGGACTGTCCGCTCAATTTAAGCCCTGGGATGGCAGGGCTCATCGTTTGTTTTTATTATGTGTATGTTTGTCCTTTGTCTAATGCATTTATGTGTCCCTGTCTTTACGTGTTGTTTTTATTTATCGTGTTTGGCGGCGCATGCCCTTAGTAGGCGATGCCGCCGGGTGCTGCTGACCGCGCCATCCACCGGCAGCAGTACCCCAATTTTAATTAAAAAAAAAAAATAATAATAATAATAATAACATTCGCTGGGCTAAAATCCAACCTTCACGTCCCCGTTCGTGCCCGGCGGGCAACTGTTAGCTTCGGTTAGCAGGCTGACGAGGCCCTGGTACTGTGTTTCGACAAGAATGATCGTGTGGAGGGGACGATGTTGTATCCCCCGAGTGAGTGTTATGCCTGCGTCAGTTTGATTTGGTTTAATTAGTACCTTGACCGGAATTCAATGCGTCGTCAGTGCTGTCTACTCCCATGGGTGTGATCTTCGGAGTCCGACGAGACCGTTCAGACGAGTTGAAATGGGTGATGTTACATCTGTGATTTTGTTTAACCTATCTGTGATACTTTTATATCTGTGATACTTGTTATGCCACTTGAGGTTTTCATGCCTGCCGTGGTATTGTCTAGCTGCTCGGTCTGTGATATTTCCCTGGCCTTGTTCTTGTCATTTCGATGGGTAGGAATGCGGCTCTCGACGCACTCGTTCTCATCGGCCACGCGTGCGAGTCGACGTCTGCCCGAACAGCTTGAGCGAGCTCGCCCAGTAAGGAGACGTCGTTGTCCCTCGTACGGATGCGTTCGTGGGCGTTGATATGGTGGCTTCCTCCCCGTCGAAGTGATACGAACACAGGTCAGATGTTGGCTCTGTGATACTCTATGGCATTGTCCCGTGCTCTGTAGCCTCGACTCGGACGAACGTGGCCTAGTCATCGTACCGGTCTCCCGTGTAGGTTGACCCCCACATCTGACAGAACGGCACATGTACCCAGTAATCAGTTATCTGACAGAACAGTACATGTTGCTCAGTAATCAGATGTCACTGTCCCTACACATGTGAGTTCCTAGGTGTTGACGAAGCCATTTCGGAACTGTCGAGACTATGGGGAGCGGAATCGTGTGACAGAGCAAGAAATTTTTGAAATCTGTGATATTGTTGTTTTTATTTTTTAATAAGATTGTGTTTAACCCGTTTTGTTTTAACGATGTACCCTGAGGTAGTACATCATTTTTTTTATTCTTATCTGTGATATTTTATTGTGCCGCTGTGGGCTTGCTGTTGTAGTCCTTCAGCGGTTTTGTTTTTAACTACTTATTGCGGCACTGGTCGGCCTGTGGCTCCCCAGTGACGTAATAAGATTTTCCTCTTATATTTTTTTTTCCTTGTAATATTATTGTGATGTTGTTATCTGTGATATTTTTACTCAGTATTCTCCACTCCGGGGTCCTGTACACCTCGGAGGGAGTTCCAGCGATGGCTTCCAGGCCTTGGTGACCGCACGCTCTGTCTAGTACTTATCGTACCGTCACCAAGGACTGTCCGCTCTTTTTAAGCCCTGGGATGGCAGGGCTCAGCGATGGATTTTATTATGTGTATGTTCTGTCCCTTGTCTATCGCATTTATGTGTTCCTGTCTGTTTTGTGCATGTTTTTATCTTTACCGTTTATGGCGGCGCATGCCCTCTGTTGGCGATGCCGCCGGGTGCTGCTGACCGCGCCATCCACCGGCAGAAGTACCCCAGTTTTAATCAAAAAAAAAAAAAAAAATAATAATAATAACATTCACGGAGTTGAAATACGCTTCACTAAAAATTAACAGCACTAGCGAAGCGATTGCGAAGGTATAAGACCAGTACTGAACGCAGAAGACAAAATCAAGGGTTCAGCAGAAACGGGAAACGATTTTATCAGTCTTTAACGAACACGATAACTGACAGTAATGGTCTGGGCGAATATATGGTCCAACATCATAACAAAGCCAGCTGGATCGATGCAGAGTACAGGAATAACGATCATCTTCCGAAGATGCCCTATGCGGACATTATTACAGAGGACGTCTCCAGAGCTTTGCAGAGATCACATAATTGGAAAGCACCCGGCATCGATAACATACCAAACTACTGGTTCAAATACTTTATATCAACACACAAGTATCACGCTGAACACTTAGTTGTGAAGAGTATTGGAGCTGTACAAAATACACCCAAGTAGCATGAAATTCCTTGGAACTATCATGTACGACTGGGGAACGACCTTACATCTGAGTATTAGTAACGAAAAAACAACAAGCGATCTTATTCAAGTAAGACGTGGCATATTCCAAGGCGACTTATTGAGTCCACTCTGGTTTTGTCTCGCAATGAATCCACTTTTTCGCCTGCTAACTGAAACCAAGCAGGGTTATACTGTGCAGACATAAACGAATTCGCGCCCTACTATTTCATATCTGATGTACATGGGTGATATAAAGATCTATGCAGCTACTAAACATCAATTACAGCAGCTGCTGGGACTTTCCAGGGAAGTTTCCTGAGACCTCTACATGAAGTTCGGGATCGATAAATATAGAACACAATGCCGTTCTGGGGGAAAACGAGATGCGGTCGCATTCAAACTCGAACCGGAGTCTGTTACACACCCGATAAACGAGGGGCAGTCGTACCGGTATCTTGGATTCAATCAGGATGAACGTATAGATCACGGCGCTGTAATACAACACCTGATGCAGCAATACTTAACGCGTGTATGTAAATGACTGAATATCCACCTTGATGGATGGACATAAAAATCATACATAATAAACAGGTTCGTAACTTGCGAGAATACTTTTACACCAAAACACACATATCGCACTTACACAAGAGTCATTCCATTTGAAATCAACAAACGGGCGTGCCGCATGTTTTCTAATTTTAATAAAAAAAATTGAGGATAATCTTTGTAGTGCCGGAAACGCTAAACCACCGTCATTTAATTTTTTTATTGTGTAACTTCCGGTCAGTGCCCCTCCGAAGTCAAAAATTGGGTCAATTTCATACTTGTACATAATGGACTCTAGCTTTTTATTTAGAATAAGTATAGAAATGACTCTTGCTTTATTTGATAGAGTAATAAATGTGCATTTCATGTAATATAAAATAAAACTGAACTGTAACAATTAAGACCAAAATGGTGGCTATCTAAAATTTCCCAATTTTTTCTCATTTTTACGATTTTCAACTGAATCCTGTGTCAATTCTGTTGCACATTAAGGATTCATTTTTTTTAGGAATAAAGTACTAACCCTTCTGATTCTACGACGTAATTATCATTGTCCTAGAATAATATCTTCTACGAAAAAAAAAATTGTGAAAATTGATAATTTTGAAAAATGCTGAACTTTGACCACCAAAAAACCCATGTGGAGGAAAAAATAAAAATCTGATATTTTCAGAAAATATAGTCTATATCTTCGTTAATTATGTCCAATTAGTGCCATTCTGTTATTTTCACTTTCTTAGAAAATATGATTTTTTTGAAAGTACTACTTTTAGGAAAATCAAAACAAAATTTTTTATACTACAACTAAATAAAACAAGCGCTTTAGAATTAATAGTCATTATGTAAATGTTTCTTCGTAAAAATAATAGTTATATTAGCATACCAAAAGCTTGTTTACACTTTGTTTAGTGTTTACACTTTGTTGCAAAGTGTAAACAAGTAAAATCTTGTTAAGTTTGAAGCCCTGCCATTTATATTTACAAAATTTAGATTAAATAAATTATTAAAATTATTGTGCAACAAAGTGTAAACACTAAACAAAGTGTAAACAAGCTTTTGGTATGCTAATATAACTATTATTTTTACGAAGAAACATTTACATAATGACTATTAATTCTAAAGCGCTTGTTTTATTTAGTTGTAGTATAAAAAATTTTGTTTTGATTTTCCTAAAAGTAGTACTTTCAAAAAAATCATATTTTCTAAGAAAGTGAAAATAACAGAATGGCACTAATTGGACATAATTAACGAAGATATAGACTATATTTTCTGAAAATATCAGATTTTTATTTTTTCCTCCACATGGGTTTTTTGGTGGTCAAAGTTCAGCATTTTTCAAAATTATCAATTTTCACAATTTTTTTTTCGTAGAAGATATTATTCTAGGACAATGATAATTACGTCGTAGGATCAGAAGGGTTAGTACTTTATTCCTAAAAAAATGAATCCTTAATGTGCAACAGAGTTGACACAGGATTCAGTTGAAAATCGTAAAAATGAGAAAAAATTGGGGAAATTTTAGATAGCCGCCATTTTGGTCTTAATTGTTACAGTTCAGTTTTATTTTATATTACATGAAATGCACATTTATTACTCTATCAAATAAAGCAAGAGTCATTTCTATACCTATTCTAAATAAAAAGCTAGAGTCCATTATGTACAAGTATGAAATTGACCCAATTTTTGACTTCGGAGGGGCACTGACCGGAAGTTACACAATAAAAAAAATTAAATGACGGTGGTTTAGCGTTTCCGGCACTACAAAGATTATCCTCAATTTTTTTTATTAAAATTAAAAAACATGCGGCACACCCGTTTGTTGATTTCAAATGGAATGACTCACAACGCAATAACCCAAGCCGACAAGGCATACACACCATTAAATCTCTCATACATAGAAATGATACATAGTTTTTGACATTCAACAATGGATGCGCAAGCCTCAACATGAGAGACATTCACACGATCTTAACCAGAGCGACATCGACAAAGCAGAGTCACACGCATGGTTGAATCAGGGAAGTCTTTCTCGGAGGCAGAAGCATTCATGCTGGCTATACAAGATCAAGTAATTCATAAAAAGAATTACTCAAAATACATACTACGTGACTCGTCAATAACATCTGACTTATGTCGAAGATGCCACTCCAAACTCGAACAGATCCAACACATCACAGCTGCCTGTACTCAGCTTGCTCAGTCCGAATACAAACATCGTCACGAGTAGACTGGCAAAATTATATACCAGAAACTAGCGGTTAAGCACCACCTTATAATCGATAAAGTCCCTTGCTACAAGCTCACACCAAAAATAGTAGCGGAGAATGTCTCCTGTAGACTGCACTGGGATCGGTCGACTATTACATATAAGACCATAACTCATAATCGTAATGAAAAAAAACTAAGACCACCTCTCTGATCGATATTGCAGTTCCGAATACACACAACTTACAAAAAACGCACGCAGTTAGACTGGATAAATACACTGACTTCGCAGCTGAAACAAAACAACAATGGCGAATGGAACATGTCCAAATTGTTCCAATAGTGCTCAGTGCCACTGGTTATTAAGGGGCCAATTAAGGGGCCCAACTACTATATGACAGTTAGTATTCCGGCTGTCGCCAGAATTTTACGTCATCAAACTTGGCAGGAAGCATCCCCACTCTCTATGGCTATATACAAATTTAGAGTTTGTGTTTGTATGTGTAGTATAGTGGATGTTAGTATGTGTGACATTCGGTATGTATGTAGCGCGAGGTGCAAGGTGGGAGTGGATACATACACTCGAACAACCGTACGTATGTATCTCCTACTAATGATGTAACTCCTACTAATGATGTAACAATCAACAGCCACCACTGTGGCACCACTTAACAATGGTTGTGTACTCTTGCATCTCTCGGACCACACTCTCGTTTTTTTTAAATGTAGGCTTCATCTGTCCCATTTATGTTCCACATACACTACATAATAGCTTGAGCCTGTTGAGTGTTGAGTCTCCCAAAATATACATATCCCACTATGCAAAAGGCAGTGATCATAAACAAATATCATATAGTACGGAAGGTTCTCAGTAATACGAATCTTACAAACGCACACATTCACCATCACACAACACATTAACACTGAAACATAAACACTTAACACATATACAGATCCAGATAATCTTTTTCTTTGATGTATCGACAAGAAATGAAAACTGTTCGTTTCTGTTTGTTCACTTTCATGACTACGTCCTCATTTGCTTGTTTATGTTTGTTCGCTATTATTCGTTTACGTTTGTTCGCATTCGTTCGCGTTCGTTTCTTATATGTAGACCCGGCTTAACAGAGTTTTATCGGTTTTAAATTATTATATTTAGGAAATGAACCGTTATTTACACATTTTAAATTACTACAAACGCATCAAACTTCTCTATAGTTGATTATTAACTTACATTGTTGAAAATTACTTGAATTTTTTGTTTATTTAAACTGCAAGTCAGCAATGCAAATTATAGTACAGGTAAACACATCTGTCATACATAAAACACTTCGAATCATTTGATAATTGCAAAGAGAGGTTATGCTGAATCGAAAATATTAGTAATAAATATATAAAAAACATAACACTAAAAAATCTAAAAGACTGCCAAAACCGAACACATAGTATTTACATACTTCCACATCTATTTTAATAATTCTATTTATTGTTAGCAATCGTTCATACCTATTGAGCAATTCGCTCAAAAATTATTTTGGTTGAAATTACATAAACCTTGAAGAAGTTTACTATTACGCAACGGAGACTTAAAAATCAAAAAATGTTTCAACGCCTGTTTCATGTTAAACGATTTTTTTTACGATATCTTGCTCGATATGTTCTCTAATACTAAAACATATCTCGATGTTTTAGTATTAGAGAGAACCAAAGAAATCGAGTGCTTAAAGTTTTAGTTTAGCTGAACGATAAGTGAACATATGAATACTGCGTGTGTTTAAATGCAAACAAAAGGTTGTCATACGTAGTAATGTTTCACAAGCTAATATTTAATGATATTTTAAAATTGAATAATTGTAACTGTTTCTCGCATTAGAGATAACCAATACACATAGATGGTTGAATGATTGTCTGTTGAATGGGTGGCTGTCGAGCACAGGATCGTTGGTGTAATGGCGAACACACCTGGCTAGCTACCGGGAGATCTTGGGTTCGATTCCCGGTCGATCCGGATAATTTTTTCAATCACTTTGTGATTTTTAATATCTCGATGTATCAATTAATCTACTGAGGGCCATTTTCTAGACTTAAAATTTCTTCCTTATATTTCGATTTGGTTGTCTGCATTTCCAAATATTGTTGATATAACTTAGTCGAAATAATTTCGGTTGAATGTTCTTATCAACTACTGATATCTGTATTTTTTTCGTATTTTGAACCTTAATATTTCTCAAACGGGCTTTGAAATAAAAAATTGTTAATTGTTTATTTTTAGTCCCTTTAAAAGATATCGTGGATGACTTAGTATGTGGAAAAAAAAGTTCATCCCTTTTCCAATACCTGAGAAGTTCATTTCAAAATAATTCTATAGAACTATAGATATAAATATAAACTAAAGTAAGAATAACACCCCTTAACAAGTAAAATATTAGAGGAATTAACGAAATAAATATCTTTATTTTCTTTATAAGATAGATTTCCACGAAGTCTAACGCTCCAAACAATTAAATACATCTAAAAATAGAACATAATACAATAAACAACATTTCCCTTATCTTTTATCTTAACATAATATCTTTTCTCTAGAAGAAATGTCTTTAGTCTGGAAACAAGCCTATAAGAAGAACGTTAATACACATAAGTATTCTCTGTACTATATGTTTTACATAGGATATTATTATTTAATACACAATAGAAATAAATAACAATTAAATGATGGTGGTTTTGGTCCATTAAAACAATACTTATAAAAGAGTGAAATAGTATGGCAAGCAACGCGACAATGACGAATTATTTCATATATTCAAATAAATTGCTTTATTGTTTAATAATGATGACGTATAACGTATACAATTCATAATCTTAAAACTTGACAAGAATAAATTTAGTCCTTAATTGTGCAGTCAAATATTCGCGATCATACACATGCAGAAGAGGTAGTGGCAGAGAACTATCATTAGCACTATCGATAACTATCGATAGTTTTGACTATCGAAAACTATCGATATTTTCTTTTTACTATCGATAGTTTTCGGCAGTTTTTTCCAGTCATTCCGTTTACTTATAAATACTATAAAGATAATAAAAATTATAGCCAGAGATATAAAAACAACCATTTGAAGGGAATTTCTGGCAACCTTTTTTTTTTTGCTCACCGGCTATCCAAATGTCGCCCGAGTTAAAAATTTGACCATCAAAAACTATCGATAACTATCGATAGTCGGATTATCGATAATCGAAACTATCGATAGTTCTCCATCACTAATGCTGCGATGTTGGAATGATAATTACCGTCATTATATTTAGCAGTTATAACATGGATATGTTTTTGGGATGGGGTAGAGATAATTATTGTACGTGAATAAACCAGATAAACAGCTAACTTTGATGTTGCCTCTAGGTGTAACTGTTAAACTGTTAAACTGTAAAACATACCCTTAAATTAATTCTTTTTCCGTACAGTGGCGAAAATTTTCTTATTTAAAGTACATGTTTGATGGGATTGTTTCACCTCTTACAATGTGTAAATGCTAAAAACAAGATTATTTTTTTTGATTTGTAGTTATGTAAGGTAAAATTAAGAAAATGGAACACTTGGAATCGCTTCCTTCATAGGCGACCTTCCCTGGAAATATTCGACGTAAAATTTTAAATTTTGGTATAGAGGTCAACTGGCCTGACCATATACGTAAAGTATAAAAATATCAATATTGATCTTACAACCAGGAATTAATTTTAAGCGACAAAATTTAAATAAAAAAAAATGAGGCATCATGTTGGGTGTCAAGGGGAAACTTTTTGAAGCAGAATTCAACAATGTAGATAGATGATTTATTTTTCTAGGAAAAATCTGTTAAAAACTGCGGTCCTTCACCGTTGTCACCACAACGATTGCTCAGTTAAATCCGAAAAAAAATTATGGACATTAAAACTAAGGTGTGGATTGAACCCAAACTATCAAAACTAAAAATTTTTAGTGCGATTAGTTGTAATAAACAATTTAATTGTTTATTTCGTTATAACTGCCGAACCACTTTAAAGAAACCAGTTTAAGAGGAATAACATATTTTTCACAATATAAGGAAAAACTTACAAGTTTTTCAGAATTTTCAAAATTGTGTACCCTCACGTGCTGTTACATCAAATGGATAAGTATGTCTTGAACTTGACCGATTTTTTCTCTATATTTTAATTTTGAATTACAAAAAGCATTTTTTAAGCAGCCCTATATCAGGTGACATAATTACGTATACAGTGTCAAAGAAATCAGCGTTGTAATTAAACAGGATAATAAAGGACACTGTAAAATCGATCTATTTAATTTGCATACGTAGTATAATTTTAGCCAGTTGCGGTGTTATTTTGTACGTATAATATTTTTATGTAATTATTTTAAGCCTACTCTCAAAGAAGGTAACTAAAGAAAGTTCAGCTTTTTAAAATTTTGTCAAAGCATTAATTTAAAATATTTTGTTCTCATAAATTCACGTCAAAAATTTTAAAATAAAAAAAGCAAAAAATCTATTTTGGTCCTAAGCTTACTTTTAAAAGTTCAAGAAAATTATTCTAGCCATTATTATTTTTGGCAGCAAGAAGCAGATGTAGCTATTGTTTTTATATGAATGCAGCATTTTATTTATGTTCGTCGTTATATAACATACCTAATATAATAAATAGGTATTAAAATATTTATGTA
Source organism: Brachynemurus nebulosus (assembly GCA_035578155.1). Taxonomy (NCBI): domain Eukaryota; kingdom Metazoa; phylum Arthropoda; class Insecta; order Neuroptera; family Myrmeleontidae; genus Brachynemurus; species Brachynemurus nebulosus. The sequence continues at coordinate 1,323,155 of JAPWDM010000052.1, read as the reverse complement.
ACCTATAGGCAGTCAAAATTTTTAAAAAATATTAATGTTAGGAATACGACAACTTTATGGTTACTGTAATGAATGCAATATAGTGACTTGAAGTCGCCGTTAAAGCGTAAAGCGTAAAATACATGAAAATTATGCAAAACGGCCACTGAGTGTATCGTTTTCAAAAGTGTGTACAGTTATTCTTGTCAAGGTGTACGAACTAAACTAACACTTAGTGTAATATAGCAAGGCTTCTTCTATTTACAGAATACAGATAATATACTATAAGAAATAAGATATATTGTTCTGCATTAAATAATTTAATTATATAAAATGAATTGAAACCGTTTTGTTTATTCTGTAAATGTGAACTATGTTAAAATATAATTATGTTTTAACGAAGAAAAATTGCACAAATAATGTTTTTATACATAACTGTACTAGTCCAAGAGGTATCGGCGCATGAGTACCGAAAAATATTCCATCTTAATTTTTTTATGCGATCCTGTTCAAATTGCCCTACTGATGATATAAATTCATGTTGCCATGGGGCAATGATATCTTGAGATATTATTGCCCCATATGGCCCGGTTGCCATGTGGCAACCCGGGGCCATATTGTTTAAATCGAAATTGTTTAAACAATTGCAAGGAATTTACAAATACAAATAAAAAAGGTCCTATGGCTTTTCACGATAAGGTTAATATTTTTAGAGATATGAATTTTTAAAGGTTCGAAAAATCTCAAATTTGACCCATGAAAAATATATAAAAATATATATATATATATATATATATATATATATATATATATATATATATATATATATATATATATATATATATATATAAATATACATATATTATATATATATATATAAATAATATTATTTATACATATATAAATAATATATATATATATATATATATATATATATATATATATATATATATATATATATATATATATATATATTTATATATATATATATATATGTTTTATATATGTATAATATGTTTTATATATGTTTTATATATGTATAATATGTATATATATTATACATATATAAATAATATTTTTTTTTAATTCTTTATACAATAGTTAATAATATCCTTAATAGAGATTTAAAAATTTGCCAGAGATTAAAAAAAATTCGTCAAGTCCTGGTTTTATAGTCTAACCCTACTTTCAACTTGTCAATTGATCGGGCGTAAATAAAAGCTGAATTTTTATAGAAAGCAGTTAAAAATGGGAAAACCAACTTCTAATAAAGATGAGGTAAGAGTTTTCAGCAAATTTATATATCTTAGATGTAAAGAAATGCCATTTTTTATATTCAAAATCCTTAAGTTCTGTGGGTGTATTTTTCGTGTTTTTCTGTGTTAACGATTTTTTCGTATCACAAAATAACCACGCGTAGTGTATTGTATGAATTTGTCTATTAGAAAGATTGAAAGAACTATTAGATTTTTTTTAATATTTAAAGACTAAAGTGGATATTATTGTTTTTATAGTCATGCATGTAATAATCGATCATTTTTCTTTTCAGCATAATACAAAGAAGAAGAAAACCAACAGTCAAAACGCCTTCAAAAACCATACAATGAAGCAAGTTTAAAGGCAGCTATATTGGAAGTTAACAATGAGAGTACAGTCTATAAAGCAGCAAAAATGTTTTCTATCCCTTGGAGCACCCTGAAATCATATTGTAGCCGCTATCGCCATGACCCTACTTCATCGTATAGCCGGCAGAAAATGAACTGAGAGATGCGCAGAAACGCATTTTAAAATGGATCAGTCTAAGTCATTTTGAAGGTAAGGTCGATATCTGTCAAATACATGTATCTTATGAACTATAGGCCAGTGAATTGATTTATTTTACCCACTCCACCTGCGCAAACGAAGATAGGTCTCTTACTTCAAAATCTTTTGGCTATATCAGCTTAAACGCGGTAAACTTTTTGTTTTGCTATCTCAAAAGATACCAGAGAACCTAGTGAAGATGCCAATCTAGTACACAGTGACTTAATATTACCAAATGCAGAAGATAAAGAGAACCATCAGCCACTATCAGAATCTAACACATCACATAATTCAGAAGAGCCACAGCCAAGCTGTTCAAAAGTTTCAAAGTGCAACGAAGCTGTTCAAGATATTTTGCAGATTCCGAAAGCAAAGAATAAGAAAGCAGGTAAGCTGTGTCAAACTAAAAAAGTAAAAAAAGGACAAGTTTATGCACCATTTCCTCCGTCAAACCCTAATAAGACCACTCCAGCCAAGCAATTACAGAGCAGTAAAGATTCAAGCACTTGTGGAACTTGTAAAGGAACATTCGAACGAGATGTTAAACATACAAATGGCAAAGAATGGATTGAATGCCAGTTTTGTAAGACATGGTATCATGTTGAATGCCAAAATGTTATCAATCCCCTTTTTTCCTTGTGTTCAAATTGTGAACTTGTAGATTAATTTTAGTTTTATTAATTTCTTGTCATGATAAAAGTAATTAAAAATAAGAAACCAAAGCAGTTGTGCAATTTTATTAAAATTTCGTAAGTGTTACACAATTATTAGAGATTTAAGTAAAATATAACATTTGATTATTATATTTCTGCTCTTTTATTTAAAGTTTTTATTAATACCACATAATTACCTGACTGATATCACAAGATAATCAAGCGTATATCACAAATTAACTTAGATATCACTGAATTACCATATTTTGTGTTGTGGTTATTAAAACGTTTTTCATATGGCCAATAATGTGTTAGTAATATTTTTAGATATTTACTATGGAAGGCAACTTTACGGACTCTAACATACTCAATTTGCTAATTGATCTGATGCAGGAATAAAATTCTGTGGCCAAATAACTAAACTATCACCGATTAGCCAAGTTTTGCTCTACCTCCTGGACTATACGTATACTTTTTGTTCCGTATATTCTTAAAAATTAAAATAAATATTTACTGAAATAATTGTAGAAAAAATATATAGGAGGTGACAAAACGAGTAAAATCATTTATAAACATCAGACAGCACTGCCGTGTCACACTAATCTCACGTATCTCAGAAATGATAGTTTTGAGAAAACTTGATTTGAATAAAATATCGTATTATCTTAATTCGCTCAAATATTATTAAATATCTAAGATAATTGATTTTTATTATGCGTTATTGATTCAATGTTGCAGTATTGATTTAATAACGTATAAATATACTATTTGAAAATATAAGAAATAAGAAATGTGATACAATCAAAATAAAAATTTAAAAATACAATAGATTAATTATTATATTATTATTAACAAATTAATTAATTTTATTGTCTATATATATACTAGGGATTGAGTAGAATCCTTTAAACGTTGTTACGCGAAATTGCTGTATCTAAAGATACATGACATTCGTGTGACACGGCAGAGCAAAGGTCTTTATAAAATACAGAAATTGGTCGTCATAGCGATTACATCCATGGTTGTAAATTTAATAGATTTGAGCGTTATTTTATTGTATTTCATTATTTGCTATTAATAAATAAAACACTACTTAGTAAGAATACCACTTTTATTGTTTAAACTCTTATGACATGTTTTAGTCAATATGACCATTATCAAACAAGTCTTATAGTTCTCGTTTTGATAGAAAGACTGATTAAAATAAAGAAAATTATAAGTATTTTCGCTGTACTTTCTACCAGAACTAGGACTACGAGGATGTCCGAAAGTTTTGAATCAACTATTCGTAGCGAATCAAATATTTGAAATTTAAACTGGCTGTTTGGAAAATTTAGAAATTCAAAACTTTCTCAAAGTTTCGAAAATTTATCAAATAATTTGGATATTTAATGAATAATTCAAATACACCTGGACTAATTCGAAAAGTTTAAAATTATTTTAAAATTGTTTTAAAATATTAAATTTCTTGTATTGTTTGAAAATTATTAAATTGATGAATTTCCAAATAATTTGGAAAAGTTTTGAGGTATCTAATTATCCCAAGATATCATTGAACAATTTCGAAACTCAGATCGAATAGTTTGTTTCAATGCGAATTAGATTTACACAAATCGTCAGGTGAGTATTGGTTTGTACTGACCATTTTTTAAAAATTTTTTTCTGATAGTGGTTTCGGCTTCTCCAACGCCTAAAACTATCAAAATAACCATCTAGAAAAAATTTTTAAAAACTGGACTTGGTACAAACCATTACTCAGCTGACTAAATGTAAACATATGTAGAATATTTTTTTAATCTTAATCTTTCTTTGTTGTTGTTTATTGATTCATTAATTTAAAACTGCAAAGAATTAAATATAAATTTGAATTCGGAAAAAGTGGTTATATACTTGTCACTTTGCCCAAAAGCACATATTTTGGTTAACAAAGAATAACTTCAAAATCAAAATTATAACGCACGTCTGTTGTTCTCTAATATCAAAGTAATCGCAAAATAATATGGTAATATCAAAAGGATTGCTAATATAAAAGTTTTTGATCAACAACAAGATGCTTCTTGTTTTTTATTTCAAATCCGTCAAAAACCTTTGAATTCCCTTCGCTAGAACACCAAACGATTCTAAAACGTTCAAGTGGAAGTTGTGAAATTAGTTGATTTTCGGTAACGTTTAGCACATATTCACTTTCATTCTAATATTTGATACATTGGTGTACAAGTCAGTTAGAAAGGCTGCTCGTTTTCGGCGACTTTTCTCAAATATGTCTATAGGTATTATAGAGGTGTATCAGACAGACATACGAACTTGACGACTTGATTCTTCGGAACTCTAAAAATTGGAAAATACAAGAAAATATTTAGTTCGGAACACTCAGTAGTATTTTAAGGTTGGGTTACGTTGTTCTTTGCTATCCAAGCTAAAATGTGTACACATCAAAATTTAAACAAATGTAACTATATTAATTTTTATTTTTTGTGACATTTTAATTAAAAAATATAAAAAGTTATATAATTATTATTTTTTGTTAAGAAATGAAACTGAACAGTAATTGTTTTTAATTTAGTTGCCGTAAATTACGTGAAAAAGTAAACTTGGTTTAATTAAAAATTACGGTGTCTTTTAAATGCTTTTACTTGAAATTTTTTAGTAGTAGTTTGGTGGGACATCTTTATTAATTTACGAATTAAAACGTATAAAAAGTGTTGAAGAAAAAGTGGTCTGGCGGAACTGAATTCAAAAAATTAAAAAAATTTAAGAATCTTTAATTGTAGTCTTACAGTTTTCTGTCCCTAAACTATATATGTCACAAATGTCAAATTTTTGGTATTCGTAAACGCGAATAACTTATGTTTTATACTGGTGAATGCCCATTTCAAATTAAAACAGCTTCTCGCTTGTGTATATGCATGGCGGCATTGCGAAAATACTCGTAAAATTTCTTATTGTAGTTACTATATAAAATAAACTTGTTTAGGAATAAAATCCTGTGATATGTTATTCTTTATCCATAATCTAAAAATCCATAATAAAAATATTCGTGTTTTTGGGGGAATACAAATGCCTACAAAGCTGAATATTCACGAATGTGAAAGCGAATACGAATTTTCGTTATATCTCTAGATGAAACATATTTATAATTTCTAAAGACCTATAAACCAGTTTTAATAGCTTTTTGGAATACTCCTGGGACATTATAAGAAAAACGACCTAGGTAGTTTAATGTTTAGCCTGTTCGCAGTAGTTATTGTGTTTCTCAATAGATGGCTGAAGTTGATAAGTAAAAAGTCCCTATAATAAACAGAGTCATGACATGTTAGTTAAATGCTGATTGGTTCCGGCATTTTCTATCCATAATTTGCGTAAAATACATTGGAAATAAATTAAATATTAACAAAAATCATTTAGTTTAACCTAAAAAGAATAATTAAATTAAAACTTTTTAACTGTTCATGAATTCATAACTTATTAACAATAATTATTGTGTATACTCAAAAATATTTACTCAAACATGTGATAATTAATTTTAAAGCTTGCTGCTCTGTTTTGGACAGAATATGGATGACATGTCACGACTCTATTTATTATAGGGACTCTAGTAAAGAGACAATCCACCTCATTTAGAAACATCAAATTAATAAGAAAGAATAAGAATGACATTAAAAAAAATTTACCGTCTTATGTTTTTCAAACAGCACAATTTTTTAGGTTATCAAAACCTAATAAACAGATTAAGTAACAACATTAATTTTTTTTAAAGTTCTACGATTTCTAATATACGTTTCTGGAAAGGATATAAATTCTCCATTGTTATAATACTATAATACTTTAAAATGATTCTTGACCGATTGAAGAACGGTTACCTTGCTTCATTTTATATGACACACAGTATATTTTCGCATTCTTTAAACTGTCCTACATAAATAGTCAAATTTTTGAATAAAGTTTACAAATTTTGGATGGGAAAAAATTATTAAAAAACTAAACTTGGTTAAAAATAACTTTAGCTTTTAAAATGATTATGGCGGACGCGCTGTGAAATTTAAACTAGTTTTTACGGCATAACAAACAGACAAATATGCAGTGATACGGCGTAATTCCGTAAAGTTAAAATGAACAAATCTTGACTATTTAACTGTCATTTTAATCAATTTTTCATAAATAAACAAAATATTTTATAATATGAGTAGTCTCCTGCCAAAAATTTTATTTAATTACAAAAGCAAAAAAATATAATAGTATACAAATATTGTTGAAAATTGACGTGTAGATCAGTTTCGCTTAATTGCATCCAATTGTGGGATTAAATTTAGAAACACTATTTACTGAAATTCCCTAGAAAAAGATTAACCTATTTTATGATTCACGTTTTACACATACCGTGGAAAAATTACGCTTGTAAGTGGTGTATTTTTTTAACAGAGTTTTCAAATATAAAATATAATAGCAACGGAATATTATTTTTAGTACTTCTCTTTTTCTCTTTGTGGAACAAATATTGGCAAAATATTTAAATCTGAATTTTAATAAACACTTAACCCTAGAATCATACGCTGATCTACGAGAAACGTTAATCATACATCGGCGTCATTTTGACGAATGGAGTTTTTACGGAGAGTTTTAGAGCAGGGGTGGCCAACCAAAATGATCTTGCGGGCCACTTTGGAAGCGCATCATAACTCCGCGGGCCGCATATAAAATTATGTGTTCCTATATATTATGTTTTTTTTATGTCATCGAAGGATGACATATTAATATCGTTGTGTAATTATAGTGGGGGAAACATTATTATAGAGAGTTGTACATGCATATTGAATAGCAAGAGGGCTGTAGAGTTGTACATGCATAATGAATAAACGCAAGAGCGCTGTATTCTCACCGTACTTAAAGAACGAGCCAAAAAATCATAAATTAACACTTTCACTGAGGTGACATTACTTAGTGCGTGTCAAAAACACGCACTTGACGAATTTTTTTTAATATAATACATTTGTTTTCACTACCTTGGCCATTATAAAATAATTATATTTTGTATAAGCGTAATGAATCTCGCGGGCCACATGCGGCCCGCGGGCCGCGGGTTTGCCACCCCTGTTTTAGAGTTTATTTGCAAAAAACATATTTTTTTACATAACAATACTACAAAAGCGAACAAAATATTTTAAAAAAATGCATTTGGAAAAATTTTTAATATAAATATTTATTAATTTTTTTAAGATTTATATCAAACATATTTTAATTATAAAAATTAAAAATAGATAAATACATCAATTTATCATAAGACATATGTCTTTCAAATAATTAATTTATGAACTATAATGAGTCGGTGGACATGTGTGACTTTACAGAATGTGAAATTTCTCGGTCACAAAAATTCCCGTAGATATGTAGTTATTTCCTCATTACGCACATTTGTAAATTTTCTAAAATTTGTTAGTATTTTTTCGAATAAGATCTCAAAATATATTAAATTTAAAATATTTTCCACAAAATAAATTGTTAATCTTTTATTAAGTCACTTGAAACGCATTCTTTAGTTTTCGATTCAATATATTAAAACTTCAGTATTGTCGTCTCGATAAGTCAAACAGCTGTAATCATCTTTCACATTATTATTATCATCGAATAAATTAATTATAACATCCATATCTTTAATAAATTTTAGAAAAATTGGGAAAACTTTTATATGCGAAGTACAAAATCTTTAAAAAAACATACGTTAATCATACATCGTCGTCCTTTTGACGCACACTATTTCAATATAAACAAAACGACATATATAATAACAAATAAATTAGATAACAGAAGTTTTACAGCAAACAGATAACGCCAAGTTGTAGTATTGGAGCAGGTAGAAAACTTCGTTCGTCAATTTGACGAGTACGTATGAATCTAGGGTTAAAATGGTCTGTCACTGTACATCTCATATCAGTAGCAATTAGTGTTTTGTTAAGTTCCTGACATTAAATACTCAAAAATGCACCATTTAAAAACCATCGTTAATTTCCTCTTTTGGTATTATCGAGCTGTCTCATAAATATCTTTAACGGACTCTGCTGAGTTATTTTGAATAAAATATCAGAATTTTAGAATTTCCTAGTCTCTGTGTAAAATTTTATTAAAATTAAACAATTAAAAATAAGATCGGGCTTTAATGTCTTAATAGTAAACGAGTTTTATAAAGAGAGTCAAATTTCCAAAAATTGCTATTATAGCTAAACGAAAATTAAAAGTACACAGCCTATAAATATCTTAAACTTTAAAATTTAGTTGAATTTACGCTTTTTAGGATTTAATTTTCAAACGAGTAAATTATTTTTTTTTTTTTTAATTTCTTTAAAATTCTTTCACGTAATTGATTGTCGTAGTCTTGTGTAAGCTGTAGACAAAGTACGTATTAAGTAAATTATTATAGAGATTTTATCTCTTGAAAACTATGTACTACGATGTGGCAATGTGGTAGCAACTATCACAATAATATTAAATGTCGTTTAAACTGATTTGGTAAGAGCAAAACTTTGCTAGAATGTTTACATATATATATAGATATAGGCTTACGATGTGTTTCAAGATATTAATGAAATATAAATCTTAAATGTGGAATCACTCCGATTGCGATGAAACTCGAAGAGGACCATTTAAGAAGCAAATCGCATAATATCATCCAAAACAATGAAATTAGTCCAAAACAATAGTTCCGAAGTTTTGCCATTTGGGAGGATCTGCCGATACAGAGACGAACAGACAAACAGACACTCTAAAAGGTAAAATGTGCGTGAAAATATTCATTTTGTGTTTCAAAAATGATCACAGTGTTTGTAAGTAAAATGATGTTCCAAAAAGAATAACTGATCACTTGGAACGATCAAAAAGTCAACTAAAAATCAATTTACCTATTATACAACTGAATTTATTGATAATAAGACGTCAATTTTCCAAAGATAATCGCTTGAAAAGTTTTTCTATTGAAAATGTGTGTCCAATTTCGACTACCAAGCTAAAATTTTAAATATCTCTAGTCGATTGAAAGACATCGTATGCATAACATCGTTGCATAACGTGCATATTCTATTTTACACGTACTGATGTAACGGCTTCTTGATATCATGGCCAATGATAGCAACAAAGCAAGCAACTTTGTCATGCCATGTGTGATAAACTTGAAAGTCGCGTTTGTATGTACCTACATACATACATACTTTCGTTTATAATTCAAATCAATGTCGGATATTTGTATGTGGGTTGATGTACCACACGATGCACGTATGTATTATGCATGCATGTATTAAAGTGCACGGAACAAATATGTCGGTTGACCCAGGTCTCTTTTGTCAAGATATAGATACGTATGAAACTATGATGACGCTTGAAGGTGTATGTTCATTAAACGGATACAGAAGGTTCTCGCTATATCGCCGTTTGAAAATATTTTCTCCGCAGGCCCTCATTTAACAATTACGTCATCACACAAGAAGTGTATAATGGCACCCCTCCGTGTTTCAAATCACATGTGTTTGAGTATCTTAGTATGTTGTTTACAATTTAACTCTTATGCATGCGTCCTTTCTATTTTTTGACCTGCTGTTATCTTGTGTTAAAAAAACAAAGAATGATAAAAATGTATGTATTGAAATTTTATCATCAAAGTAACTAATAGTTCATAACAGTAAATTATGCAAATGTATAAATCAGAAACATTGACGCCAATGACTCTGTACTAAATTAATTGATATTGAATGAGGGTTCTGTTTATATACTGCGTTTTTCTCTGTTACAGGACCCTACAGCGCGATATGTCGAGATCCTACTGTACATGGTTTATACTAGGATTGTTGCAGATATCCGTATCCGCATTCGCAAATCCTGAACATCCGCATCAATTTTGACATCCGCACCTGCATTCACATCCTCACCATTTTAATGCGGATGCGGATATGTTCAGAGTTACAGCTCGACTATATAGCTAATTTCAATTTTAATAATCGATACGATTATCGGGATAAAAATATATACTTTGATCCCTTATATTATTAAGGTGTAAAGTGTCACTTTTAATCCCAAGGGATTAAAAATATGTTTGTTCTCGCTTTTATGTCAATTAGTAAGTTCATTTGGCCATCATAATTCATTTTACCTTAAAAATGTCTTTACGTGGAATAGTTTTCGATAATTAGCCAAGAAAGAGCATAAGAGGTAATTTTTACGATATTTTTTTTTTTTTTTTTTAGTTCGGAGTAAATTAACGTTTGATAGTAGGGTTACAAATATTTTTTTTTTTATTTTCTAAAATCTGGTAAACAGACGTCGTTTTGTAGTAGTACTCGCTTTAAAAAAATCAAATACAGTACCTATTTTTAAAAAAAATACTTTTTCTTAAAAAAAATTAAATTATGTACAAAAAAGCGTGCGTACATATTGACATATTTGTCCACCTTGAGCGCTGTAGTTGAATTTCGTATCTCCTCCAGGCAAGAGTTCATACCGATTATCTACACTATCGATTTATATTTGTTATATTTTTAGTAATATTTGTAATAAGAAGCTATATGTGAAGTTGGCACACACTTAAACTATTTTAAAATGGCATATGGACAAACGAAACTTGGAGGTGGACAATCTTGGAATAACGATGAACAAACGAATGCAGTAAACAAAATTGCAAAATTCCCAAAAAGGGGTGCCAACTTCACACTTTCTAAAAATTTTAATAATTAAAATTCGTTAAGTGCCTGTTTTTGATATGCACTAAGTAATGTCACCTCAGTGAAAGTGTTAATTTATGATTTTTTGTTAACTCTATAGTTGTTAACTCTACAGCCCTCTTGCGTTTATTCAATATGGATATACAACTCTATAATTATTCAATATGGATATACAACTCTATAATAATATTTCCCCCACTATGATCACACAACGATATTAATATGTCATCCTTCGATGACATAATTATATAATAATTAACCAATGGGTGGACAAACGAAACTAATTGTTAGACAAATATGGACAAACGATCTAGGTGGTTTAGAAATTTTTTCTGCAACTTGTGGGTGCCAGTAACGAAAACTTGCAAAGAATATTTTTGTGCCGCCATTCTGAAACAAAAAGTGGGCAATCAAAAGTTTTTGTTAGGCAATAATGGACAAACGATAGACAAACGAATGCGTACACTTAAATCGAAAAATTCGCTAAAGTTGGTGCCAACTTCACGTAGCTGAATAATATGTATATGGAATAAGAACAGTAAGAATACAGAATATAGAGCTAGTTTTCATTATTCGCTTTTGAATATTTTCGTCACAAACTTGCGAGCGTATAAACTTATGGTATGCTCCAGTGTGTTGTATTAACAACCAAAGAGTGTCATCCACGATGCTTACTTGATTGTTCGTCTGTCAACGTACAACGTACAGTGGATAGATACTCTTCTATGTTGTTCAAGCTCAATAAAAAATGTCATTCTTACAGCAAAATAAAACAATATGTACTCTAGCATATAACATTTTTGAGCATTGGGGTAAGAAAGATAATTAAAAGTGTGGCAGTTCTTCAGGACAAACAAATTTTTTTGTGAACAGTAGTGCAATCATTAAGTACCAGTAGAATAAATTGCTATTGTGTGCCTTGTGTGCTTATATATTTTTGTACTATGTATGGACTGAACTAGATATTGAAACATTAATAGCTGCAGGTATTTTTCCTAGACATTGTCTACCCGTTCTAGGTATCTCATGTGACTGGTGGATGGTGGTTCTTTTTTCCAAGCGCGCAGTTGGGGTGGGGTTCGGATAAACACAAACCATCCTAGAAAGCTTTAGTCCACACCCCAGAAAATTTCCGTGCATTTTGCAACGTATAAATTAAAATCAGGGTAGGGATAACAGTAGCGATAGCGATCGCATTGCCATTGTTTTTTTAGCAGATTTCAAAATCAGTTTTGAAGAACTTATCTTTAAAATTTCAACACACTGAAGTAGTTATTTATGCAATAAACTGTAAAATTGAAATGTTTTTCTACGAGCCGTAAGTTTACCAAACAAGACCGCAGGCCGAGTTAGATAATTGCAACGAGTGAAAAAACACTCATTTTGCACGTGTTGCATACAATATTTTTTGCAATTCTGAATTAAAATGAAAAAAATTGACGAAAAATGGAAAAATTATCTCAAATTATTAAAAATTTGACAGCTACATTAAAAATTTTTTTTAATATACCTATTTGTTTTAAATTTTTCGTGGATGCCTATTGCTTATATTGTATCGTTACTACCCATATAAATGAGTTTGTTTAATTTCGTCACGCGTGAAAAAAAAGTAAGCCATTTTGACATTATCACAGGCAGCTATAAAGTTAACTTTTAGCGAATTTCCAGAATGGAATTCAGCTATTACAGCCACTGTCATGACGCGACCTGAATTCGGGACCATGGCAGAAATTTGTTTTGAGGTCCCTAGGAACCGAAAATAATATTCACTAAAATTTATATATATATATATATATATATATATATATATATATATATGTATATATATATGTATATATATATATATATATATATATATATATATATATATATATATATATATATATATATATATATATATATATATATATATATATATATGTGTGTCCGCACGATAACTCTCGAACGAAATGTCCTAGGTTTACGAAATTTGGTGAGAACGTTGGAAGTCGAAAAATCTTCGATGAGTTCTTCAGCCAGACACGTCGGATGCCAGGAACATGGTTTTTGTTCTTGCAAAAAATTAGTTTTTTGCCAAAATTTCCACTTATTCAAAAATTTTTGCAAAATTTTTTTACACCATTTAAAAGAGAAGAAAAAATTACATGAAAAAGGTCTTTAAACTTTTTTTCTATGTCAACTAGTTTCCGAGAAAAACGATGTTGTTTAGAATGTGATTATTTTATCGTATAAAGTGTGAATTTAATCACATTCTAACTAAGTACATATTCGACACAATATGGATATTTTGTATATAACATATATGCATACCATATCCTTTTTGATACGATCACATAATTTTACATGTTATGATACATGTATAAGGGTACAACACCATTTCATTATCCGTACTACCATTATGCGTACGGTTTGTGCGTGTTGTATATACATATACAGTCTACGTGAGAAAATTTTTAAAGTAAACAAAGATTTTTATGTAAACAAGTCCTAAATTTTAGCGAATTTCCAGAATGGAATTCAGCTATTATTTAACATATACAGGCGATTATTTTGAAAGTTAACATAAATATATGATAAAATTTCCAGAATGGAATTCAGCTATTACAACCACTGTCATGACGCGGGGGGCATGACCTGAGCCCGGGACTATGACAGAAATTTGTTTTGAGGTCCCTAGAAACCGAAAATAATAGTCACTAAAATTTATATGTATATATATATATATATATATATATATATATATATATATATATATATATACATATATATATATATATATATATATATATATATATATATATACATATATATAATATATATATACATATATATGTATGTATACATATACATATATATATATATATTATATATATATATATATATATATATATATATATATATATATATATATATATATATGTATGCCTATCTCTAAAAAATATTCTCGGACATTCAATTTTTTTAATTATGATGCACCCGGAAAAAGATTCTGGAAAAATTATATGTTCTATTAATCATAGTGAGGAGCCTGTAGAAATATTTTGGTGATTGTACAACGAACATAACTTCGAAAAAAAAATCTTTTTGGACATTTTATTTTTTTTAACTATGACGCACCCGGAGAAAATATCTGAAAAAATTATATGTTATATCGGTCATAGTAGGAAGCCTGCAAAAAAATTTTGGTGATTGTACCATAGCTACAAGTTGATGAAAAAAAATATTGAAAAATTAAACAATTTTTTTTTTGGGGGGGGGGGGAGGGGTTATAATTTTTTTTTGAAGCTGATAATTTTTCTGAGGTACACTATAGAGGTATCTAAAACATATAAAAATTCCAGCCAAATCCGTCAAGCCACTAAAAAGTTATAAATTTTTTGTGATTTTCAAAAAACAATTTTTTACCCCCAAATGGTGAGTTTTTAAGGGTTGAAACTCAGTAAATTGTAATCTTATATCGAAAGCAGTTAGCAGAAAAAAAACCAACACAATTCGTGCGGGGGCATTTCTACCCATGCTTATCCGCCAATAGCCTTTATATATATATATATATATATATATATATATATATATATATATATATATATATATATATATATATATATATATGTCCGCACGATAACTCTCGAACGAAGTATCCAATTTTTACGAAACTTGGTGAGAACATTGGAAGTCCCAAACCCTTGGATGAGTTCGTCAGCCAGACACGTCGGATGCCAGGAACATGGTTTTTGTTCTAGCCAAAAATTAGTTTTTTGCCAAAATTTCCACATATTCAAAAATTTTTGCGAAATTTTTTTACATCACTTAAAAGAGAAGAAAAAATTACATAAAATACCCCTGTCGCAGCATCCTGCATAACATAGCGAATTTCCATTTACAAAAGTACGTTTTTCTCGGAAACTAGTTGATATAGAGTAATTGTAAATAAAAAATACCCCTGTCGCAGCATCCTGCATAACATAGCGAATTTCCATTTACAAAAGTACGTTTTCTTCGGAAACTAGTGGATATATGTAGAGTAATTGTAAATAAAAAAAACCTTCTTTATGTGATTTTTCCGCCTCATTCCGCCAAATTTTTTCACGAAAAATGTCCAAAACCCCGTAAACGTTTTCACGAAATTTCTTAAAAATAAGATGTTTCGTTCTTGAGTTATCGTGCGGACACATTTATATATATGTTTACTAAGTGTCCGCACGATAACTCAAGAACGAAACATCTTATTTTTAAGAAATTTCGTGAAAACGTTTACGAGGTTTTGGACATTTTTCGTGAAAAAAATTTGACGGAATGAGGCGGAAAAATCACATAAAGAAGGTTTTTTTATTTACAATTACTCTATATCCACTAGTTTCCGAAAAAAACGTACTTTTGTAAATGGAAATTCGCTATGTTATGCAGGATGCTGCGACAGGGGTATTTAATTTAGAATAAAAAAAAGAAATTTAGTTCCTAACTGTTTTATTTAGATCACAAGAATATATTTGAAATAAATGTTATTAAATTTACCCACTTTGAGTAAATTCTGTGTAGTGTAGTTTCATTCAAACATATAACTGACGACTGATTAACGGTACACACATATTGGTCAACTAGCAGAGTAGCAGTGCCAGCATCAATAACAATTGGGTTTTGGGTTTAATATACGATCTTTTGTAAATTATAATAATCATCGGAATTTCCAAATATCTTTTTTCTATAAATTTGTTGTTTTTTTTTTTTAAAAAAAAATTCGATTTGCAATTTTATTTAAATAAAATTGAACTTTTGATAGGATTATATTCGTATTTTTATTTATTTATTTATTTATTTTTCTCTTAAATTAAATAGATTCTGCTTAATGTAAGTGCTAAAAATGTTAGAAAAATGTGCAAAAACGTTAGAAAATTTCGATGGTTTATGATCCAGATTATACAAAACGCATGGAAACAAAGCATTGAAGGTGGATCAGTTAGGAGTTGCAAGTTAAACTTAACGATTTATTGAAAATGTTTGGAACTTGACATCAAAAATACAAAGTAATTTGAAAATATGACAAATTTTCTCTTTTACATTATGACAAATTTGGAAACGAAATGTTATGAATGAATAATATCAAGGTTTGTATAATAGGTACAGCTTAGGTAGATCAGACGAAAAACAGAACCTATTTTGGACTGTAATATAGGTAAGTCCGGATAGTAACCTTGAGTAATATAAAATCATTCGAGATGGTTAGAAACGTTAAACAAAAGAAACATGAACGAATATTGTGTTTGCATGTTGCGAGGATTAAGTATAATTTACTTGAGACTTTTTCTCGCAAACCTAGTTATGTAAACCTGCTTGGACATTTTACTGCGTTAACATCAATCAGCTTGCATTCTACAATAGTACATATATTGTACAATAAGTGGGAAAAAAAGCTTATTTCTCACGAATATGAGTTTTATGTTGAATGTTGAATATGCAACAATTCGTATGACTGAGAAATAAGCTTTTCCCACGCATTTTACACTATACTTTTTCTGCGAGCACATTTTTTTTCGTAAAATTTAACATAAATAATTAAAATAAAATTTAAATAAGTAAGTAGTAAAAATTTTTTAATTTTATAATGTTAATGCTAAGATGTTCAAATTTTTGCCAAAGCATACATTGAAACTATGGAAACAATAATAAATAATCAACATACATATAATATAACAAATCAATAAAATTTTACAAGTCAGTTTTACACTGGAACAAAATATTTAGTGAATATAATTAAACATCGTTTTTAAAGTTTCTCTGTGAGTACATGTAAGATAAAAAAGTATGTACAAAATCATAATTTTATACTTTCCCATATTTTTTTCATAAAACTGAATGCGTAAACTCGAAAACGAAACTTATATCAAATTTCAGTATAGATGAAATAATCGCAGTATGCAGGTAATTTATATAAGTAATAAACTTAATAATAAAATTGAGTTGTTGGTATGAATGGAGGTTGAATGTTTTTTTTCTTCTTTATATTGTGGTTGTCGATATGATAATGTGATCGGCTAGCAAAAATAAAACGGGATATGTGTTGCCAGGCATTACATTGTTCTTAACTACTTTAAAATGACGGTCACTACGGTAACTGTTTGCTACGATTTTGTATTTTGATTTGTCAGTTTATATTAAAATATATTTCTATTTAAATGTGCTATTTATTGTCATAATTCTACTTAAATTTAAGCTACATTTTTTAATTCAAACGTAAATATTTAACCAAATACAGAAAAAAATGTATATTGAATTCAAATAAATCAATTTTTTTTCCTGTTTTGTGCTTATTTTCAAATTTATGGTTAAATCTTAATTTAAAAATTTTAACTTATGCCACATAAGTGTTTTGAACAAATTTATTTTATTAATTATTTCTCATTATTCCCCAAAAATTTGCTTTTTTGTATGTGAATCAGACTTTTGAAATTAGGTCAGCTAGACAAAGATGAATTTATTTGACTTGCCATATTCGTTGTCCTTTATTACTAACAGCCAATCATAATTTTTAAAATTTTATTGCTAGTCGACTTTCTTCTCGAAGTTGGCGGATTATATATGTATATTTTTAGTATTATTTCTATATATTATATATTAAACTAACAGAGCAGCCTACTTTTTTATTATATTAAGTCGTGGGAAATAATTTCCCACTGTATTTCCGTACAGTGTGGGGAATTGTTAATTTTTACATATAGTTAGCCGTGCACAAAATGTTACTTTTAATAGTAGGAGTAAAAAAAATGTATTCTGTAAGACTGTATCATTCTCGTACACTGACTGCTTGTATTTATTCGTATTCTCTTACATTTTCCACGTTAAATTATTGTCAGTGTTGTCTTGAACAGCATGTGTGCTGATAATGTCGTATGCAACATCAACATACTCGCAAGTGCATACGTAGATTCACATATCACCAGCATCTGCCAGCATACATACATACACATACATAAAACAAATAAACAAATAAACGTCACCATTTCTCCAAGTGGGTTTGTAGTGTGAGGAGAGGTAGATAGATACAAGTCGTACAAGCAACTGTACATATAATATTTATGTATTATGCTGAATGTCACGGAGCTAGCGGAGTTATATAGCTACCAGCGAGCAACTTGTGCATAGTATGTAGTTGCACAAGGTTAACTGGCACACATGCATGCATATTTGTATTTAAAATATGTATGTGAAATTTAATATTATTTAAATAAATAAATAAGACTTATTACATCATACCGTTTTGTCTGCTTGTCTTGTGTTTGCTTACCGTGTTTTACGTTTGGAGCCGTCATGTTCAGTTATCGCATTCCCATCTCATGTGTTATTTTAATTTAAATAACTATTTTCACCACGTCAGGTATTATTGTAGTATTTTATGAGAATATTATTGCATTTTTTACTTGATTTATACTCTTTTTTATAGTGTGGTTAAACGCATAATTTTCTTGATACATATTATAAAGATAACAGATGACAACAGATTTCAATTGCATCTAAAAATAAAATTATTTGGTGGTCATGCTAGCGGTTTTATTACATTTGACATCATTTATTATGTCATCGAAGATGACATATTAATATCGTTGTGTGACTGAATAATTATTGAGTTGTACATCCATATTGAATAAACGCAAGAGGGCTGTAGAGTTAACAACTATAGAGTTAACAAAAAATCATAAATTAACACTTTCACTGAGATGACATTACTTAGTGCGTGTCAAAAACACGCATTTGACGAATTTTTTCTGTATTGGTTAGATGCGCTGCAGCTAAGGTGGTATACATTGTTTTACTAGTACGACTGACAATGAGTTTGATAATATTGGTTGGTGTGATGTAATGGTAATGTTAATTTTTTCTGATTGTTGCGAGCTCAAACAACTCAGAATGACGTTACTAACTGAAGACGTGAGTGGATAAAACATTTTTTCAAAAAGTCATTTTTTGCAAAATTTTGGAATATCCCTGTACTGAGGTATCATATATTACAATTTGGTTTCACTATGTCCAATAGTTTTGTATAAATTCAATAATAAACACGTACTATTGCATGGGAAGTAAGTATTTGTAAATAAAAACTTTCAAACGCTTATATTGTAAAATTATAAAAATGTTACATAATACCTTCATCCACTCATGTCTTCAGTAATTATTATTGTTAATGTGATTCTTAAGGACAATCCCGACACAACGTTTTATTGAACGATGAAACGCTCGTAAAGTCATACGACAAAAAGTACAGAGGTTAGCGTGTCCACACGTTTCCAATTAATCGGTCAAATTTTAGTTTCAAATTTTAACGTTTATCTGTTTGTCATGGAGGAAGCATTTCTTTGGTCACTCTATTTGCGTTTGCATAGCAATAAAAAATAAAAATAAACGAAAAATTCGAAAATTAAGAAGGTCGATAGTATATGGTTGTTAAAAAAAACATGAATTTTCTCATATGAACTTCATAATGGAACAGATCAGACATATTATAAGTTCACAAAAAATAAAATTAAATGCAGAAAAAGTTTAAATGTACGGATACGAATTAACAGAATACTACGATATTACGTAAAAATACTCCAATAAATAATAAATCCTTTCCAATAAAACGAAGGTTTGTCTACGCGCATCAACTTATCGAATCGATATACTCACAAACTGATATTTCAAAGCTTCCCTTTTTAATTTATCGGACCACATTATTTCGATCATGCAAGACGTACATTTTGTGGCCTACACGTCCCGCTTTACTTGATATGACTTATTAGACTCGATAAGTCGTTCGATAAGATGTGTCCGGACTGCCATTTATATGGACTGTCATTTACCTTTTTCTCAAAAGGTAGTAAGGCTCCATCCACTCTAATTTTATCATTCTTTACTGATTGTTAAATAGTTGTCCGATGAAAAAAGTCAGTTTTCAACAAAAATGTACGATGAATGCTGCCTTGCAAACTTTCTAAGTTTCTTCGGGAGTATGAGTTTTATCAAAAAACACTATTCTCGATGCAAATATACCCATAAAGATCAAGTTAGTAAAACTGACACTTACACCGCCGAACGTCTCTTAAGTCGCGTTATGTGTACTAATTTTATTTAATTAGTACCTAAACAATAATTTAAAACATTTTTATTTATCCATCAATACTGCGCGACAACTTCAACAAAATTCTAGTGTGTTGTTTTTAAGCTGACTTTATAATTTATTAGGTCGTCTCATAAGATTTTACTATCTTTAAATTTTTGTCGAACTTTTTCATTTATTTTTAATTTAAACTGTACATATTTGAATAAACAGACAGAAGTGTGCTGCGATACGATGGTCAATAGTTAACAAAAGTAGATGAATATCAACTACGAACTATCATGTTACATTAGCATCTGAACTTCGTACTACTTAGCGATCAGACTGTATCTTGTTAATATAAGCGCTTTGACGATTACGAAGATCAATCTAGCACACACACACCAGGTTCGCCGAAAAAGCTTTTCGTCACGGACTACAGCACGGGCTATTTGGAGACGGCATTTGGACTACTTTGCATGATTAATTACTAAGCACCATTTTAAGACAATGGAATATTTTAATGATGGATGCCTCACTGCAAAAACATATAAGACAACCTAACAAGCAAGGCGCATGTCTATAATATTTATGTGATAACATGATTTTATATTAGTATGTAGGTTTAAATTACACTAGAATAAAGCAAGTAGTCCAGTTATACTGATCACGCGATTCTTTTTTTTTCGAAGTACAGATCTTGATGGTATATTTAGATAACCTACTTTAATGTAATCAATAAGGAAAACTGTAACAACTACACAATTTAAAATTCTTGTAGCTATGGACCTAAAAAAATTTTAGACACATTTAAGTTGTATAAACTTATAAAAATAAATCACTTAAGAGTATTTTTAATTAAAATAATAAGGAAGGTAAAAAATATGACGTGTCTTCCGAATGCCTTGACCTCGAAAATGGCCTGGTGGATAAATTTGAAATTTGTTAAACTCTTATAACCCCAAAAGTATTCCATATTTTATAATTAAATGTTATTTCTATTTCGCGGTTTCCATCACGTAAAATTTTAAGTGAAACATGATAATCCTGTGACAAAAAACCGCCAGTCAGAAATAAAGTTCGAATAAAAAAATAAGCATCACCTTGGGCTACCAAAGTGTAGCAAATTTCAGATTTATCTTCCAAAGTTTTTTGAGATATTAGTTGGTAGAAACACCATGAGATAATTTGTATATAAATAAAGGAAATTTTTGCAGCTGTCGTTCATAAATTTTGCCGCCCTGTGTCTAATCTGATTCCTTTTGGCTCTAACCTATAGCTACTGAATTAAAAATAAGGCAGTGTGTTAAAGCTTATTATATCTTAGGCATATCTTAGGTTATGGCGCATCAACTTTCATGATACTTTTTTGAAAAAGTTAAAAGAAAATTGTCTCTGATAGACAAAACTTCAACTAAAATATTTCTACCACTACTTCTCAAGTTTTTAATGGGTTTCCTATGATTTTATGAGAAATCATAAGATTTGATTGGGTAGTTTATTGGTGGAATTAAAAAAAAAAGTATAGACTGAAAGACTAACTTAGCCATGAGTCAATATTTCCATGTTTAAATATTATAAATAAGTGTTTACTCGTACGAAACCGATAAACCTCCAACTCTGACAAAAATTTATGAAGAATTTTATTGTTTATTACTGACATTTGTCGGCTTACTATGAAGCGCTAATGTTGTGGTAATGTACACCCTGCATGTCGGTATACCGGTGCCCCGGTTGGATGTATACATACGGTTTACATGTTAATTGATAACACTAAAGTCCCATAAGAAAAAAGTTATGTCACAAGAGTGCTTTGAACAAAATAAAAACATACCAATTTAATATTATAAGTACTGTTACTATCGTTTTAACAACAATAATGCAGCAAAATAAAGAAATGAATGTCGCAATTTTCAAGCAAGTCATATTTTTACATAATAAATATTTGTGTCATTTTCTGTAAATTCAAAAGGTATTTTTTTATTTTCTTGAAAATAAATATTAAAATAATAAAATACCGAAAGAATATTTCTGTTGAAGAAATAATGCAGGTTTCTTAGTGGAAAAAATTACTTTATAAAAGAAAATTACCAAAAATATAAATATGTTTATCCAAAGCACTCTTGTGACATAACTTTTTCCTTATCGGAATCCAATGTTATCAATTAACGTGTAAATCGTATTTATACATTCGAACCCGACATTTGGTATATATGCCTCGAAAACTAGAATAAATTAATGATTGTTATTATATATATGAAAACACTAACTTCATGAAACTTATCCGCTGAAAAACAACTAAATAAAACAATAACTATATTATTTAGCCACCACATAAATTTGCATTTTACACTTATTTTATGTAACACCGTCTTAATTTTATTATTTTATTTTGTATGTTGCGTTACTCTTGTCTGCAAACAGAACAATTTAATGAATTACAAAATTATGCATTTGATATTATGCAAAACATGGCTCCAAGAGGTTTCAATTATGTACATGTAAGTGTATAAAGGTATTTATAATATTATGAAAATGTCATGGGGACAATTACCATTATAATTATCAGGATATAAATGGCTTTTGTATGTAATGAGAACAGAACAATGACTAAATGTTTACACAATTGTTCCTTTTTATTAAAGGAATTTCGCATATAATAACGTACAAGTAACATGCTTTTTTGTTTCTCGAAATACTTTGTTTAAGAAATTCTTACTACAGAAATTATCGGATTATTTGTAACATAATAACAGGTCTACTCTAAATAGGTACATTGTAATAAAAATCAGCTCTATAAAAACACTCAATCATGGCAATGCGCGTAAATAGTGTTAATAAAACCCATGTAGTTCGAATCTACTTTTAACATTGATGTTAGAGCCACTGACATTTATGGTTAGTTTCGCTTAAACATAGTATTTGAAATTTTATACCTAAGTAAATATTTTTTTCATTTACCTAATGTAAAATATATAGGGTAAGTACGGGAGAGATGCCGCAGTAGCCATAGTTCGTCCGTTGATTGATAGATAGTCCTATTAATGGATTATATGTTTAAAATAAGTTACTTATTTAACCTGTATATGGTAACATCTGATTAGACTGATTAGTCCATCGTCAGCTGCATATGGTAACGTCTGACTAAACTGATTAGTCCATCAGTTTAGTAATTATCCAGCTTTTTATTATTGAAAAGTAAGTTCTTTAACATAATATTGTATCAAGCATTTAATTCATTAGAATTTAAGAATGTATATTTCATTGTTTTTAATGAAAATGAGTTTTGTTATTAATTTAGGTATATTTTAAAAGTACTGTATAAAATTTTAAGTTAGAATTCCGCACTATGTTTGCTATAGCAACATGTGGCATCTATCCGAACAAAAAGGAAAGATGCCGCATTTAAAGTTGGTATAGATGCCGTATTATTATATTACATGTTAAAAACATAGACTTATACCTTAATTATGCAATTTTTTCTTTGGACTGGAAATTATGCTACGTAAATATAAAAGATCCATTAATGGATTCAGGAAGAGCTCACATATTAGTGAAGATAACGAAAATAATGATGATTGCTGTGTATTGAATGTTTTGAAAAGTATACTCAGAAACAAAAAAAAAAAGTTGACTGGTTAAGATGTATAAAGTGTCAAAAATGGTTACATATGGCATGCATCATGTATGGAGATGTGTGTAATATATGTTCAAGAGGGGCGCTGTGCTAAAACAATGTGAAATTTTTAATATGAAGTATGCGGCGTCTCTCCTTCTTTGATGCGACATCTCCTCCATAGGTGTGGGAGAGATGCCGCTTTGCAGGCTCTACAAAAATGTTAATTATGGATCCTTTATAACTCAAAATTTAAAATTATTTATAAATAATTTTGAAGAACAATGTTTACACTTATTATGTACCAAATTTCAAATCAATTAAATGCATACTTAAAGAATTATCAAGTGTTTTCAAAATGTGCGGCATCTTTCCCACATTCACCCTATACGTATATTATGTATAAAGTTATGTCTAACTATTTTTTTTTTTTTTTGGTCACAAAATATGCAGATAGTCGTAAAAATCGTTTCTTAGATAAATTATTATAGGCGCAGGGGAATAAGGGTTATTTGTAACATAAAAACAACGTATATATTCTTATAAAAGTTTAGTGCACAAGAGAATTATTTTTACGTTCAAAACCTACAGGAGCTTGTTTTTAGATGAACTTATTACAACATAGACACTTTTTATGTGCTATGTGCCACAATTACAAGCACCACCTACATAGAAACAATCAGATAAAAGTGTACTGAAATTGTTACACAGAAGTTGCACAAATCTGGAAATTGTGAACATTTATATAGATTGTTAAAAGCTATAAAACCATTTTTCTGGTTATACATATGATGACAAATCCAATACTCCTAAAATATTTTCTGAGGCTAATTTATTAGTCTATATTTATCTAATTTACATTAGCGTTCTACCGGACTGGACACACAATAAAAATTTACCTACTAATCTTGAAGAAGAAATTAAATATTTTTAATATTGTTTTTAATGTGTCTAAAATTGAAACTTGGGATAATCGTCAGTGTTTTGATAGATTTTCAGTAAAAACAGTTTTATAAACTTCTACTGAAATCAAGGGGTTTTAGACCAAATATCAGAAATACTTTCTATCTAGACTCTTATCATATTTATGGAATCCAAGTTTTAGAATCTGGTAAACAGAATACTAAAAGTTTGTAAAAGTTGTGTTTAAATCTAAGAACCAAGTCGTGGAGAGAAATGGCGAGCCGCGAAAACAAAGTATATTTAAAAAAAAAAAAAGGACGAGCAAAAAAGACAATTCTTTTTATTTTTTCCGGGCCCCTACTGACAGTTGCGGGCCTCTCTTTAGGCTTGGCTCTCGGAGCTGTAACTTCAACTGCCCCCCTCTCGTCTAGCCTGTCTAAGGACGTTTTTTTGACGTAAAGAATATAATTTTAAGAATTAATGTTTTATTATAACAATTTATAGCCTTTGTTGTTTCTCATTGTCTACTTACTAAATAATGTTTATGATTTAGTTATATATTTAGATTTTCTTAATTACTATTACTGAATGAAGTTAAAAAAATGAAATGTATTAATAAGTCGTTCGCATAAAATAACTTTTATGTCTAATATTTTTAGAAAACTAAAAAGAAAACCGTAGTAACGGACAGACTATATAAAATAACGTCACATTTGGTTATACGTCTACAATATGAATTTATATTATGAACATTTGCATAGTTTAAAGCAGGGGACGGCAACCTGCGGCCCGTGGGCCACATGTGGCCCGTTGCAAGCTTTCATGCGGCCCGCCAAGCAATATAACTTTCCGAACAATTTGCTCTGACTATGCAGAGTTGAGCATACTTATACGTATAACATGTAAACTAAAACTTACCAAAAATTTTTCCTCATGTTGATTTTTAATAATATTTATATTATGTTAAAAAAAAGAAAATACCCCTGTCGCAGTATCCTGCATAATATCGTGAATTTCCGTTTACAAAAGTTAGTTTTTCTCGGAAACTACTTGACATAGAATTATTTTTCAAAAATCCTTTTTATGTGATTATTTTCTCCTCTTTCCAACGATGTAAAAAAATATGGCAAAAACTTGAGGAAATTTGAACAAAAAATTCACTTTTTCAACAAAAATTTTTTAGACAAAAATGCCTAAAAATCCATTCCGGGCATCGGACGTGCCTGACTTTTTGGACTTCCAATATTTTTACCAAATTTCGTAAAAACAAGATTTTTCGTTCAAGAGTTATATAAATTTTAGTGAATGTCATTTTTGGGTTCTAGAGACTTCAAAATAAATTATTTCTATCATAGTTCCGGGCTCAAGTAGCATCAAGACAGTAACTCTAAGAGCTGAATTTTCGATTCGAAAATTCGTTAAAAAAACCTACTTAAGCCACATACTACATTAAAAAATATTTGACTGTGCGGCCCGCTAATTTTTTTTTTAAATGGCCCGCCATCCAAAAAAAGGTTGCCGACCCCTGGTTTAAAGTGATAGCCAAATTTTCTCACGTATAATTAATTTAAACCGAAAACATTTTAATAAATTCAGACAAGTAGAATAACATAATAATTATATTATGTGGTATTACATAATGGCGGCTCTAGATCATTTCTTAGGTGGAATGTGATATCATTCCGCCCCTATACCACAAATTAGAGCGCTTTCTATGCAGACATAAACTCCTGCATAAAAATAGATGGTGTGACATACAGGACACTATAGAACGTACATTCTTATCTCTATACTAGCGTCGCCAAACAACCCACACCAATCCCCACCTATATGTTATGTATATACACACTGTTTGTGCTTGTATATGTGTGATATATGCATGTGTATGTGTTGTCGTCCATATCTCGCACACACAGACACATACACACACTGCGGACGGATCACACATCCATTGTGATAACAATCGCACAACAATCATCAACAATTGATGCGTACTCGCTCATCGTTTCCGAACAAGTGATCAGCTAAACTGTGAGAAGACCTAGAGCAGCCATCTACTGACGACAGATTTTTATATGTACGCTTAATCTAATATATGGTATGACATATTTATGTTTTTTTCCAAATTTTCGGCCCTGTGACGACCTCTCTATAAGGACGTCCAGTATGGTCGCCACTGTTTGCACCAGGCACCCTAGGGACGCCACTGCACTGATACTACGTTATGTCAGTCTATTTTTATGTGTACAAGTATCATCGCATCTCTGAGAGATGTGCAAGTGAATAACCTTATAAAATATATATTTAATTCTATTATGCACTGTCACGAACAGAATAAAGCAGAGAATTATTATGGAATTACCTATTTATCTCTTTTTATCCTTGTCGTTCCTTGATAAAGTTCGGGTTGATCAACGTTTATGTAGTTCAGTCGTACTCGCATATACAAAATATGTATAATAACACATCTGAATATTGTTTAAACTTTTTTCTTTCATTTCGATGGAGACTTAATTGTATTTGTACACGCAAATGCGAGCTAATAATTTTTAACAAAATAGAAAAATAAAAAGACTGTATTTTTGTGTTTGCGTTTTTGTCTCAAAAAATATATAATTCCCATTGTCTGCAAATTTTAATAATAGGTTACAATAAGAAATGGAGAAACTGATTTAATAATATTGCAGAAATAATGGTTTGTTTTAGTTTATTTATTTCTTATAATTAGAGAAGTTTTTAAGGGCTTAAACTACTCTAAAATTTTCGAAAAATCAATTTTTTTATTTATAATTGTTCCCTAGGATGTTAAAAATGATTTCCCAAAAGATTATGGTCCAAAAAAATCTCTAAGTACCTACTCTGTTTTCAAATTTTAGTACAAGCTCGCCTGGTCCGAAGCGAGCTCCTTTTGTGATATCGAAGTGAATCCAGCTTATGGTTATCGTATCATAAATTTTACTGCAGTATTTTCGGCTATTTCAGCTCGATACATCTACGGCTACACACAAAACAGTAACGAAAATTATTTATTATTTTCAATTACTCAAAATTTCAAACGCTTTTGTCTCAAAATTGTATTTTTTAAGTTGGCCGGAAACAAAACTCAAACAATTTTCAACCGATTCACTTGAATATATCGTGAGAAATACTTTGTCTGTGGGAGTAGGTACGTAGGATTTTTTTTTTTTATATTGTATAGTTCATTTGTTACTAACAGTTATCTGACGATTTTTAAGGCAAAATTTTCACTTTTCGCTTTAGAAGTGCACCGTTTGGTCCGTTTGGTCAAAAATCAATATATCGAAAAATTCCTACGTATTTCTATAGCTGTTATTATATAAAATCAAAAAAAAAAATTCATTAGCTCATTATAATTCAATTTACAGAAGCTGTTTGTCCGCCCGAGGACCCTGTAAAAACGAAGATGTCATCGCAAAAACGATGCACAGCCGGCATTTTTAAATTAATCGCTTCAAAAAAATTAGTGTATACAATCACTAATATGTATGATAAACACCTTTTTTTGTAATCTCGATTTATTTTATAGTTTTTCTGAAACAAAATCTCAAAACAGTCTATATTTTTGGCCTCTAGAGTGGCCCCACCCCTTAAACAATTAGATAATAAAACTAAATTTGTAAGATATGGTTACTGCAGAAGTTTGGAAACATGAAGGCTAACTGAAAATATTTAAACTGGGGCATGTTACTTTAGGAAACTGTTTATGGAATGGTAATCCTAGACTAGGACTAACAAACAAGCGGGCAGGCCGATGCCATTAAAAGAACACGTATAATGTATATTGACGTTTTGATCCGTTACACTATTATTTAATATTTCGTTACTATGGTTTTGAAATTAGTTAAAATTACCAATAAAACATTTTGTTTCATTTTGACCGAAACATTATTTCCAATCGGTTCGGAAAAGTTCTATTGTTTTGTTGCCCCCCACCACCCCTTTAAATGTTGGGTCGGATCCAAAATTTGCCCAAAATTTGACCCCACTTTGATAGTATGAGATTCATCATAAATGAGCTCCACTCAATTTCAGCTCTTCCCTTTCATAGGGAGCCATACACATGTCAAAACGTTGCGGGAATATATATATATATATATATATATATATATATATATATATATATACATATATGTATATATATATATATATATATATATATATATATATGTATATATACATATGTATGTCTATATATATATATATATATATATATATATATATATATATATATAGACATTTATCAGATATTTTTTTCTTCAGAATCGTGTTCTAGGGGTCCGAAAACGGATAGCGCCCCTACTCTCGCCTCTTCCCATTCTTATCGTATAGACTAGATAAGTCAGATTTTTCAGTTGAAAAATTCGACTAAAAATGGGAATAATAATGGAAGAGTTAAATATTGAAACTCTCCTTGCATACTAATTCAATCCATTTACAAAGTTTCAGCCCTATAGATTTATTCAGCAGATACGAGTATGTGGCCGTGTTAGCCCCACTCAAGAACACAACAAAACTATAAAATTTTTGTGAAAAAATAGTGGTAATAGAGGGAGGAATGTGGAATCCCTAAGAGGCATACTCTGGATACAAACGGAACTCATATACAAAATTTCAGCCCTCTATGTTTTTTCGGGGGCCTGTGTGCGTGTCAGACTCTCTGAAAAATACGAAAAGACATAAAATTTAATCAGTCAAAAATACTGAATTGATCAATTAACAAATAATCACTTGATATAGGTGCTTCTAGTTTCGGCTCGGAGCGGTTTATATAAAAATAGATTTGGATTATAAAAAAAAAAAACTTAATACCTACTTACAGTTTTGATTAATTTTCGTATGTAAGTTCTTACCTGCAAGAAAAAGAAATTAATATAAGTATTTGAAAGAAAAGAGTTTAAATTTTAATTTTTAACCGTTTCAAAATCTAACAATAAAGGCTTCAGATTTTAATTGCATAAACAAAATTGTAAGAGAAAACAACGACAACTGGAAATGACCAGAGTGGTGCCATGTGGTGTTAAAAACCAGTTTTTTTACATTTTTATGTATGTAAAAAATTGTAAAATATATAAAACTGTAAAAGAACCTAAAAAATTGTAGAAAAATGTAAAAAATGTGAAATACTTAAACCATTTGTCATTTCATTGACTAGCATTTTATTTTGACCGTTATTATTTGTTTATAAGTTCACATGAAAAAATGTGTAAACAAAATGTCCCCACACAAAAATGATTTTCTGCTGGTGGAAGGCCATCCACAGCTGACTACAAAGCTTTAAATTTCCAAACTAACAAACTGAGTTTTGGCTTACATCTATTAAACGCTTACATCTATTAAATTTAAAAATTGTTTACATTTTTTACAGTTTTTTTTTATCAAAACAGGTATGTGTAAATTACAAAGTTTTTTAAATGTAAAAATTGTGCAATTTATCCGAAGTAAATTACACGCACAAATCTGGAAGTGACTCATTCTCATAAATTTATCTTGTAGACAAACTCGTAAAATAGCTATCTCTCACAAGATCTCCTATCTAATATATTGAAAAAGGATAGTAGAAATTATAGTATCTTTTAGGTATATGTGACAAAATTTTATTTTTGAAATGAGTTAGTTTTTTTAAATATATAAAAATAATGACGTATACCCAGTCATTATTCTCAACATAATGCTGATGAGTTGATTCAGTGAAGCTGTGTTTCACAAATATTTCAAGAATTTCATTACTATTTTATTACTCTAGTAGGTACTAGCTTTTTATTTGTTTAAATAGTACGGTTCATTTCTATGTTTGCAATTTCTAGAACAACAGGAAATTGACGGATAACAGTATGATATCTACAGCACATAGTAAAGAAAAAAAAATTTGTGATAATTTCTTAATGGTACACGTTTTAATATTGAATGTCAAAAACATTAAAAAAAAATTGTAAATCCTTTCAGTATATAGAAACGTTATCTTTAGTAACCTATTAAGTTTCAAACTGAAATGATTTAATGGTATACGTACCTACTGCAAATTATGAAAAACAAACAAAGATATTCAACTATTACTTTATACATTTAAGTTTCACTGAAAAGTACACTACTTATCAAGATGAATTTACGACATTATGTATAATATGTTGGGACATAATGGGTTAAAAATAATGGTATCAAAGAGCGAAAAGCGTAATGAATTTGTACATTTATTTTGATTGTGACGTAGGTAATATATTTTTAGATTATATTTAAAACTAACTAGACCTTTTGCTCCCTGAAGCAATTTTGACTCAAACACTTCCACCTCCAAAGTCTATTTCTCGCCAAAAACAATCGAAACGTCATTATTTCCAAAAAACAAAACCGATGATAAAAAACAAACATTCTTTATGAAATAATCCCTGGAAACTGGAAAAAAGCAACTTTCCAATAAAAGATTTATTTTCCCTCTTGGACCAATATTACAGCCTTTTTTGTCATGCGCCCTGGAGCCGCTACTTCTTCCCCTATGTTATAATTATGACTCTGCAGTAAACTACATGAAGTACACACATTTGTTGAGGCAATTCGCGCGTCACCTATTGTAAAATGTATACTCATTCAAAAACCTACGCGGGCTTACGCACAAACTCATCGTTCTCAAACATTACAAAATTTCCAAACCATTTAAAGGTATCAATGTCATTTTTAGTTTACTTCCGACGTGAAGACGATCTTTAAATTACAATTTTTATAAAAAAATTCAGTTATTGCTATTTACCTCAAGTTTTTCGAATGTTTCGAAGTATATTTTTTTCTCTTTCTATTACAATAAAACTTATATGTACCTCGAAGTAAACATATAATTTCACAGGATCATTACTGCAGTATGTCTTCCTATTTACCATATTCAAGTTTTATTATATTACTATTAAAATTTCATTATACTTACTTTCCGCCTGTCACAATAGTAATAAAGATAATGTCAACTTTTTGAGTGTGTGAATTCAATTTACATGAAATAAAATTTAACGCACAGACGTTGAGTTTTTTAAATTGGCGTGCTTTTTCGTTCGTCTTCCAACACATCAGTACCTAATTTATTTTTATTTTTTTCTTCTAACTGAATTAATATTGAACGGCAGGGAAATTTAAAATTACCATCAACCATTAACTCACACTGTGCGTGGCTCGTTGACTTTCATACGAAAAGAGGGCATTGAAAATGTTCATGATAAGTTTAACACATGAAAAAATATATAAAAAATCAGTTTATAAGGTAAAAGCCCCTATACCGGAACGAGACCATATATTCGAACAGTTTTGACATTTATATATTAATTAACAAGGAAAGGTATCCAACTGTATCTCTCAGAAATTTTTAAAATTTTGGTGGATTGTAGATCATATTAAAAAGTTATCCAACTGTATCTCTCAGAAATTTTTAAAATTTTGGTGGATTGCAGATCATATTAAAAGAAATCACGAGCCATGTTTCGTTCGTGCCCATAAACGGTTTCAGGGGGTGAAACTCACCCCTGAAAATTTTTCAATTTTCTTAAATATTTTGGATATATATATATATATATATATATATATATATATATATATATATATATATATATATATATATATATATATATATATTTGTAAATGGCACTTTAAGATCTTTATTATGATACCAAAATTAAAGTTATAAAATCATTGGCGTTTCATCCCTCACTCCCAACGCCTAATTTTATCAGGTATTTTTTGGTAAAAGAAGAGGCTGTTATCTGTAAATAAAATGATTTTTAATTAATATATTTTACACCACACCAGTTTATTTCTTTTTACATAAATACACCGTTTGTTAATATTAACTTGGGAAAAATTTCAACTTTTCGATTTAATAATGAGTAAAAATATGGTCAAAAAATCTCGTATTTTAGTAATGAATTGTTACAAACTTGCCATATACTTTAAAATACATAATTAGAAAGAAAAAATACACCGCACCCCACCATTGCTTTACCGATATCTATACAAATCTTATTTACTTATTTATTTTTATTTATCTATATTTTCTATATAATTGTCAATATTTTAACCTCTAGATGTCTATTGATTCCGACTCTGGAAACAATTCATCAGATTATTTTCGGATAGTGTAGTTCTAAATGAGAAAGATCTTGATTTACATCGCCCTAACAATATTCCTAAACTTCAGTCTCTAGCTCACAATCAGTTTTCGTCGCCTCGTTTTCAAAATTTGATCCAGTATGGATGGTATAAAAATGGATATATTGACCAACGACCAGAAAGATTTGAAATTTCTGTAACATATATTGCTTTTTCAAAGAAGAAAAAGAAGCAGTGTAGTGTATGTGGTAAACCCGCTTTTATAAGACGTGCTTGATGTGGACAATATTTTTGTTTTGAACATTTTTATGAACAATATCATTATTGTCTAGATCACAAACCTTAAAATATTGACAGTTGTAGATATAACAACATTTTTATGAACAATATCATTATTGTGTAGATTACAAAGCTTAAAATATTGACAGTTGTAGATATAAATAAATAAATAAAAACAAATAAATAAGTAAATATGATTTGTATTGATATCGGTATGGCATTGGGGAGGGGGGTTATAGTGTATTATTTCCTTCTAAATTATGTACTTTAAACTACATCGCAAGTTTGTAAACAATTCATTACTAAAATACGATATTCTTTGACCAAATTTTTGCTCATTATTAAATCAAAAAGTTAAAATTCTTCCCAAGTTAATATTAGCAAAGAATGTATTTATGCAACAAGAGATTAACTAGTGT
The DNA here is from genome assembly GCA_035578155.1 of Brachynemurus nebulosus. NCBI lineage: Eukaryota > Metazoa > Arthropoda > Insecta > Neuroptera > Myrmeleontidae > Brachynemurus > Brachynemurus nebulosus. The sequence continues at coordinate 1,289,634 of JAPWDM010000052.1, read as the reverse complement.
GATGTAAAATATATTAATTAAAAATTATTTTATTTAGACTTAACAACTTCTTTTATCAAAAAATACCTGATAAAAGTAGGAGTTGAGAGTGGGGAATGAACCCCAATGATTTTATAACTTTAATTTTGGTATCATAATAAAGATCTTAAAGTGCCATTTACAAATATATATAGTTTTCCTACCAAAACTCTTACCATTTCCAAGATATTTAAGAAAATTGAAGAATACTCAAATTTTCAGGGGTGAGTTTCACCCCCTTAAACCGCTTATGGGCACGAACGAAATATGGCTGGTGATTTCTTTTAATATAAGATCTACAATCCACCAAAATTTCAAAAATTTCTGAGAGATACAGTTGGATACCTTTCCTTGTAAGTTATTTCTGGAAGAAACCTCTGATAACAACAATTATTATTAATAGAATGATTATTTTTCAATCTAAATTCACCTCGCATTTAATGTTTCCTTACTTAATTACAGAAATACATATATATATATATATACATATATATATATATATATATATATATATATATATATATATATATATATATATATATATATATATATATATATATATATATATATATATATATATATATATTAAACAATTTTTGTTGAATACAGTATTTTGATCCTTTATTTACGTCTGATACTTAAACCATTTTATGTTTCCTACTTTGACGTCTAGATGTCACTCTATGTGTCATTACTCATATTACACGTCTGTTTGTATATCGGTTCCCAACTCCTAGTGTCATTAACATTTTTTTGTTTGGATATAGATGCCGACATTTTGTAAAAGATAAACAGTAATAAATAAAAATTTTTGGATTACATTTTTTTAAAAACATATTCATTGGATTAAAAAAACCTTCTTTCATGCTTATTGAAAAAAAATGGATGTTTAATTTATTTGTCAATTTTTATAAGCCAGTTTAATTACACACCTACAAATAGTGTTCCGGTATAGGGGCTTTTACGTTATAATAAGAAAGGAAATCTTTTTAATGGTATTTTTCTAGAATATCTTGAAATGGTTCAATCTACTCACATTACATTAATGGTCGTGATCTTTACAATTTTCAATAATATACTTAATTTCAATGATTATTCGGAAGAGATTTCTTGTTTTCATATATTTATATCATTGAATTAAATAGTTTGCAGAAAAACGTCTTATCTTACAGGAATTACAGTTGAGGTCTAAGTATTATCATTCTCTTATTTAAATTTCCTATTTTTCAAATTTCTCAATCATTGGCGAATGTATTTTTCAAGCATCGATACATTTACCAATGGGAATTTTACCAATTCCCAAAGACTAATCTATACTTCTTTTCTAATATATACTGATACTTGCCCTACACCCACCCGATGGATTTATCATCGGTGACATTTCAGGATGTCAGTTAGTATTAAAAATTTATTAAATAAGATATTATTTATTTAATAGCCATGTACTTAATAAATTTCTAACACTGACTGACAGACAACGCACAGACAAAATCGGTTCGTTAGGTACTTTTTGAGTTTACTTTGGACATACAAACTTTTCTCTCCTTATTATCTACTTAATAAATCTCTAACACTGACTGACTAACTGACAGACAACGCACAGTCTAAACCGTTGAGTTTAGAAGAATGAAATTTTGTATAGGAGTTCCCTGTGTAACGTAGGTGAGCGCTAAGAAAGGATTTTTGCAAACTCGTCCCCTAAATGGGTTTAATAGGGGATGAAAATTTGTATGTAAATTCGTTATTTTTGAAGTAGTGGTATATCAAAATATGTTACAATGGCTATTAAAATAAATACTATCTTATTTAATGAATCTTTAACTTTGATTGACAGATAACGCACAACCTAAACTGTTGGGTTTAGAGGACGAAATTAAACACAGAAGTTGTGAAAATTAGCGTTTAGGCTTCTATTTATAAACACAAGTCAGTTGTTTCTGGAAATTCATTCCCTAAGGGTTTAAAACAGAATATGAAAGTTCATATGGGAAGTTCGTCATTTTTGAAGTTAGAAACGTGGATATCGATTTAAGCTTTTGAAAAACATTAAAAGTGAGCAGAAAGTGAGTACCTAATAGAAAGATGTTGCCGATGGGAAATCCCATCGGGCAAACGGCTAGTAGTAACATAAATTTATGCAATATCTTTAACTTCAAAAATGACGAATTTACATACAAATTTTCATTTATTATTTAACCAACTTAGGGGACGAATTTTCAAAAATCCTTTCTTAGTGTTCACGTTACATGCGGAACTCATGCAACATGCAAAATTCCATTCTTCTAAACCCAACGGTTTAGACTGTGCGTTATCTGTTAGTTAGTCAGTCAGTGTTAGAGATTTGTTAAGTAGATAATAAAATAAAGAGAGAAAAGTTTGTATGTCCAAAGTAAACTCAAAAAGTACCCCAAAAACTCCAAAAGTAATTGCGCAACCGATTTTGAAAATCTTTTTACTGTTGGAAAGCTAAACAATTCCAGGCGGACATAGGCTATATTCTATTAGGTTGTCCGGAATTCAGGAGAATTTTCGTCTCAAATACTATTGAATTATGAGAGAAGTTAACGTGAGTTCAAAATTGTCTGTCCAGGGTATCAGAAACCCAAAAAGAGCTTAAAATAAACAGATAACGGAATTTGGGAAGTAAGATCACAGTGATTATGCACCACTGGGTAGTAAAGTTCTAGTGATTGTGGACCACTGAGTAGTAAGATTACAGTGATTATGAGTCACAGAGTTGTAAGGTCATAGTGATTATGGATTACTGGGTAGTAAGGACATAGTGATTAAGGATCACTAAAATCGCAAAACAAAATTCTGATTAGGGGAAACCAGGGAAATAAGAGATAAATTTATTTAACTCTAATTTACAAATCTAATCATTATGAAAAAAATACTACATACTTAGTAAAATAAATGAACCTAACTGAATTTTTTTTGTATTTATTAAAATAAAATTAAAGGTAAAAAGAAATATTTTAATATTTCGAAAAATCCTTGTCTCTTATAACCGCTGCTGGAGGAATAAGAGAAAACGCCTCTAGCTGCTCACATAAACTAATTTAAAATTAACTGAAGTAGTAGCAGATATTTAGAGAATATTCTGAATCAACCAAATCTTTTTACTTATAAATATTTAGGCTAAAAGAAGTTTCAAAATTCCGTTTGTTTTAATATTTAATACCAGTTAATAAAAAATTTACTTTCTTGTTATTTTACACAATCTATATAATCCAGAGACAAGCGTGGTACGTGACTAAAAAATTTGCGATGGATACGAAATTTTCTTTAGTTATTCAAAAACAAAGCTAAAGTACCCTGTAAAAATTTTAAAGGGGGGGGGGGGTAATAAGAGACAAAAGTAGAGTCCAGTTACAAAGAAAGTTTTTAAGTTTTTCAATAATTGTTTATTATTTGTCATGCTTTCCGTCAATAAATTACATATCAAAAATATTCAAAAACTTAATACAGTAACAGAAAAAAAAATTAAATCGGTGGGAAGTTAGGAACTTTTAACCTAGTTCAAATGCAAAGTTTTTTTCAATTAACTAAAGAAAATTCGAAAACTGTTACAAACTTATCAAAAAGTTATTGGTGGTAAAGTGAACATATGGAAGTTATCATTATCTATTTTTTAAAATGTTTGATTTTGAATTTTTGATGTATTTTTGGCCTTGTCCTATGTGACCTATGTGTAACATTTGAGCGAAATGATCTTTTTCATTATGTTTTTATTTTTGCAGTTATTCATAAATACTTATATATGAATTTTTTATTAGCTACTGACCCCAATCCCTCGCTTTCGGAATAGGTGGGAATGGGACAAAAAAATTACTTCCAGTGACATTTATATTTTAGAATTGTTTAGCGTGCAAAGCCAAAATTTCTGAATTTCGAAATATCTGATGAAATCATTTATATTTAATGGTTGTTTATTATTATTTAAATGTATATATTTTTTGGATTTATGAAGGAAAATATTTTTCCTAATCCTTTACTTTATTTTATTTCTGGTTTATTATATTTCTGATTTTTTATATTTATATTTCTACTATATTTCTGACTTTTATATTTATTATATTGATGGTTGTTTTTTTATTTTATGCTACTGAAGAGGGCTACAAAAGTAGCCGAAACCGGTCTAGTGAATATTTTATATTTTATATTTTTTGTGGGCCCTTAACTTTATAGTGCAAAGATAATATGAATAACTAATATCAATATTTGGGGACAATTTTCTTGTTTACACACAATCTTTTTAGCCACCATCTTATTAGAATTGCTTGAGCCTTCATATTGTTATGTTAATATTAACCCTTTTAACTATCTCTCTCTGTTTATCATTAAAAGAGTTGTAAGAATAAATAAATGCTTTCGCCCTGAGGGACAGAACTTATATTTATGTTCCATGGACTTAATTAAGATCAATAAAGATTCAATGGATATTCCTCTCTCACTCCCAGTGACGTTTAATTGTTTTTATTTTTACTTTGAGTTATAAATCTATCATATGATGGAATACCAAATACCTAGCTGTGAAATATTAATAAATGCCAATAAAGTTTAAAAAAAAATTTAAATTTAAAGTGTCTGAAAAAATATTAACAAAGGTACCACCAAATCTAGAATGTTATAAGAAAATTCAATATTCGTATATATATATATATATATATATATATATATATATATATATATATATATATATATATATATATATATATATATATATATAATAATAATGCGTTTAACGTCCGTTTTTGAGACTAATTAGTCTATAACAGACGCCACCCACATCATTATTTGTACACTTTATTTATTCGTTACAAATTGTTATTCATTACATTATACATTTATGATGTGGGTGGAGGACAAGGAAAGTGGTGTGAGGGCTAGGATTTGGTAGGTATGCGTCTGCAGCCGTCTTTTGAAGGAACTATGCCGATATTCATCTGGAATTGTGAAGGGAAACTGCAGAAAACCTTCACAAGCATAGCCGGCCGCGGGATTCGAACCCCAGACCTACCAGTCGGCAAGCGCTTAGTGCACAAGCACGCTCGGCCACTCCGCTGGTTATATATATATATATATATATATATATATATATATATATATATATATATATATATATATATATATATATATATATATATATATATATATATATATATATATATATATATATATATATATATATATATATATATATATATATATATACTTAATTTATCATTCTTTTTTATTCAAATACCGTAATATTGTTAATAATCTAATGCCTCCATGAAAAATTGGATTAAAAATATTTCTGTATGAGTAATTGTTATATATAATTTTTAAATGATAAAATGGAATACAAATGACTAATTCAAATTATTACTACAAGAGGTCTTTGGTAAAAAGCGAAGTGAAACGTTGCATCAGTTGCAAATATAATGTACAGTGTACAGTGTGCGGCTGTAGTGCCACTTGATGTATTACTATTTAATTTTTTTCTTTGTAAGTGGGTACACACTTGTACTGGCTTATTATATTTCTACATGTAACTTATTCATTTTAAAATATGCAAACTGTATTATTTTTTAAGTGGTAGACACTAACTTACTTATGGTATGGTAGGCCAATTATTAAATTTTTGTATGCTGTTTTTAATAATTTATTAGTGTGCGTTTGGAAATTGAATCATAATAGGTTCTATAAATGATTGTTAAGTATGGAACATAATTATAAAATGTTCAAAAATTTTGTCCCTAAATGTGAATTTAAAAAGAATTGTTGGTAGCGTTCTGTTTTCCGTGTTCCGATTACTCCATATTTTACATCATGCATGTTTTTACCTTTTAGGTACATTTATACAGTTACAGACTGAACGTTATCAAATATAAAAACAATAATGTACTGAGCTTTTACTTACAGAGTTTTCATTATATAAGTATAGGCAGCGTGCGAAGTATATGGTGGGGACAATTAAATCGATTGCAGCGTGAGTAGTGGAGAAAACAAGCATTAATACGGGCTCATATGTGTTTATAGTATAATAAAAAATATTAAATAAAAATATTTTACATTGATTCACTTTGATTATAAACGCAGTTGCAACTAATATGTCATTCCTTATTTATCTGTCAACAGTATTAACGTCTACACGTCAATCCATAAATATAGAATTAAAAATATTTGATGTATTTTAACTCACATAGTCACATGAAATAATGTTTCATAAGGAGTTAAAGTTATTGATGTTTGTCTTATGACTCTACATTAAATTAAATGACTTATGGCAGCATTTCTTAATTCTTGAATTTCTCTGACCTGCTTCACCGGCACCAGCAACTTTTTCCTCTGCATAGTCCGAGGTTGGAAGGAAATACTGTCTTGATAATTATATCCATATTAACGTCGAAAATTGTTTAATTACTTTCTTAATATAACTGTTATACTTCATTCAGTATTTTATTGTTCAAACTGAACAAATCAAATTGTTCAAATTTATTTATAAAAAAAATTACTTGTAAATAGCAAACATTTGTATTCAGATTTTACGGTTTGTTTAAAAATATTTTAAATTTATTTATTTCCATGGTTACCATTATTTATATTCGTTAATGAGCCCGGAAAATAGTATATTATAGATGTCGTTGCCATCACGCACCCAGCCTTTATAATCATCCGCAAGTACTCACTTAATTATAAAAAAATCTTACTTATAAGAACTGAAAATGACTCATTTCAAAAATAAATTTTTGTCATAAGTATATAAAAGTTATTATAATTTCTACTATCCTTTTTGAATATATTTGATAGTAGATCTTGTGAAAGATAGCTATATTACGAGTTTGTCTGTTACATAAATTTATGTGAATAAATCATTTTCAGCTGTCGTTTTTTTCACTGTAACAGTGTTTAAGTACTATATATTCGTCTGTTTCATTTGACCTCACCACAATATTCACATCATGTATAATTTCTGCAGTTAAGACAATGGGCTTACATACGATATTCGATCATACTCAACATATCAATGGGTTTATAAAAATATACCATTTTATCATGAGAAAATATTTTTCTATTAGATTCAAATCGGATTTAATGGGATTGTAGTATTTAGAACTGCTAAATGATTGCAAGATCGATAGGTTCGTTGAGATGTTTTTAGTGATGTCTAAAAACCAGAAGTCAGAAAACTTGTTTTATAAAATTTAATTAAAACTATATTATCGAATAAAATTGAATATTAGGAAGAAAAACCTTTTTGTATATGAGAGTTATACAAGGGTGCATACTACAAACAGGTCCAGCTCTATTGGTGATTCCACCCTTATTGCAACAAGTACGTCAAACTTCAATGCTTTTAAACCCTGAAAGCTTCATTAAAAATGAATTGATGGTTTTTACGTGATATTTGTAACAAACAAGTAAACAGAAAAAGATGTAGAATAATTGGTTTTGGCTTATAGTTGATTTCAATAACTTTTTTTCGACAATATTTTTGATATTTCTAATGGCCCTATATGAGTAATAAACATAATATAATATATAATTTAAAATAATATAATTTAAAAAACCACCTATAAATTTAAAGTATTAAATTTTATATTTCTGAAATATGCTAATAAGCAATTTGTTAATAATGCCTGTTATTTAGCGTCAATTTAAAAATATCTTGCAACAAATATTTTCCAATTTATTTTGCAGCATACATTCAGTACACCTTTTTATTGGTAATAAAACAAAGCTAGCCGTATACCTAAGTTTGATGAAGTTTTAAATAAGATTTCCGATATATTTATACTTTTATGACTACATATACATAATAAATATACGAATAGGAATTTTATTTTTTTATTTATATATAATTTTACTTCAGAATATATTTATTGTTCGTCTATGTGGGGTTTATAGTTACAGGTTTAGATATATGAAAACAACATGACCAAGTTCATATATTATATTTTATTAATTAGTTTTACAATACTTTATGAATAGTAGTACCTACTTGGGATATAACAAAGACTGTAATTTCCCAGAACTCATCACGACTAGTTATAATTGTTTGCTTGTATTTTAGTTTGCTTTCTATCGACAATGCATAAGCGTAATATTTGTCTCGTTGCAAAATGGACTAGTAATCTGTATATTCATTTGTTCTTATTTTAAATTACCATCTACTTTGTACAAATACAATTTAGTGAATTTCTGAATTCAACTATTGCAATAACTATCATAATAACTCAAGCCTGGGACTATAATATATAGAAATTGGTTTTCGGGTTTCCAGAAACCAAACAGACTAGCTAACTCTTGAAACAAATATCCGATTTGTACGAATTTTGGCAAAACCTTTGAGAGTCCAAAATTCTTGGGTGAGTTCTTCAGCCAAAACCGTTCCAAGCCCGAAACAAAAAAAAAAGAAAAACAAATTTAAAAGATTCCCGAATTTTTTTTTTTAAATTATAACAAAGAGCGAAAAAATTATACAAGATACGTTTTTATACTATGTAAGGGGGTTTTCGATAGAAAGTAACTTCTGTAACTGGAAATTTGCTATTTTATTGGAAGGCTGTTATCACAGTGATATTGATTTTTTTTTGTGCGTAGTTATTTGAAATCTTAAAGAATTTTTGGTACAAACAAAAAATTGTATGAAAGTATTAATGCTCTATTTCATCTATAGTTGTAGATGAAAATAAGTGTTTTTTCTCCCGGTTTTAATTTAGTAAAATTCGGTCTAAAATATTTTTTTTTCGATTTATTGTACAGTTCAACAAATCTGACTTTGCCGCTTCAAGGTAATTTTTTCTTTATAGGAAGTACTATCTCATTTCTTTAAGAATGCATTTTTAATGACATTGAAGTGGCAAAGTCAGATTTGTTGAACTGTACAATTTTTTATGTAGGTACATTCGCTTTCTATTTTTGATAAAGAATAGACACCTTTGCAGACCTCAACTTCTAACATTTTAGGTGCCGAAACGCATACCCACGCATTTTGCACCCATCTCAACCATACGGTCCTCCTAGAAGTCACAAGTTTCGATTTTTGAAAACTTGCAACAAAACAAATAAATAAGATTTCATTAAAAATACTGTTAAAAAAAGTCCCTGACAGGTGCTGGAATGCTGTTCTGTCGCGTTTCAGTCGAAATTAAACACTGCATCTATGTAATTTTATATTAAAAGGAAAAAAACAGCTTTTTATTTTATATTTTATTAAATAAAAATTATTTATTAAATGTCTCTTCATTACAAATTGGCTTTTGTGAAGAATCCCAACCCCAATTATGTGCGAATAAATGCAATAAAAAGAAAAAGAGAGTACTTTTTAAAGAGCAAGTAAAGTATATTTCTTCTTTGCTTTATTTAGATAGCTAGTTTTTACTTCTTTAAAATATTATGTATTCGTAACGTTCACTTGTGTACATATTAGATGATTCGTGCTTACTAGATGAATAATTCTGAATATATAAAATACAGTGCCGTGCTAAATTATATTCACTTTATATTTAGTAACATAAAGCTAATTATTTCAAGTTCATAAAACTAAATTAACTTAAAGGAAATAAAGTATTTTAAATACTTTATGGTATATTCAGTCAGTATGTCTACAAGTATCCTGAGATTCAAGCTTTAAAAGTTCTTTAAACCGAGAATAGGTGCTACTGAGAAGCGATTTTTTCCGTACGTCAGTTATTATGATTACATTATTTTAAGATAAATCAAGGCGAGCGCGGGTGGGATAGCCGTGATTGCAACCCCGGGGCCCGGGAAAAAGTAAAAGGAGCTTTATTTTGCCTCGCCACTTAGTTGCGAAAAAAATTTTTAAACCATGCGGTTTATTCCCGAGGTGCGCCATTTCTCTCCATGACCCTGATGTAAATAACTTTTTCATGAATGTTCAGAATTGTATTGTCGTTATAAAAATAAAAGATTATAATTTACAAATTTCCAGATTGAAAATAAAAATGAGTAGCAACTATTCATGCTTGGGGTTGTGATGGGTCTAGTGTACGGATAGTTTATAGATATATTTCTGAAACATTTTAACTACTATAAAAACAAAGAAATGCGTGTAACTCATAATAGATAACACGTAAAATTGTAAAAAGTGGGAAAAAATACAATCCATCACTATGTTTGACTTCTTTTCTGTAGACACAATAGTAATTATAACCAGGGATGTACAAGATACCCCTTAAAAAGTATCTGAAATACAAAATACAAGATACTTTTAAAAACGGTATTTAAATACTAGATACAAGATACTTGTGGAAATGGTATTTGAAATACTAGATTTAAAATACGGATTTTCTAAATACTTTTCTAAGATAAAATACTTGTTTTAAAAAAAAGTCTTTATTAATTTTGAAATTTACTTAGTTTATTTCATTACACATTAATTGGGTATTTACACATTAAAAAAAGACATTACACATTAAAAAAAACCGTAGGTGGTGTGTCTATGGATATATTCCGATCAAATTTAACTTGATTTTTCACCTAGGCCCTACCTATCACAGTTTATAAAAAATAGTATAAGAAAAATAAAATTGATAAAACAAAATTATACCATTAAGTAATTATATTCTACTAACGGTCCGTTCTAGCTTTGCTGTCTATGTTTTAGTGTTTTATATAATTTCTGTGACGGATTACAATTTTATTTTTTATGACCCCTGAGCAGCGGTTTTCCCTCCGTAAAATTATTTTTAAGTCAAATATTCCAAAAATTTGTAGGAAATAAATTATTTAGACTCTTTAGAGTAACTGAATTCGTTTGCAAAATGATTCTAAAGTAAGAGTGGGAAAGATGTCGCTGGCAGTAATTTATTATTTTGTTCCAATCCACTCCCAAAATTAATTTGCCGTTTCTGTCCACTCTCAATTCTGAGAAAAATTATTCTACCCACACAATTTTATTCCCGTTCACTTTATCAGTTTTAATATTTTTCGTAGTTTTACTTCGGATCTCGATGGTTACTTTCCACGTTTTAAAACTTCCCTGCATATAGCAGTAGTGGTAACTTTAGAAATACTTCAATTTTAGTCACTTCTTGGGAAACTGAGGCTTTGGGGAAAATTTTAATCTCACTTTCAATCTTCATCTTTCTCCGAGGTAGCCAAACTGACAGTTTTAGGAACATTTCGATTATGGACCCTTTTTCAACTCCTAAGACCCTGGCAAACAATTTTTACCTCACGTTAACTTTTCTCAGATCTCAATAGCATTTGAAAACATAATTAGTTAAAACTGATCCAATCGTTTATTTTATGCGCTTTTTGAGCCCTCGAGACCCTAACATAACATTTCATATGTCAGTAAATTGTTAAAAATCGCTTGGATAGTTTACTTTAGGCACTTTTTGGTTCTTCAGGATCTAAAAGACCTCACAAACTTATACATAACTTATGTCAATGTAAAATAGTTTTATAATAGCGAAAAAACTTCAAAATCGATTGGGTAATTTAGACGCTCTTTGGATCCCCAGGGTCCAGGGGACATAATGTACCATAGTCTATATTAATTTAGAATAATTTAGCTGGACAATAGTGAGAATAGTTTCAAAGAAACTGTCCAGTACTTTCTGTGTATACTTCGAACATAGAAACAAACAAATTTTCTCTCTTTGTTATATTGGTATAGATTTACCTATAGTAACAAAGAAAATAAAGTGTTAAGTCGGCCACACACGAACTTAACAGTTGAACTGTACAGTTTAACCTCTACGTGTGTGGATATTTCAGTCTCAGTTTGATTCAACTGTACAGTTAAACTGAAACGAATGAAATTTCAATTTTAACTGAAAGGTTCAACTGACTGTTGCGTATGTGAGGATTCAACTGTACAGTTCTCAGTTCAATTTGTTCCAGGAACAAACGCGTTCCTGGTCATGTAATGTTCAATGTCACGTAATAAACCAAATCCAGTGATTGTAGATTTTATTACAATACAATGTACCGATCCAAACCTTGTCTGTGGCAAGTAAAGAGTCATGACTATGATGATTGTACGAAGAAGCATGCTGCATATGTCCAATTGGTAAAGAAATTGGACGATATTGAACCTAGTGCTACCAAGATGTCTATCATCAATACAATTAACAGTTTGAGATCTGTTTTTTGCAAAGAGAAAAAGAAAACTGAGGCGTCAGAGAAATTTGGAGCATCAAGGGATACTATTTACAAGTCGGTACTTTCTTATTACGTGGTTTCTTACAAGATCAAGATATACCGAGGCCGTAAAATTATAAAAAAAAAAATGAAAAGCGAGGAAATTGTCCAATTTCTTCCAGTTCATTGTAACTACTGAAGGATTTGACTGTACGTGTGTATGCTTCTACAGTGTACAGTTTCAACTGTTCAGTTCAAACTGTCAGTTGAAACTGTACGTGTGTGGCCGGCTTTAGAATTTTTACGGGTACTGTACGTATACGTGCATATAATACAATTTCTTAAAATTTCAACTATTTTATTTAATCAATATAAGTAATGAATACAATTGTTCGTTAGTAAATGTATCCCAGTTCATAAAATAGTGTAAAGTATGCAGTTATAGTTGTTAGCAAATAGATTGTTTTTCTATTCTAGATCTACACACAATTAGAAAATTTTACTGACACATTTTCTATATTCTCAATTGGAATTGGAATGATATCCTCATGAGAAATTAAATGTGTAATTTATGTTTTCTCTTTTTTTATACCATACATAGATAGATGTGTTTGTGATACGTTGTATAAATTGTCTATATTATAACACCGTTGAGAATTACTGTATACCTATTATGTATCCTTAGGTACCTATACGAATATTAGTAAATGGTCGAAACCTTTTTGTCTAATGAAGAAAAAAGTCATAAATGGAGTTTTAATTGTTTTGTCCATGTGTTATCATTACCGATATAAATTTTGGTTTTATGAGTGTTTTTGATTAATCAAATTTTTTATTTTTATTTTTACATTGATAGAGTGTAGGTATAGATACAAATTTTTATTGTTTATTAATTATTAAAGGGTTTTATTATTGCTTATACTTTTTTACAATTACAAAGGGCCATAGCCCGGTAAGATCGGGAAAACGGCCCTTGACGCAAAATTGATTGTTCTTATAGGAAATAATACTTCTTAGCACCAGATACATTCCTGCCAAATTTCAACCCTCTGAGGCTAATAGTTTATAAATACACAAACAGACAAAAATTTTCAAAAAAAATATATATTGTGTATCCATCTTAGGCAAAGTAATAATAAAAAAAAATTAACGTTATATCTCTTTTTTATACTAATTTTTTTAGTATATACTTATACTTTATAGCTATACTTTATAGCCCTTTTTAGTCGAATTTTCTCCGAAAAATTAGACTTATACAGTCTATACGATAAGAGCTGCGAGAGGCGAGAGTAGGGGCGCTCTCCGTTTTCGGACCCGTAGAAACCCGTAGAACCCGTAGAACACGAATATGTAGAAAAAAAATGTCTGATATATATATATATATATATATATATATATATATATATATATATATATATATATATATATATATATATTCCCGCCACCTTTTAATTTGTGTAGGGCCCCCCTATGGAAGTTAAGAGATGAAATTTGGTAAATGGGGCTCATTTTCGAGGCACCTCATACTATCAAAGTGGGGTCAAATTTTGGGCAAATTTTTTTCTGACCCGACCTTTAAGGGGGTGGTGGGGGGCGGAAAAGCAATAAAACTTTTCCAAACCGGTTTTAAATAATATTTCGGTCAATTATCTACAACATATCCAAAATTCAGCTTCCTAGGATGATTTGGCGGGAGTGGAGGGGGGAAAAACGATTTTCGCTGGATCTAACAGGCCCCCAGCCCCCAGAATTAACGTAGAGGGTTGAAATTTGGTGTGTTGATAAAGTTCGTACCTAGGTTGTGCTTTTTGGAGGTTTTAATATTTTACCCCCTCATTTTTAAGCTACAATTTCATGCATTTTCGACGTTTTCGAAGTTTGTACCACTCGCACAAGTCACCCAAATAAACCTAGAGGGCTGAAATTTTGTCTTCGAATTGAGTTAGTATCAAGGGGGTGCCTTTTGGGGGTCTCGAATTTTAACCCCTACCCCCACCATTTTTATACCCAAAAGAACATGATTTTTCTTGTTTTTTAATAGTTTCGTTCGGGTCAAAATCTCCCCAAATAAACCTAGAGGGCTGAAATTTGGTGTACAGGTTAAGCTAATAGCCAGACACTGTTTTTTGGGGGTTTCAACTTTTAATCCTTACCCCCACGATTTTTACGCCAATATTTCCTTAATTTTTTTGCTTGTTTTCTAACACGTCTAGAGACTCTCTAAGGAAACCTAGAGGGCTGAAATTTTGTACGTGTATTCAGTTAGTACCCAGCTAGTACCTTTTAGAGAGTCCACATTACTTTTCCCCCCACTTCTTCCATTTTTACATCGGAATTGAATGCTATTGTTAAATGTGTTTTAAATGCATTACTTTTATTCTAAATACAAGTAGGCGAATAGTAATTTTAAAAAATTTTAAAAAAAGTGAATACAATTTTTTAACAAATGAAATACATATTAAGTAATTTGAAAATGTTATTAAAGTCACTGTTTATTTATAAATTAGGAATTTTGGATTTTTATTATTTATAAAATAGAAATTTTGGATTTTTTTGGAAAGAAAAGATATCTTCATAAAAGCCTTCCAGTTTACTATTTAAGTTCCTTTTTTAATATTTAAAAATAAAACACAAAGGCAATTGGCGGATAAGCATGGATAGAAATGCCCTCGTACGAAAACATTCTAGGATGTCAAACATTCATTCGACCTAGAATGTTTCGAATAACACGTATCTCCGAACCCTTTGAGGTACAAACGAAAAGAAAAAAGGTACAAACGTGTACAAACGAAACTCTATAAAATGCCGTCGTCATATTTTCAATGTCTCTAAAAACACAAATTTAATTCGACCTAGAAAGTTTCGAATACCATGTATCTCCGAACCCTTTGAGGTACAAACGAAAAGAAAAAAGGTACAAACATGTACAAACGAACCTCTATAAAATGCCGTCTTCATATTTTCAGTGTTTAATTCGACCTAGAATGTTTCGAATGCCATGTATCTCCGAACCCTTTGAGGTACAAACGAAAAGGAAAAAGGTACAAACGTGTGGAAATAGAGCTCTCTTAAATGCCGTCGTCATATTTTCATTATCTCTAAAAACACAAACTTAATGCGACCTAGAATGTTTCGAATACCATGTATCTCCGAACCCTTTGAGGTACAAACGAAAAGAAAAAAGGTACAAACGTGTACAAATGAACTTCTATAAAATGCCGTCGTCATATTTTCAATGTCTCTAAAAACACAAATTTAATTCGACCTAGAATGTTTCGAATAACATGTATCTCCGAACCCTTTGAGGTACAAACGAAAACAAAAAAGGTACAAACGTGTACAGACGAACCTCTATAAAATGCCGTCTTCATATTTTCAGTGTCTCTAAAAACACAAATTTAATTCGCCCTAGAATGTTTCGAATGCCATGTATCTCCGAACCCTTTGAGGTACAAACGAAAAGTAAAAAGGTACAGACGTGTGGAAATAGAGCTCTCTTAAATGCCGTCGTCATATTTTCAATGTCTCTAAAAACACAAACTTAATGCGACCTATAATGTTTCGAATATCATGTATCTCCGAACCCTTTGAGGTACAAACGAAAAGGAAAAAGGTACAAACGTGTGGAAATAGAGCTCTCTTAAATGCCGTCGTCATATTTTCAATGTCTCTAAAAACACAAATTTAATGCGACCTAGAATATTTCGAATATCATGTATCTCCGAACCCTTTGAGGTACAAACGAAAAGAAAAAAGGTACAAACGGGTACAAACGAACCCCTGTCGAATGACACTAATAAAATTAAAATGTCTAAAAGTTGGGCGCTGGTCATTTTTTAAATTTTTTCTAGGTGTTTACCCTTCGAGGTACAAACAAAATAAAATGCGGTACAAACGGGTTCAAACGAAGTACAAACGAGCTGTATTATTTATTTTTAAATTTTCGAAAGTCGGGCGCCAGGTTCACACCGGTCTATTTAAATTCCTTTTTTAAAAGGAACTTAAAATAAAACACAAAGGCAATTGGCGGATAAGCATGGATAGAAATGCCCTCGTACGAATTGTGTTGGCTTTTTCCCTGTTAACTGCTATCGGCACAAAATTGAAATTTACTGAGATTCAGCCCTTAAAAACTTAAAACCTTTTTTTAAAGCCCCGATCAACCGGAGACTCATCATCAGTTTTGAAACCACCAAAATTACAAATCGCTTGTGGACTTTCAATTATATTTCGCTTGTAGACACTCAATACCGAAGATGAAAGGAAAAATTCGACTTCCGTGATGGGGCTCCGCTGTTCACGGCCTTTTTTATACATAAGTAATATATGTAGCACCGAACATGACATGCATTTGTATTGAAATATTACCTACTATGTTCTACCAACTAAAATTTTTCCGTAAAAATATATGTTATAGAGTACTAAGAGACATATTATTGAACAAAAAATGGTGGGTGACGCTGACGCATAAGTAAGTGCCAAAAAAAATTTACTTAAATTTAAAAATTTTAAAAAATTAGTATAATAAAGGGATTTAACGTTAATTTTTTTTATTACTTTGCCTAAGGTGGGTACACAATATAATATATTAAACTCAAATAAATAGGCTCAGTAATTTCGTAAAAAAAATTTTATTTGAAAATTTTTGTCTGTTTGTGTATTCATAAACTATTAGCCTCAGAGGGTTGAAATTTGGCAGGAATGTATCTGGGTCTAAGGAGTATTATTTCCTATAAAAACAATCAATTTTGCGTCAAGGGCCGTTTTCCCTATCTTACCCGGCTATGCCCTTTGTATTGTTTATACTTAGGCCCGATTTACATTAACGCTATGCTCTCACTCCGATATCACTAGGCTCCAGGTTCGATAAAATATTCTTACACAATAAACAATGAGTGTATTCACATCATCGCTCTGATATCGGTCCGATATCAGTCACGGTTGGCTCTCGCTCCAATGTCACTCCAATATCAATACCACTCAGCAAATTAAAAATCACAAAGTGATTGAAAAAATTATCCGGATCGGCAGGGAATTGAACCCAGGATCTCCTGGTAACTAGCCAGGCGTGCTAACTACTACACCAACGATCCTATATGCTTGACAGGCGTCCGAGTCGAACACCCATTCAATCACCTACGTGTATTAGTACTCTCTCTGATTCGAGAAACAATTACAATTTCAATTTCAAATATTACCGAGTGCTTGTGAGATATTACTACGTATGACAAACTTTTGTTTGCATTTAAACACACGCAGTATTGATATGTTCACTTATCGTTCAGTTAAACTGAAAAAAAAAATACCACTCAGGTAATATTTTATCGAAGCGATATCAGACTTGTTATAGCTTGTACCTATAGTGTAAACACTTTTTTGATTCCACTCCACTCCGCTTGCATTCAGTTGTTATGAAAAGATATTTGTATCGGACTGAGACCGAACTGGAAGTGCACCCAGAGCAGCATTTTAATGTCAATAGAGAACGAATAGGTACCAGCATGATATGTATCAGCACTGTAATGTGAACACAACAAGATTATATCGAATCGGGAGCGTAGCGATATTGGAGTGAGAGCAGAGCGTTAATGTAAATGGGGTCTTAGTCTAAAAAGAGAAAATATTTTATTTAAAAATGACCCTCACTTTTAAGAACCATATATTTTAAGAAGCTTAAAAATTATGAAAACCTGACTCTTTCTTTAAATATTATGTAAACATACTGACAGAAAATATTAAGAAAACGCCGTGAGCAGCGGGGCCCCATCACGGTAGTCGAATTTTCTCCTTCATCTTCGGTATTGAATGTTTACAAGCGAAATGTGATTGAAAGTCTACAACCGAATTGTCATTTTGTTGGTTTCAAAACTGGTGATGAGTGTTCGGCTGATCGAGGCTTTAAAAAAAGGTTTTAAGTATTTAAGGGCTGTATCTCAGTAAATTTCAATTTTGTGCCGAAAACAGGTAGCAGAAAAAAAACCAACACAATTCGTACGAGGGCATTCCTGCCCATGTTTATCCGCTAATTGCCTTTATGTTTTAGTTTTAAATATTAAAAAAGGACCTTAAATAGTAAACTGGAAGGCCTTTATAAAGATATTTTTTCTTTCAAAAAAAAAAAAATAAATAAATAAATAAAAAATAAAAAAAATAAAAAATTATTTCTTCGGTATTGAGTGTCTACAAGCGAAATATAATTGAAAGTCCACAAGCGATTTGTAATTTTGGTGGTTTCAAAACTGATAATGAGTGTCCGGTTGATCGGGGCTTTATAAAAAGATTTTAAGTTTTTAAGGGCTGAATCTCAGTAAATTTCAATTTTGTGCCGATAGAAGTTAACAGGGAAAAAGCCAACACAATTCGTACGAGGGCATTTCTATCCATGCTTATCCGCCAATTGCCTTTGTGTTTTACTTTTAAATATTAAAAAAGGAACTTAAATAGTAAACTGGAAGGCTTTTATGAAGATATTTTTTCTTTCCAAAAAAATCCAAAATTTCTATTTTATAAATAATAAAAATCCAAAATTCCTAAATAATAATTAAATAAATAAATAAACAGTGACTTTAATAACATTTGCAAATTACTTAATATGTATGTATTTCATTTGTTAAAAAATTGTATTCACTTTTTTTTAAATTTTTTAAAATTACTATTCGCCTACTTGTATTTACAATAAAAGTAATGCATTTAAAACACATTTAACAATAGCATTCAATTCCGATGTAAAAATGGAAGAAGTGGGGGGAAAAGTAATGTGGACTCACTAAAAGGTACTTGCTGGATACTAACTGAATACACGTACAAAATTTCAGCCCTCTAGGTTTCCTTATGGAGTCTCTAGACGTGTTAGAAAACAAGCAAAAAAATTAAGGAAATATTGGCGTAAAAATCGTGGGGGTAAGGGTTAAAAGTTGAAACCTCCAAAAAACAGTGTCTGGCTATTAGCTTAACCTGTACACCAAATTTCAGCCCTCTAGGTTTATTTGGGGAGATTTTGACCCGAACGAAACTGTTAAAAAACAAGAAAAATCATGTTCTTTTGGGTATAAAAATGGTGGGGGTTGGGGTTAAAAGTCGAGACCCCCAAAAGGCACCCCCTTGATACTAACTCAATCCGAATACAAAATTTCAGCCCTCTAGGTTTATTCGGGTGACCTGTGCGAGTGGTACAAACTTCGAAAACGTCGAAAATGCATGAAATTGTAGCTTAAAAATGAGGGGGGTGGGGGTAAAATATTAAAACCTCCAAAAAGCACAACCTAGGTACGAGCTTTATCAACACACCAAATTTCAACCCTCTACGTTAATTCTGGGGGGCTGGGGGCCTGTTAGATCCAGCGAAAATCGTTTTTTCCCCCCTCTACTCCCACCATATCATCCTAGGAAGCTGAATTTTGGATATGTTGTAGATAATTAACCGAAACATTATTTAAAACCGATTTGGAAAAGTTTTATTGCTTTTCCGCCCCCCACCACCCCCTTAAAGGTCGGGTCCGAAAAAAAATTTGCCCAAAATTTGACCCCACTTTGATAGTATTGTTGTGCATCGGAATAAGCCCCACTTACCAAATTTCATCTCTTAACTTCCATAGGGGGGCCCTACACATATTAAAAGGTTGCGGGAAAATATATATATATATATATATATATATATATATATATATATATATATATATCAGACATCTTTTTTTTTTACATAATCGTGTTCTACGGGTCCGAAAACGGATAGCGCCCCTGGTCTCGCCTCTCGCAGCTCTTATCGTATAGACTGTATAAGTCTAATTTTTCGGAGAAAATTCGACTAAAAATTATGATTGTTATCCATATTACTCATGTAAGCTAACGATTGATGTGACTGAAGCGGTCATAAAAGTGACCGCAAAAAAATTATATAACTGTTTTTCTTAACATCGTTTAAGCGTATTATTTCAGAAAAGCATCACAAAAACTTGTTTAGGGCCAGGGCCCGCTCTAGGCGGGGGATCCAGGCGTTTGCACGGAGTGGCAAATTTTAAGGGCGCTATTTCTGTAAAATTCAAGACAAACAAGAGGAAGAGAGGGCGGTATAGGAAAAAAGGTCGCCGCTTTCGCCGGGGCGGCACTTTTTGTTTTTGCCCGGGGCGTCGTGAACTAGTAACAACTAGTAATGAATCTCACAGTACCCTATAGAATATTTTATTTATTTTTACACTCTACATTATAATGTCATTCCAACTTCAGAGCTGTCATTCAAACTTCCAAATATTTAAAAAGTTTATTTTATTGCATATCAGTAAATATTTTGGAAGTAAGTTTTCTGCGAAATAAAGTGAATATAGATAAAATATATGGAATATAATTAAAAATGATAAAAAAGTTAAACACGTTGTATATGTATTTATGCATGAAAGGGGATAGAACTGATTGTAAAACATTATAGAGGTTAATGAACTAACCTCTTCGAAAATTTTATGTCAGAATAATATAAATCTAGAAAAAATATAATATAAACACCTGTTTTGTCAAATATATGGAAAATTATTATTTTTTACAGATACATATCTGTATATATTGCCTTTTAGGGAGGTGTCCCGGATAAATCAAAATTAACAGCTCTGTTTATGATACGAGAGGCAGTATTTCGTTTGACATGCAATAGGTGTCCACGGAAATATGCTCTTCTCATTTTTAGTGATTAGCACATTTAAAGTTATTAAATTTATATTCACTTCTAGTTCAGTCGATTCTCTTTTATTGCAATAAAATTACAAATATATTTTTTATTTGACTTCATCGTTTTATTAAAAACTTTTATGATTAAAGCTTATTAAACTATCTATTTGTAGATTTTGAGTGATTAAGTGATAAAATATTCTTATAGAAGAAACAATGAGTGCATTCAAATCGTCGTTACAATTCAGCTATGGTTTCACTCGCGATTCATTCCGATATCTATCAGAGAATATGTTATTAGAGCGGGATCCGACTTGTTATGACTTATATGACTTATAACAGATAGAACAAACAACTTGTCCTTACTGTAACCCAAAACAAGTACTCGAAATAGGAAAAATGTTCTAAGGTATACTAAAGTATATGATGT